>OY744482.1:44581190-45078190 GCA_963556165.1 Tipula helvola
TCTGATTATGATTTGTACTTTATGTTGAGACAGAATATGAATACAGATTTACAATATAAACGTGCGGGAAAGAATATTACATCAGTGGCCGATAATGCTCAAAGAGTTGTTCATGAACTAGTTAGTGAGAATCAAATTCCTTTATCCTTTGGAAATATGGTCCCTGTTCAAGGTGTGCCTGCTCCGGCAATCTACAATCCGACAGGAAATGGTTTTCATGACAATAACGGATATTACTGGCCTCAAGAAGTGTCTGCAATTTCTGTAGAATCGAAGCCTGATAATTCATCCACAAGGTATAGACCACCGGTACAAAATATACCTTATCGGCAAACTAATCCACAAAACCCAACTAATTATCGTTTAGACAAGCATTGCTTTGGGTGTGGGGCTCCAAATGTCACCAGGTTTACTTGTTTTAAATGCAATCGAAGTGTCGCGGGAAACCTCAAAAGGGAGGCTTTTTGAGTCAACCTAGGACTTCTTCTTCCCAACAACCAGAAACCACCAGGAGAGTCAGATGGATCACTGCCGTTGATCGAGGGATTGCTAAGTCGATTGGACCAAACGAAGTATATTTCCTCCATCGACTTAAAGGATGCCTTTTGACATATCCCTCTCAACGAGCAGTCCAGGGATAAAATCGCATTCACTGTTCCGGTCCGCCCCCTCTATCACTTCTCGGAGATGTCCTTCGGCCTATGCAATGCTCCGCAAACGTTGTGTAGGTTGATGCACAAAGTGATCCCGTTCCATTTGCATGACCGAGTGTTTGTGTATAGATCCAGGGTTAAACAGAGTAATACA
Source organism: Tipula helvola (assembly GCA_963556165.1). NCBI lineage: Eukaryota > Metazoa > Arthropoda > Insecta > Diptera > Tipulidae > Tipula > Tipula helvola. Next base: position 44,581,998 of record OY744482.1, read on the forward strand.
TACATATTTATAGTGCTTGACCAATATACCAAATTTATCCTACTGGAACCTTTAAGAAGCGCTACATATAGAACCATGTTATTTCCTTTTTAAAGAAATGTGTTTTCAGTATTTAAGGAGTTACGGAATATATTGTTTCAAACAACGGCAAGCAGTTCCAAGCTCACATAGTTTCCGATTTTCTGAAAATGTATGACGTTACTCATATATTTACACCCAAGTGCTCACCTCAATCAAATGCGTCGGAGAGGGTAAATCGAACGATCATTTCAGCCATTCGGGCCTATATATACAAGATAATCATAAAAATTGGGATGCCCACTTGGATGAAATCGGTTCGGCATTAAGAAATGCAGTCCACAATTCAACAGGCTTTTCTCCACATTTTCTCACGTTCGGTTAGCACAGGGTGGTACATGGGCCAGCTTACAAAGTAATGCGTGAAATTAACATTTTGGACGATAGACAAGCTACAGAAATCAATGCTTGCACACGACTTTCTATAGCTCAGGAATTAGTCCTATCTCACTTAAAAATAGCGTATCAACGTAATGTTTCAAAGTATAATTTGCGGAGTAAATCTCATGTGTTTGAACCTGGAGAAAAAGTGTTCGCCAAGAACTTTGTACAAACTTACAAAGTAATACTGGTATTCACTTTTAGTACACATAAAATTGATATTATTAAGTATATAATTAATAGGCTTCGGATTTTTAGGTTCTAAAAACTCAAAAATAGGTCCCTAAAATATGTAACTAAAATTGCAAAATATGTGGTAAAATATGTGAGTAAAATGACAAAGACGTGGTGAAATTTTGAAAAGAAAACCAAAACTAGACCTGACCTTAAGAAGATTTTAATTCACTCATTAACAAAAAAGTATCAAGATTTTGGCTTTAAAGTTGTATAAAATAACTCTCCTAGATTACAAAGTGCTGGAGCAGTAATCCAAAAATGGTTCCACATCTATACACTTAAAAATTTGGAATAAGTATAGTAAGCGATAGTTACTTCAAAAGAACACCGTGATGGTTGAGTTGAGACTAATAGATTCATACGCTATTAAAGCAAGTTTTAAACTAAGAAAAGGTAAATTACGCTTATATGTTTGCACAATCAAATTATAATTCAAATTCAATTTTTAATTTAAGTTACCAGCAAGATTATATTCAATTAAAGTTTAGAATTCATATTCTTGTATACATCGTGCTGATACTAAATAATTTTGTTATTTTATTGAAATCATGTTTCATATTCCAATTTTTACTAATTGCAATTAAAATTTAGTTTGAAATATCAAGAATAGATCTGTATCAACAATTATAGAACTGTAAATATTTTATTTTAAATTTCACTCAAAATTATAATTCAATTCCTCTGTCAATTTTGTCAATTTTTACTACGTTTCCATGACAAAGTTAACCCGTATTCGTTTTCATGAAATTAAAATTTCTGGTGTAATTTGACATTTCACAACTATTTAAAGTCAGTTGTGAAAATTTTATTTGTGGACTGTGAAAGATTTGGAAGTGCCTTGAGCCCCAGAAAAGATTGCAAAGATAAAAAACAAACAAACAAATATCCAATTTTTTCTCAAGCTCTCGATTGGATTGAAATTGAATTTTTAGTCTAAACTTTGTTCAAATCTTGTTTTACATCGTTCTAAATAAAAATTTTGCTTGAATAATTTTAACTAGATTTTTAAAATTCACTCAAACTGTTATTAAAGACAGTCCGGATTCCAAACTTAAGTTTTAATTTAAACTATAAGCTTATGTATTTGCTTAACTCAAATTGCAATTTAAACTCTATTTCTAATGTAAGTTCCTACTTAAGATTTTATTCAATTATCCTTCTATACTATTATAAAACAAAAAGCATTCAGATTTTTGCTCGATCCGTGATTTTCTAGTTGAACTAAAAAAATTGCTGATTTCGTGTTTAGAATTTAAACTCAGTAACATAAAGTGCATTAAATATTTTGTTAAAATTGTTTTCAAAATGTGTTTCCCAAATGCAATTGTAAAGAAGACAATTTCTACTTAAAATTTCACTCAATTTCATTATTCATTATTATCTAGCAGTTGACCAATTTAGACCAGATTTATGCTCAAAATTCCATTTATCATTTTGTCCAACTTCGAAAACAGCTGGAAACTAAATTTCTGAATAAAAATCTTAATTATTTTAAATCCATTTTGATTTTAAACTAAGTTGCTAGTCAGAATACCACTTACATATTAAAAGGAAAATTACAATAATCAATTAGTAGAATACCTAAATATTTGTTAAAACTTTAAATTCAACATTCAAGTACAGTTTGAAAGTTTAACTCAATTTCGGATTAAAATGTTACTCAAAGTTTATTCAAATTCAGATGGAATTGTAATCTAATTTTATTCTGGATGCATTCATGCTTTTATTCGAAGCCATTAAAACTATTTTTTTCCAGTGTAACTTTTTGATCCAATTCAAATTGAATATGTAATTTCGAAAAGGGCACATGTCTGAAAAATTAAATTTTTCAGGAATTAAAGAAACCTATCTATTTTCTAAAGTAGTATATAACTTTATACAATTTATTTTAAGGTTAAGTGAAGGGTGAAAAGTAATTGAAAATTATATAAATATTTAATGTTAATCTTTATTTTATATATTTTACTAGCTGAGTTACCCGGCGTTGCACGGGAGGTATATAATTCAAATACCTTGATTGTTATGCAAGAATTCTCTCTTTACATCGCTGTAGTTGCAATCACATATGAAAAGAAAATTATAAGTAGCTGTATTCAGTAACGGGTGCCTCCGTCAATGCATCCAGGCGAAATTTTGTAATGATATTATTGGACATCCTGTTTGTGAGGATAGTTAATTAATTTTGGTTTGGTATTTGTTACCAATTGCCAAATAATTATACTCCATTTTTACAAACCTTCAACCAGATCAAAGTGAATAATAAATATAAAGATAGTTTAGTTAATAATTTTTATTATAAAGCCTTTTGATCAACAATATTTTTGATTTTTCCATTTGGTGTGTAAATAAATAAATTTGTTGGCGTTCCTACTCTGGAGCAAGCAACATACAGTTGGCCATGTGAAAAGCATGAATTTTCCACAATAACACCAGCTATTTTCAATGATTGCCCCTGGGCTTTGTTGATTGTCATTGCAAAAGCAAGGCGTAATGGGAATTGTAGTCGCTTGAATTCAAACGGCAAATCGGTGGGAATCATAGGAACGCGCGGAATTAGCACATCTTCTCCTTTACTTTTACCGGTAATAATCGTTGCTTCAAACACATTCGGCATCAATTTCTTCACACAAAGCCGTGTTCCGTTGCACAATTTCGGTGGATCTAAATTTCGGAGCAGTATTATTGGTGAACCCTCTTTTAAAAATATGATGTGTGGTGGAATACCAGGTGGCTCCAAGGAATTAAGAAACTCTATTGGATAATTGACGGATTGATCCACATCAGTAACCGTGTCGATAGATTTGTATTTCATTAGTGGCTTGGGTAGTTGCGATTGAATTTCATTATTTAATTTATTAACGCCGTCATGTTTGGGAGCTAGGAGTGCACGTTCGCACCGCCAATCATGATTATTGAAGTTATTTGGCAGATTTGGGAATACTTTCATTACCACGTCCTGTATTGATGGCAGCATTTGATAAAAATTAGGCGGGAACGATATCTCACATGTTACAGGGTCATTTGGTAATTTCCTGTTACCCATGTCCAAAAGCTGCCTGGCAAATGTTTTAGCTGTACCATCGTGATGTAAATTCACACGCATGTTTGTAGATAGTGTGATTTTCGTACCGTGTTTCCAAAGATGAGACACCTTCAGGCAGGCATTAAATTCATCAGCGGGTGTTGATCGTGGAATGACTGGCAAAGTTTGACGAAAATCACCTGCTAGTAGTGTTAGAGGTCCTCCCATTGGTCGGTTATTTTGTCGCAAATCGCGCAAAGTACGATCAACCACTTCAAATGCTTTTTTGTGTGCCATGGTACATTCATCCCAAATAATGATTTTACATGTTTTTAATAACGTGGCAATTCCCGAATTTCGTGTTATATTGCAAGAAAAATTATCCGCTTGATTCAAATTCAATGGCAGTTTAAACGTTGAATGTGCTGTGCGGCCTCCATCGAGTAAAGTGGATGCAATTCCAGATGATGCAACAGCGAGGCCGATTGTATTCTGCTGTCTTACTTCAGCAAGTATCAAATTAAGAAGGAATGTTTTTCCAGTGCCTCCGGGTGCATCAAGAAAAATAATTCCTCCGTTACCGTTTGCTATGTATTGCATCACTTTAGTGTATGCCTGTATTTGATCATCCACTAAGAGACTTTTTTGAGTTTCAGCGAAAACTCGTAACTGACCAACGTCGTAATTTTGTGTATAACAATCGCACGCTAGATATCCTTTTTGGTGTATAAATTTGCGGCTAAGGCGCTATTTCGGAACATTTAAATTATTGTATCTATACATGTAAAAATGAATTCTTGATCCAGGGCAGACTTCCGGATTGGAGCATGTCACTAATTTCATATAACCCCTTTCCTAAAGTCATTCCCGTCAAAAAATCTTAAAAAAATTGAAATTTGAGAAAAAATTTGTACCACAGCCCCTAGACCCCGGGGCCCAGCCCCTTCAAAAGTATCGTGGGCTTGGTCCTGAACATGCAACATATACATGGTAAAAATTTCATGGCGATGGCTAAAGCGGCTAAGGCGTTATTTCAGAACAATCAAATAATTGTATCTTTACATGTAAAAATGAATTTTTGATCCAGGGCTGGGCCCCTCGGATTCGAACATGTCTCTTATTTCATATAACCCCTTTCCAAAACTCATTCTCGTAAAAAAATTTAAATTTTTGAAAAAATTTGTACCATGGCCCCTAGACCCTGGGGTCCAGCCCCTTTCACAATATCGTAAGATTGGTCCTGAACATGCAACATTTGCATGGTAAATATTTCATGGCGATCGGTTGAGCGACTGAGAAGTAATTTTGTAATAATCAAATATTAAAATTAATTTTTGATCCAGGGCTGGGTCCCTCGGATTCCAACATGTCAGTAATTTCATATAACCAGCCCCATAAACTCATTTTCGTGGAAAAATTTAAAGAAAATTAAATTTTTGAAAAAATTTGTACCGCAGCCCCTAGACCCCGGGGTCCAGCCCCTTCCAAAATATCGTAAGGTTGATTCTGGATATGCAACTTGTACATGGTAAAAATTTCATGGCGATCGGTTGAGCGGCTGAGGCGCCCATTCGGAACAAACAAACAGGAATTCATTTTTATATATATACTAGCTGAGTTACCCGGCGTTGCTCGGGAGGTATATAATTCAAATACCTTGATTGTTATGCAAGAATTCTCTATCTACATCGCTGTATTTGAAAGCATGAGTTGTATTTTCGAATATTTTGTAGAAAATGTCTGGATAACTCAGTAGTTCCGGAGACGTAAGCTAGAAGAGGTTCAGGTGGATCATCCAGAGAAGGCAAATTCACTTTTCCGTTTGAACAACACATTCCAGGCGATTCAATGTGAAACTTTAAAGCATGACAATACAAACAAATGTTTTCCATTTGCCGAATTGAAACATTGTAATCATAGTCTTTCTCGTAATTGAATGCTGCTAACTTTAAATCACCTCTAAAAGTTTGTATTAATCGTCCATATCGTAACCGATCGACTTCCAGCCGGGCCTCACGATGTTCAATGGTTTCAGTAGCTCTAGAAGAAGACATCCTGCTTCGAACACTTTCAAGTCGTGTTTCACACTGTTCAGTTGTTCCATCAGCTCTTGAAGAAGACATCCTGCTTCGAACGTTTGCAAGTCGTGTTTCACACTGTTCAGTTGTTTCATTAGATCTAGAAGAAGACGTACTGCTTCGATCATTTTCAAGTCGTGCTTCACGCTGTTCGCATGATTCAGCCACCCTTGCGGCTCTAATCTTCTTCGACTTTGCAGTTACCTGCCCAATTGATCTTTTTTTCGGTAGCATTTTTAAGCAAAAATGAAACGTGTAGCTAATTAATCAGGAATGACGGGCATTCAAAACAGAAATTAGTATTAATTTATCAAAACGATTTTAATGTTTCCTTCGATACGTTTCACCGCGAACTGTGATTGAAAATGTGTTTACGGAATTTTTTTTAAGCAAAATCAAATGTTATCTACAATAAAAAAGTAATCATAGATTAACACGTTTATAAACTGAAAACTTAAATCTAATAAAAATGTATATTCACTTGAAATAATATTTAATACCTGGAAAATAATCACCAACAATTATTTTATTGCAATATAGCTAACTAATCGAGAACAACGGCATCCGAAACACAAATTAATATTAATTTATTCAAAACGATTAAAACTACGTCCACTTCGATACGTTTTACCGCGAACTGTGGTTGAAAATGACATTTCGAAAAACAAAAGAAGTTTTTTCAAACTAAGGCAATTTTACACGTTCAATAATTTGAATCCAAGGATGTTTCTTGTAGAAGATGCTATTTTCAAATATAAAACGCTAGTACTTTTCAAAGTGAATCAGTTTATACGTACAATATTTTTTAGTACCTTTCCTAGAATTGATTTTATGAAACAATCATTGATTATTTAAGTAATAAACTAAATAAATTAAATTGGCGTTTAGTATGAAACTACTATTTTCATTAAAAGCCGCCGGTTGCAATAGTGGATTAAAATAGAATGTTAATTATTTCTGAAGTTATGTGGAAATTAGAACTCGCTGACTATGGTACATTTCAAAACAGGATATGATAAATAGGATATCACTAAACAGTACATGTCAAACCAGTAAAAATGGATTATTAGTATGGATAATATAAGTGTTCGGAGATTTATCTTCAGTTAAAGTGATGAAAGATTGTCTTAAATTTAAATTAATAAAATTAATTTGAATAATTAAATCAATTATAGTAGAGGTATGATTTGTGTATAACAATCGCACGCTAGATATCCTTTTAGGTGTATAAATTTGCGGCTAAGGTGCTATTTCGGAGCATGTCACTAATTTCATATAACCCCTTTCCTAAAGTCATTCCCGTCAAAAAATCTTAAAAAAATTGAAATTTGAGGAAAAATTTGTACCACAGCCCCTAGACCCCGGGGTCCAGCCTCTTCAAAAGTATCGTGGGCTTGGTCCTGAACATGCAACATATACATGGTAGTAATTTCATGGCGATGGGTAAAGCGGCTAAGGCGTTATTTCAGAACAATCAAATAATTGTATCTTTACATGTAAAAATGAATTTTTGATCCAGGGGCGGACCCCCCGAATTCGAACATGTCTCTTATTTCATATAACCCCTTTCCAAAACTCATTCTCGTAAAAAATTTAAATTTTTGAAAAAATTTGTACCATGGCCCCTAGACTCCGGGGTCCAGCCCCTTTCACAATATCGTAAGATTGGTCCTGAACATGCAAAATTCGCATGGTAAACATTTCATGGCGATCGGTTGATCGACTGAGAAGTAATTTTGAAATAATCAAATATTAAAATTAATTTTTGATCCAGGGCTGGGCCCCTCGGATTCGAACATGTCAGTAATTTCATATAACCAGCCCCATAAACTTATTTTCGTGGAAAAATTTAAAGAAAATTAAAATTTTCAAAAAAATTTGTACTGCAGCCCCTAGACCCCGGGGTCCAGCCCCTTCCAAAATATCGTAAGGTTGGTTCTGGATATGCAACTTATACATGGTAAAAATTTCATGGTGATCGGTTGAGCGGCTGAGACGTCCATTCGGAACAAACAAACAGGAATTCATTTTTATATATATAGATATGTATTATATCAGAGCCTACTGTATAAATAAGACCATCCAGTATCGATTGTATTTTTTACTAAGCTTAAAATAAGGTACAAACAATTTTTTCTTTACTATGAAACTATATGGGGAAACGCTTATTTTCATTTACAGTTTTAGCATAAAGAAAATACTATAAAGAGGACTCAAAAAATAATAACATATCGGGAAGTGTCGATTGTAGCGACACTTTAATGTTTTTATTTTTCGGAATTATTATTAACAAGCAGAATGTGTCTATGATAAATGAAATTGGTAATGAACAACTTTGTATGTATAAAGGTATAAACACAACCAAGAACAATACACATTGGTTAATATACCAATGCCTATATATTACATAGGCATACTATGTATACATAGGCATTGTTAAAACGCTAAAACGAAATATGCATGCATGAAAAGGAAAGAGAGTTTGTGTGAGCGAAACAATGAGTTTTTTTTTCTAATAAAACAGAAATTGAAAATTTCAACAAAATCGTATTCGTATACGAGTATATTCATTGATTATGTATCATATTATTATACGACATTGCCTTGACGTAAATTGTTGTTTTTTTTAATGTTTCGTTTTTTCTCTTCATATTCCATAGTAAATAACTATGATCCCAATATTACAAGGTATGCTTGACAGCTAAAAACATGTGGAGCGTGACGTCACTCAGAGTCAATTTGAATATTTTTTTGCGAACTAGTTTAAATTTATAAGAATGTTTTTAGGTTTTAGAAATAGAAATAAGTTTCAACGATTGTACACGATAGAAAAAACACAAATCTCAACCAAACGGAGTCAACGTTACGAAATATATTACTCAAAGTGACGTTACCAAAAGGAAAAATGACGATATGTTGATTGGTTGGAACATACATACCTTGTAAATTTATACCATGATAAATAACCAAAACAAATGTTCAATTTTAATTGTAGATGTATTTGTATACAACCAACCCAATAATACAAAGTCACTTTGTATATAAATTTCGTATAGTGGAATTTCAATGTACATTTGTTTTATGATGATTGATGCCATATAAGAGAAACAGCACGGCTTAGGTTGTGGTTCTTCAAATTCTGTTCCTGCTGCAATTACCGACGAGTGCGATTTTAATGATATTCCTGGTTCTTTCCAATTCATATGTCACAATAAAATTAATGTATATGCTCATCAACTTTGTAACGGGCAGCATTTTTTCTTTATTTTCATGTACCCGTTCCAACAGACCCGTTTTCCAAAAATTTGGTCAATCTGATTCATGAGTACAACATGAATTTATTGTTTCAATTGGGGCAACCTAATTGTAACGTAAAATTGCTTGTACTCATACAAAATCAAAGAAACTAAAAATTGACACACTGAAAAGTGTCGAGTTGCATTAACCAAGAAATTATACACAATAATTTCATGACGCATTGATGTAATTTGACATACATAAAGTGTGCCAGTCTTGTTTTTTTTCCGGTGGAATTTCTACAACAACAAACGCTATGTTTACTGCTTGTAGAAATTGTACAAAACACCAACCTAAGTTTTTTTTGATTTGGCACATTATAATGTCCCAAATTCCTATGTTTTCATTTTCGGTATTGTATACCAAACAGTTTTATTTGGGACGACCAACCCAAAAAGAAAAATAAAGTGGTTATCGGACAGACAGTCAATTTTTGGTCTTTCGAGAAGTAACTCGAAAATTCGCGGAAATTTGCTCACCGGGGCAAATAGTAAATTTCAGTGATATTGTAAGTGTGTGTTTGTGTGTTTTTTTTTGGTGTAAATTCATAGTTAGTGATTGATCTTGTGAAAAAAAAAAAAAAAATAAAAAATAAAAAAAAATAAATAAATAAATTACTGATAAATACAATTCGTGAAAAATAAGTGTTTCAATCTAGAGAGAGTTTGGACTGTTGTCTGAGTGTGTTAAGGTTGCCTAGTATTGTCAAGCTTTAGGGCAAGAAAAGTTGGGAAATAAAGTCGTCACAAGGCGGGTAAGGAAACAACAGAAAGGTACGTGGGATTTTTTTTATTTATTTACAGTTAACATCTTTGTTTTGTCGTTTTTGTGGTGTTATTCTATTCAAAAAAAAAAAAAAAAAAAAAATGTTAGGGTAAAGTAGTCGTGGTTCCTCTTTTTACCTGATGAGCCACTTGGTTTGCTTCCGCTGAGCCACAGGGCTGACTCAGTGTGACAAACTTGGTAGCATGTAAATTTTCCATTCCAATTGGTGGTCCATTGAACCACCCAATGTCAGTCCCGGATTTTATAACCCAATAGGGTTATACCACCCCCCCCCTAACCTGCTTAAAACGGCTAAAACAAGGCCACAACATCCCTCACCAAACCCCACGCCACCCTACTGAGCTAGCAGGAGTATATAGCCGTGGTGAGTGAGATGTTGTGTCAATTTCTATGTAACAGGTAAGGGGCGAGGTATTACCCCTAACCTTACTTTCGTTACAAAGTGGCGCCCAAATCGAGGCCAATATCAGTCTCTAAATTAAATATTATCTCAGGCACCACTTTTTACAAAGTGGCGCCCAAAATCAGGGACAAATATTAGTCTCTTTATTAATTATAAGTTTGGCACTATTGTTTCATGTGGTGACCAAACGGATCGAGAACATCTGATCCAAGTTTTGTTTTATTTTATTGAATTTTTTTTGTTGTTTTTCAGCCAAAGTTTTTGTTTTTTTTTGTGTTTTAAATAAAGTGTTGTGTGATTAAAATTGAGCCTTGGGTTCAATTAGACGAAGGTTTATTGACGTGAATATGGCTGCGGCTTAGCCTGACCAAATACTTGGAGGGTCATATTCATGTTGAAGAAACTTACAATTTGTGGATACAGTTGCTGGATCCATGATTACTCAGTCGTTTGTGGCATGTCCCAACCCACACTCTGGGGAACGAACTGTTGGTCATGGTAGCGACGGTAACACAGATTGTCTATTGAGTTGAAGTTTTTTTTTAGTTTTAATTCGGGACATATCCTAGTTTGCAGTGATACGTTTTTGTCCGTATTGCTGGATATTTTTCTGGCATGATCCAAGTGAGGGTGCTTGCACAGCTTGATGTCATACTTGAGAAATGTCATTCCTCAGCTTATGTTAATATTGTTGTAATAACAGATTAATGTTATAAAAATTTATAAGTTTTCTTTATGTTTTAATAGTTAAGTTTGCGTTAATGTTTCACTTCTGGAAAAAATCATTTTAATTTTTCATCCATCGGGATGGGTTTGCCAGTCCTCTGTAGTTTTAAGTTCGTCCTGGATGTAGATCAGGACTAATGGGCATGTATTCGTCTCTACTGATAGGGCGAGTATGAATGCGAATTTGTCCCATAAGTTAGTTCTGGTTACATTGTAAAAACATAAAGAAATGATTAAGAAGAAAAAAAAAACAGTAACTGGCGAGTTATTGTTCCGTGGTAAAACAAACAATGCTTACGCAATCCAAGCAGAGATTGTAAGTTATTGTTTACACGACCAGCGTACGACTTGTCATCCACACGGTCCGTGTCTGCCAAAGAAGGTATTTGAATCCGGTACTGTGGCAACGGGGACAAGGGTGTTGGTGGTGACCGCGGGTGTAATTAATTGAAGTTCGACTTAAAGATCATAGCAGTGGAGCTCACTCAGAGGAGTTTTGAATGTTCACTGCGAGATTGACTCAGAGGTTGTGAATTTCATTTAGGTAAAGTGAGATTAAGACATTGCGCTCATAGCAGTAAGGCTCACTCTGTAGAGTTATGAATGCTTACTGCAAGGTTGAGGCAATTGTTTAAAATTTTACTTAAGATTGGCTTTTCAGTTTCCTTGTTTCCCATCCTTGTTTGACCACACCAGAGTGGGAATTTACATGCAAAAGACGGTGTATTAATCATGGTAGAGGGAGGAATGCTTAATTTTTTTTATTATGTTTACAATATTTTATTTAGGGTTAAATTAAAATCATTTGTTTTGGTGAATCTTTGTGTCGCTGCTAGGGGTTTAACTACTAGCTAGCAAAATATTATTTTTTTTGTTTTTTTAGGGTTAAAGTTTTTTTTATATAATGGATGTAAGCTTACTAGAAGGTGATGAGCTTCTGGTAGAGTTGGAGGTGCGCGGGCTGATTAAACCAGGCGCAAAGAAGGTGACAGCTAAGATGAAGCGATCACTCAGAGTTAGGTTCCAGGTGGAACAGAAGGACTTCTATAAAGAACCTCGTGTCCGGCATGAAGCTGCAGAGAAGAACCCTTCACAGGAGGCCATGCTGTGCCAACAGAAGATACGGGAAATACAGCAGAACCTGTGGATAGACATCAGGGAAAAGAAGACACTGGACGGGATTTTACTTCCAGCTTTCACCAGGATAAACCACATCCAAGGAAGGATGAGGCGCTCAGTAAGTTGTGACATTTTCTCAGAAAAATACGATGAGATGTGCACGGCGCTGAGGGTTTTGGTGACGGTGGTGGAACGGTTAGACACAGGTCTAATTTCACCAAGTACCGCTGCAAAGATACTACTCAACCTGCAGTTTAATTTCAACGAGAAAATGGTCAAAGTTGAAAGTGAAGTTCTAAAATCTGATGAAGCAGAAGCTGGGGAAGTTGAAAATGAGCAAAAGATGTGGGAGACGGAAAGTGCGGAAGAAGTACAAAAGAAAGATGACGAGAAGGCGTTACTCGGAGGCAGGGCAGAAAAGAAGGTAATAGTGAAAGAAGATCCCGCATTAGATGAACACAAGGTTAGCGATTTTCAGGAGAACCTAAGTGAAGTGGAGGAATTGTCCGCGCAGGCGAAGTACATTTCCACCAGACGCACGCGCAGATCGCGGCGGCAGCGTAGGGCAAAGGCGAAGGTTCAATATCATGAATGGAATATTGAATACGCGGTGCAAGTTGAAATACCTGAAGACCGAGCTTTCCCACTCGAACATCAAGTAGAGAAAGACAAGGCAAATATATATGAGGTAAGCGATGAAACTCTTTCGCTCAAAGAGCAAGGGGCAATTGAAGTCTACCAGCCTGTAGTTGAAGTTTCTACCCTGTCTGTTAAAAAAATCGGCTCTATCACTGCAAAGTCATCACAGAATGTCAGCAGGGATTCTGTGCAGAAAAAAGATCATGCACCATCGGGCGTTAAGAAAAAAGTAGTTCGCAAGCGCACGCACAGAGGGCAATGGGAGCGCAAAGTGCGACGGCTGCGCATGAGGCACCGTGGCACCGGCATGGTGAAGAGGAAACTTTGCAACACCTGTGACGCCGTAAAAGTCTACAAGTGGTTTGCGTGGCGCACAGAACTAGCCGAGATAGCAACAGATCAACTATCAGATGTACTTGATCTGAGGTTAGAGGACGAGGTGCTGGCAAGAAAAAATTGGCGTCTGGTAGCAGCAACGACGTGGTTCGTGTGTTTACCATTTTACTTTTACAATGCCTACAAGAGATTGTAAATCATTTGAATAAATGGGTAATGTAAAAGTAAAATGAAGACTGGGACGTTTCTGGTTTATCGCCATAAGCTAAGAAGCACCAGTATTGAGAATTAGGGAATAGTTAAGTTAGGTAGGAATACTAACATAAAATAGGAGTTATGCTAGGGACACTAATCTAGGAAGTAAGTAGAATAGGAAATGTCATTAGTGATTACGGATTAGCAACAAGTCATGATCAAGAATTTGAATTAGTTTACAAGGGAGCAGTTGAAGGTTACCAAGCACAATGTTGGTGCTTAAATGCGAAGCTTAAACCATCCTACCAGTCACTAGTACAGATGGGAACATCCGCAGTAAACACTTTTACATAATTTTCTCTAAATGTTACCGTATATATCCGCAATGGTAGACAACAAACCAGCGCAAAGCACAAGAATACCAACATCAGCAGCACCAGTTAGCAGATGAGACGTTGGATTCATTTATACCAGCTCCTGACGATCAAACTCAAAATTGTTCAAGAGGAGATCATCTTTGAAATCCAGTCATCGCTATAGCACAGAGACGAGTTTAACACCACTCATGTACCCATTCAACAGTAAGATAACTTAGTGTTCAAAGAGGTTCTAGTATACAACCACTGTACCGGTTACTAACCATACTCGGCAGAAGCGCTAAGGATGTGTAAACTCTAAGAGGAAGGTCTACTAGACAAAGACTCGTTATACAACAGACAGTCACCTAAAGTCAATTGCGAGGGGGCTCATTTGGCACATACAGGAGCACAACCAGTTAATGTCAAATTAAGTCTACATCACCATCTCAGTAGATTCGACATGGGATCAAAAGCTGTAAAACAATTACCAGTTCATGGACTTATGAGGGGACGAGGTTTCGATGTATATTGCAAATCACAAATCCAGCGTGTGACAACAACAAAAGCAACTCTCACCTCAAAGTTCAATCAGACGCAGGAAATCCAAACTGGGGAATATTTGCGGGAACTGCAGATAGGGGTAAAGAAATACTGGACTGACCTAAGAGGAAGAAAGCACTGGCTAGGAGGAAACTTTTCATCGCATAATTCATTGTGTGGTAACAAGGATGGGTATTGATCCTATTTGTATTAGCACTGGTAGCAATGGTTCGCCAACATCAAATCCCACAATTATAACATCCAGAAAAAAATCAGCGGCTTATGCGCAAGGACCAAGTATAACAACACCAGATGGACTGATCTAAATAAATGCTAATGACATCTTAGGAACTAGATTGAAAAATAAATATAGAAGATATTATAACCTTACTTTAAGCAAAGAGGCGGGGTTATCTCAACTTTAAACTAGTAAACATAAGTACTGATGCAATAAACAACCACAGCTATCAGGAAGTAAGTTAAGGTTGATGCAGCGCCGTTCCAAATGTACTAACATAGCTATAGGTAAGATACGTATTTAGTTTAGGAAAAACCTTTTAAGTAGTCTAGATAGTTGCTAAGTTTAGAGAGAAAAAAAAGGACTATAAAAAAAATTAAAAAAAAAAAAAAAAAAAAAAAAAAAAATTAAAAAAATTATATTTACTCTCTATAGTAATAGGAATTTAGGAAAAAAAATAGGAATGTAGTAATTAGTGATTAGGATTAAGAATAATGTATTAGGGTTTTTGTTATATAAGTTAAGACAACCAAGTGGTTTAGTTTAAAAATATTAGTTAAGATAAGCAACTAAACAAACAGAAAAAAACACAAAACAGATAAGAAAAAACAACCACTGAAAGCGCGATCGGTTATTATGTCAAATGTTTTTACCTTTCTCGTGACTATCCTGTCTTTATTCTTACGTCCTGATTATCCAAATAAGTTTCGTTTAATGAAGTTACACTTAGCCTGGCTAGCTCAATCAGTAGAGCATGAGTCAGGGTCTCGTGTGGGACGTCCGCCACGTTGGGCTTTGGCCATTGCAGCCACAGCTTCTTTCAAATGCAAAATTTCTTTCTTTTCCTTTTGTCATAAGGAGTTAGAAAACTAATCCCCATCCAACAGAGCGATGAGATCTCTTTTTAATCTCAGGGTGATGGGTTTTCCCCACGTTTGTAACGGGCAGCATTTTTTCTTTATTTTCATGTACCCGTTCCAACAGACCCGTTTTCCAAAAATTTGGTCAATCTGATTCATGAGTACAACATGAATTTATTGTTTCAATTGGGGCAACCTAATTGTAACGTAAAATTGCTTGTACTCATACAAAATCAAAGAAACTAAAAATTGACACACTGAAAAGTGTCGAGTTGCATTAACCAAGAAATTATACACAATAATTTCATGACGCATTGATGTAATTTGACATACATAAAGTGTGCCAGTCTTGTTTTTTTTCCGGTGGAATTTCTACAACAACAAACGCTATGTTTACTGCTTGTAGAAATTGTACAAAACACCAACCTAAGTTTTTTTTGATTTGGCACATTATAATGTCCCAAATTCCTATGTTTTCATTTTCGGTATTGTATACCAAACAGTTTTATTTGGGACGACCAACCCAAAAAGAAAAATAAAGTGGTTATCGGACAGACAGTCAATTTTTGGTCTTTCGAGAAGTAACTCGAAAATTCGCGGAAATTTGCTCACCGGGGCAAATAGTAAATTTCAGTGATATTGTAAGTGTGTGTTTGTGTGTTTTTTTTTGGTGTAAATTCATAGTTAGTGATTGATCTTGTGAAAAAAAAAAAAAAAAAATAAAAAAAAAAAAAAAAATAAATAAATAAATTACTGATAAATACAATTCGTGAAAAATAAGTGTTTCAATCTAGAGAGAGTTTGGACTGTTGTCTGAGTGTGTTAAGGTTGCCTAGTATTGTCAAGCTTTAGGGCAAGAAAAGTTGGGAAATAAAGTCGTCACAAGGCGGGTAAGGAAACAACAGAAAGGTACGTGGGATTTTTTTTATTTATTTACAGTTAACATCTTTGTTTTGTCGTTTTTGTGGTGTTATTCTATTCAAAAAAAAAAAAAAAAAAAAATGTTAGGGTAAAGTAGTCGTGGTTCCTCTTTTTACCTGATGAGCCACTTGGTTTGCTTCCGCTGAGCCACAGGGCTGACTCAGTGTGACAAACTTGGTAGCATGTAAATTTTCCATTCCAATTGGTGGTCCATTGAACCACCCAATGTCAGTCCCGGATTTTATAACCCAATAGGGTTATACCACCCCCCCCCCCTAACCTGCTTAAAACGGCTAAAACAAGGCCACAACATCCCTCACCAAACCCCACGCCACCCTACTGAGCTAGCAGGAGTATATAGCCGTGGTGAGTGAGATGTTGTGTCAATTTCTATGTAACAGGTAAGGGGCGAGGTATTACCCCTAACCTTACTTTCGTTACAACTTTTAATTCGAGATTTGATGATATCATCCGCATATTTGATAGTTTACAACAAGGAAATGCCAATTTAAAATCTAAAATTGTGCAATTGGAATCAAAAATCGATAACCTTGAGCAACTTGCAAAAAATAAATCAGTATGGACACGAAGTACTGTCAACGAAGCTGATATTGAATCTGTTTTTCAACTTAAATCGAGTGATGTTAATAAATCTGGTAGAGTAATTGTTGAATTTACTAACAGTTCCGTCGGTAACAGTGTTTTACAAGCCAAGCGTAAAACAAAAAATTTATCAACCGGGTGTTTGAACGTGAACAGTAATATTCTAATTTTTGTAAATAAGTGTATGACTATGTAAAAGTATACAAATATTTGTGATTGCGCAATGGTAAAATCATGTTTAGAAAAATTGAAGGGGATGAAGTCAAGATCATCAATAACTTATCTGACCTTGAAGCTTTATGATTTTTTTTTTTGTAGTTTTTATGATGCAATCTAATCGGGGTTTTAAGGTTCTTGATGATCTGATTTCTTCTAGTTCTAGTTTTACTTCTAATTGCGTTTTTTCTAATTGTAAAGAGCGCCACACACGATCCAATTTGGTTGGTTGGTTGGTTGGTCCGATTTGGTTGGATTGGATGTAAAATTGGATCGTGTGTATGCATGTCGATCCGATAAAATTAAGTTGGATGTGTCGGATGGAAATTCCATCCAACCGACCAACCAACCAACCAAGTTGGATGGTGTGTATTGTTGTCGGACGATATTTCATCATTTATGTTATGAATTTCATAGGATAAACAACTAAACAACAGAAAAGAAAGGAGGCAAATGTATTTTTTTTTTTATAATATAAAAAAGAGAAGAGGAATATTTATGACGTGTTCTCTTATGTGTAACAAATTCAAGTAGGCTGAGAAATAATTGAAAAAATTCGATTTTGTCTAAACAAAAATCAAAAAATCGGATTGTAAATTGGATCGTCTGTAGACGACATCCAATTTAGTCGGGCCGACCGTCGCTCCAACCAGTTGGATCGTGTGTAGCGCTCTTAAAAGTAACAGTGTTATTGCTTCTGAATTGTTGGTGATGCATCAAAACATCCGTAGTATGCGGCAGAATTTTGACACACTCTTGTGTCATTTTCAATCTTTAAAGGTTTTGCCAAATTTAATTTTTTTGTCTGAAATTTGGATATCTGATCAAGAATTATCTCTATGGAATCGATGGGTGCGAATCTGCATGCGAATTGTAATTATAAATATCGTGCTGGCGGAGTTGCGGTTTTTGTTCCTAATTATTTTAATGCCGTAGTAAATACTAACTATTCTTTAAAAGTGCTGATATCTTGTTAGTTGATGTAACATTGGTTGCTTTAAATTTTCAATAATATGGGTTTATAGATTTCATTTTGTTAATATACTTCAGTTTGTTGACGAATTCAATTCAATACTTAACGTTCTTAAATCTAAAAATTTATTAATTCTTGGTGATTATAATATTTACATTTTATCTAATTCTAGATTAATTGATGAATATAAATTCATGATGGCAAGTCATGGCCTCAAATCTGTGATCAACAGTCCTACAAGAATTTTTGGTGACACTAAAACTTGTATTGATCATATGTTTTATAGATCATCTAATGCTGTTTTCAATGCTTGGGTAGAGGAGTTACATATAACCGATCATTTTGCTACTTTTATGAAACTAAAATTACAGTATGATGAATCTAATATAATTTGCCCTGCAACTGATAAGGTAGTAATTTCGAGTATTGACTACGGAAGGTTGAATAATATTTTACTGTATGAGTCATGGCCTGACCTTGTTTCTATTGAAAATCCTAATGAGGCTTTTTCAGTTTTTCTTTCTAGATTGGCCTATTTTGTTTCTGATTGTACCAGCTCATCCTCCATAGCTAAGAATTATTTTAAAATTAAACCATGGATTAACTCTTTATTGGTACGCCGGCGCCGTGTGAATAAAAAAAACAACGAGCGAGTTCACCCTCAACTCGCAAAATATTTATGTGAAAACTTTTTTGTATAATATCTATTAAATCATTTGAAGCCATTTCGATAAGGATCAGAAATCCCTCCATAAAGACGGATGTTGTTCGCTCAGTATTTAAACTACGTTACATTTTTGGTTCAAAAAGTCAATAAGTTATTCTATATTTTGGATTTGGAGGACGAACTTTGCTGGCGTTAATTGAACATGAGCAAAGTTTATGAGTTAAATTAATCACCTAAACCTGCCATGTATGCTTTCAAATATCCCATTACTCATACACAGCAATCTTGTTCAATATTCCATAGTAATAAATGGTCACGGCAAACTCGCTGAACAAAGAAAAATCGCACCGCTTTATCACTGATCAGTTTAAAATAAATTAAATACAGCGATTCTATTTGGGCGTAAAATCATTGCAATTGGAAAGACAGTAGCACGGAGCCCCCCATAACCAAACTCACGAACAGCATGAGCCATTGAGCTTTACTAATAAGAAACATACCGAACCGAACAATTTTAAAATTATTATTTTATTATGTATCAATGTATATGTACAATTTGCACAGCTAGCTATTTCCATTTAATTTTTTTACACTACACAAGCATAATTTGTGGTCCTTTTGCTCGTATGTAATTTTCATTTTCAAAAACACTTGCTGCTGCGGCAGATATTTTCACAACAAAATTAATTAAAGTAGGCGATTTTTTTTTGTATTCGGCTCACACGATGTTTTTGAAATGCCGGATGATGTTGTATATTGCATGTGTATGCGTAGATTTTGCATTGATTTTGCGTTTTATTTTTTTTTTGTTCTTGTCGATATTCACACATACCTGCAGTATTTTTTGTTCGGCACTTTAATTTCCGTAACCCGAGTTCTATACAATTTTTTACTTACTCCTGCCGCTAAAGATGTTTTCACATCAAAAAATAAGCTTGGTAGAAGAGTGAATAACCAACCGTTGAATACCAGCTTACGGATCTATTACAATAAATATTCTAGGAATTTGAAACGTGACATCAAAAAAGCTAAGGCCAAGTATTACGTGACGAAATTTTATCAGAAGTCTGGTAATATTAAACAGCAGTGGGCTTTAGTTAATGAAGTATGTATTAAATTCAAAGAATAAATCTAATTATTTTAATGAAATTTTAGATAATTCCAATGTCAGATCAACTAGTCAACCCAACTCGCATTTATCATCTGGGAATGTAGATTTGTTAGCTCAAGAAAGATCATTGGACTCTAGTTTTTTTTTTCGTCCTTTTTCTTCACGAGAATTATTTTTTATTATCAATTCACTTGGTTTGAGTATACGTCACAATCCTGAACTACATCGTTTCTTTTTAAATATTCCGATTTTATTTCTCGGAAAACTTCTGTTGTGGCAATATTTTGGGTATTTCCTTTACTTGCAAATTCATAATTAGACTTATTTAACGTGTTAAGCCTGTGATTATGAGCGGACACATGAATCAATTTAGTTTTTGCTACTTTCCGCTGTTTGCCTCTGCCGGAACCACTGAAATGATAATTTCCTTTAATTTGCCCCTCCCCCCTCCAGTACAAACCGAACCAGCAGAAATTCTACTAAACTCTCACACCCATCTTGTTGCCCCAATCATCTCCGTTTTGAAAACATTTTTTCTCGATAATGCGCTAAATACATTGTCTTATTCGACCTAAATAGACGAGCCTTGCCCAAATTTCGAAGATGCTTGTTAATGGGCTTTCAAGAGAAATACTCTGTAATTTTATTGTCCAAATCTTTGAGATTGCCTGTTATTTGATCACAAAATAAAAACTGAACAGCTTTAGTGAAAATTACTAATATAGGTAATTGGGTTCAAACGATTTTCAATTTTTTTTAATTGTTTTTATAACAGCACATACACAGATTGGTCCAAACTGTACCAGTTTATTATTTAGACTCTAGACATTATGAATGGAGCATTTATTTTGATTTCTGCTTCTGCTGTGTGTGTTAAGATCATGTTTAAACATAAAGTCACGAAATGTTTATGTTTACAATTCGTGTTGTGTATACGCAAGTCACGTATGGTTTTAACAACCGCAAAAACTAGAAATTTTAAACTAATAAACTAATACATAACGCAAGATAAGAAATTTAATATATTTGGACCATATAAAACACGGCACGTTTAAAAAGGCTCTTCAGTTGATTACAGAATTACAAAGTGCAAAAGTTGTGCTTGCGCAATTATGAGGAATTTAATAATGGGAATTATAACAATTGGAACACTCTATATGACGAATGAAACGGAAAAAGTTCATTAGTGCAAAAAAATTTTAGTTCGGGATTTCTATTCTTTCCGTAACCGTGAATTTTAAGAGTGGAAAGATATGTGTGCAAAATTAGCAACCTTTACAAGATGGCTTCACATTAAGGATATGGCCGCTCGCTATTCAATCGATATTTTCGTTATGTGTGCGTTTGGAATCAAATGCAACAGTATTCAATAGATATAGACAGTACAGATTGTTGTTTGAAAATGTTCTGAGAGTGCGCACCATCGTAAAACATATAAGTGATTTTTTGTGAGTTTTGTGAATGTAACAATTAAATACCGTAAAACGAATAAAGTTGAGTGAAAAGGTTTCATCACAACTTTTTTAGTTCGAAAGAGACATGAAAATGATTCGCAAAAATTGTCCGGTCTTGATATTGCTGCACAATAACTTGCTTTTTGTATTACTTATTTTGAGACATCTAGCACAACCCTGACAATCACTATATTTGAGTTTAAGCCATTGCACGTGTAAAGTAAATTAAATAAGAATTTTAATAAATTTGTTTTATTTTAAAATTATTTTGAATTTTCTTACCTAAAATAGCCTTATCATACATAAATACGCAAATACTTATGACTACTGTTATTATTGGCTTAGTAATTATATTGCTTTATCCGAATTGTTCAAGCAGCAAAGTGCAAAATGTTCGTCTTGATAACCAACCCAAATCAAACACATAATATGCGCTCTACTCGTTTGGTAAAATGTAGCTAAGCTGCGAACAAATATGGAGTCCTAAATCACAATTAGTGCAAATGTCGCAAAATCTGATTTTTATCACTAAAAAAACACTTGAAATTCAAATTAACAAAAATTCTGCTACACTTTTTATTACGTTTATGATCTGTATGACATTTGGCCGCTATAAAACAAGACTGACTGCAATGCGCATTTTTAGTTGAGTCGAGAGTTTCAAAGTGAATTGTGCTGCTGCAGACAGACTAAATGCAATAATGGAGTGGAATTTATTATTCGGGATTATAACAATTTTGGGCCTAGCCTATATATACATTCGCAAAAAGTATTCATACTGGGCGGATCGTGGCGTTTTATCAACGAAACCACAATTCCCAATGGGAAATTGGCAAGGGATGGGTAGGACACGACATCCAGCTGAAATCACAAAAACTTTATATGACGAGTGGAAGGGAAAAAGTTCATTTATTGGAATGTATGTCTTTACAACGCCAACGGTTTTATTAATCGATCCGGAATTAATAAAAAATATTCTTGTTCGTGATTTTGATTCATTCCGTAATCGTGGAGTTTACTACAATGTAGAAAATGATCCACTCTCAGGTCATTTATTTAAAATTGAAGATAAATCGTGGAAAGATTTGCGTACAAAACTTACACCAACTTTTACAAGTGGCAAAATGAAAATGATGTTTGGAACCGTTTTGGAAACAGCTAACAGATTAGTGGAACATTTTAATCCAATCGCGAGCCGAGAAGGAATTATTGATATTAAGGATATTGTGTCCCGCTATTCGACCGATGTAATTGGTACGTGCGCTTTTGGCATCGAATGCAACAGTATAAAAGAACCAGATGGTGAATTCCGGGCAAATGGTCGTGAATTTTTCATCCCAAAAGCGAGTCAACAGTACAAGTATTTTTTCGTAAATTCATTTCCATGGTTGGCACGGAAATTAGGAATGCGAGTCATTCCGAAACATATCAGTGATTTTTTTATTGGGGCTGTCAAAGCGGCAGTTAATTTCCGTAAATCGAATAATGTGAAACGAAATGATTTTATGCATCTTTTGATAGAAATGCAGAAAGCACAAGAACATAAAACAGAAAAATTCACCGATCTTGATATTGCGGCACAGGCGTTTGTTTTCTTCCTTGCCGGTTTTGAGACATCCGCATCGACGATGACATTTGCGTTGTACGAGCTGGCAATGCAACCCAAAATTCAAGAACATTTGCGCCAAGAAATCATTAATGTATTAACCAAGCATAATAATGAAATTACATATGAGGCTTTAACAGAAATGCCTTATTTGGACCAGGTTATTGATGAAGCGCTACGAAAATACCCAGATGGGGCCAATTTATTAAGAAAAGCAGATCGTGATTATTTGGTGCCCGGAACAAAACATATTATTGAAAAGGGAATTCAAGTATTCGTTCCAGTTTATGGTTTACATCGTGACCCCGAATTATATCCAGAACCGAATAAATTTGATCCCGAACGGTTCACCGAAGAGAATAAAGCAAAACTTCATTCTTGTGCATATTTACCATTTGGTGCTGGGCCACGAAACTGCATTGGGATAAGATTTGGTAAAATGCAAACACGTTTAGGATTAATTTCAATCGTACGCAATTTTCAAGTATTCCCTACTGCCGATACACCAGAAACGATTACCTTATGTAAAGATACACCATTTTTAACGTCCGACAAACGAATCATGCTTAAGCTTAAGCCATTGCAGTCCGACTAAATGGGCGTAATTATTAGGTTCTAACAATCTTTGGTTATACTTTGTGAAATGAAGTGATAAAGTTGTTCTCGGAAGAATTGTAAAAATTAAATATTTTCTATGATTTTTATTATTTTAGTACCATTATTGTAAATTCTACTATAGTAAATAAATCTCTCACTGAAAACAATTTGGAAGGCACGTTTCAACCTATTAAGCGGACATCGGCTGAAACGTAGAAAAAGTTTCCGTAAAAGAGGCAGGCTTTGTCCGACTCGACATTAAAACAATTTATAAACTACCCAAGTTTGTATCTAAATCTGTGCAAATACGCCACAACATAATTAGCCGTGTCCGAATCATGACGATGAATAACTTGGTATAACGATAAAAATTTGTTCGCAAATATTTAGTTTTTGCTATGTAACTTAAATAACGCATAGTCAATGTGAACAATGTGGTAGAAAAGGATAGGCTGTCACCTATACAGCAGAATACAGCGTCTGTAACTGGAGTTACTTGGAATGAACACCTTCAACTATACAATCAACCTAGCTGATTTAATTAAAGTGGCCGATCTGGAAAATGTATAATGATCCAGAGGTTTCAAATCAATATGGGTAACTGGAACTTTCTATTAAATAAATTGAGTCGAATTCAGGAGCAGAGTGTTTAGTTCATATAAAAAAACTCACCTGTAGAAACACTCAGCTTGGATAAAGGCCTATTCATTAATACAAATGTGATGGGAACTCGTATTCATAAATGAACTTTGAACTAGAGATCCAGTCAAAATGTTCCAAAAATTAAAATGAAAGTATGACTCAAGTATGATCATCTCACCGAATTTTAAAACCAATTAAATCAGCGCGTAATTCCTCCAATTTAAACTTTTTATCACACCTCGACTTCAGATTTAAATATCAGAAGAGCAAACATCAGAATTACAAATAAAGTTGCCTTAATCAATAAGCAAAACAATTTACATTTTTTTGTAAAAAAAATTATCTATTTCTAGTTATCTATTAACAATAAATTTATTGCAATGGTTTAAGTTCGAGCATTATAGGCTTATCGGCTGATAAAACTGGTGTAGATTTAGCGAATGTTAAAGTTTGTGGTGTACTGGCAGTTGGTAAAACTTGAAAATTACGTACAATTGAGATGATCCCCAATCGAGTTTGCATCACACCAAACCGAAGTCCAATGCAGTTACGTGGCCCCTCGCCAAAAGGTAAATACGTAAACGGATGACGTTTTGCTTTATTCTCTTCGGTGAATCGCTCTGGGTCAAATTTATCGGGATTTGGATATATTTCTGGGTCTCGATGTAAACCAAACACTGGAATAAACAGCATAACGCCCTTTTCGATGACAAGTTTAGTACCGGGCACCAAATAATCACGTTCAGCTTTTCTCAATAAATTTTCGACGGCCGGATATTTACGTAGAGCTTCATCAATGACCTGTTGCAAATATGGCATATCACTTATGGCCTCATATGAAAGTTCATCGTTATGTTTCTTTAGCACATCATTGATTTCATTACGAAGACGTTCTTGTAAATCAGGATGCTTTGCCAATTCATATAAAGCAAATGTCATAGTTGATCCAGATGTTTCAAAGCCAGCAAGGAAGAATAAAAACGCTTGGGCCGCAATATCAAGATCGGAAAATTTATCCGAATCATTTTGGTGCTTCTTTTGGATTTCCAATAAAAGATGCATGAAATCTTTACGTTCGACATTATTCGTTTTGCGGTGATTGACCGTCGCATTCACAGCACCGATAAAGAAATCACTGACTTTTTTTGTAACGGTAAGCACACCTATTTTTTTAGCCAACCATGGGAAAGCAAATCCAAAAAATAGCTTATACTGTTGAAATGCACCTGGGTTGAAAACATCCCGACCATGTACACGGAATTCAGCTTCTGGATCTTTAATGCTGTTGCATTCGATGCCGAATGCACATGAACCGATTACGTCTGTTGAATAGCGAGATACCATGTCTTTGATGTCAAAAAATTCACCTCGGCCCGCGATTGGTTTAATATAATCAACCATTTGATTGGCAGTATCCAAAACGGTTTTAAACATCATTTTCATTTTGCCACTGGTAAACGTTGGTGTTAATCTCATTCGCAAATCTTTCCACGATTTGTCCTCAATCGCAAACAAATGAGCCGACAGCGGATCATCTTCCTCGTTGTAATAAATTCCACGGTTACGAAAATTATCAAAATCACGAACTAGAACATTTTTCACTAAATCTGGATCGGTGACCAAAACTAATGGTTTGGTGAACAAATATATTCCAATAAATTGACTTTTCTCCTTCCACGCATCATATAGAGTTTTGGTGATTTCAGCCAAATTCCGTGTCACTCCCATTCCGTGGAAATGTCCCATGGGGAAATTTGGTGTCGGCGATAGTACTCCTCGATCCGCCCAGTATGCATACTTTCTGCGGACGTATGCATAGGCTAGGCCCAATATTGTTATAATCCCAATTAATAAATTCAATGTCATTGCTTAAATAATACTTTATCACTTTTGAAAATTTCTAAACAACTAGTACTAGGCAACACATTGTATCTGATTATATAGGCAAATTGTATCAGCGTACTGTATTAAAACACCGTTTACCTTATCTGATAATATGAAAACAATGACATTTCAAAAAACACTTTGCTATACATATACTATGTAGCTTACTAGCGATTATCAAAAATATCAATTTCGTCATGTCATGGTTGCAAACAAAAAACTATGAGTATCAATTTCATTATCAAGCTCATGTTTTGTTATCATCTCTAAATACGTACAAAATGACAAATCATTTTAAATAAAAACAAAGCTTTTGTTTTGGAATGGAAAGACAAAATAAAGCAGCACATAAGAGAGAGAGAGAGAGCATTGAAACAAGATAAAGGAATTTGTGTCAAAATATTAAATTACACAGAATAGTTTATCGTAATGGCGATCTAGAGAAGCATACAATTCGTGGATTATCTTTGATGACTGTCTTATTAAATTAATCGGCGAGCGCGACACAACATGACGGAGTTAAAAATTCGTGATCTCGAAATCTAGTACAACTTTTTTTATTTTTTGTTTTTGCAAAAATAAATTCTTAGCCCTTTATGCGCTTCCGGTGCAAACATTACTAAAAGATCTAGTGCAAAAACTTTATTTGTGTTTTAATTGCTTACGCCCGAACCATACTGTCAACAAGTGCTCGTCAATAGCACCATGCTATATTGACCAAATGCACCATACTTTACTTCATGTACGAGATAACGAGCTATTTTACAACAGCGTAAAAATAACGTCAGCAGATTGTTCTACTATCAATCAGTGCAAT
The DNA here is from genome assembly GCA_963556165.1 of Tipula helvola. Taxonomy (NCBI): domain Eukaryota; kingdom Metazoa; phylum Arthropoda; class Insecta; order Diptera; family Tipulidae; genus Tipula; species Tipula helvola. The sequence continues at coordinate 44,608,783 of OY744482.1, forward strand.
AATCAACTAACGCAACCAGAATCTTCCACCAACATTAAATCGTCAACTCTGAATAGACCAACAAGCAATCTAATCTTGAACTTCATCCATTAAATCCGAGTTTCAGTTGGTTTGTAACGAGCTTAAGTTCAGAGAATCAACAGCTGACACAATAAATACATTATCAAGTTTACATCAACTTTATTATCAACGATCACCGGGTTGATAAGATCATCGAATATAACCAAGCTGCTCTATTGACTCTTCGGGTAAATGGTTTGCATTAATTCTTTTAAATTTGATACGCACTTCCTCAATGTAAATTTCCATTCGCTACTTTGCTTGACATTTGGTGGTAGATGTTTTTTGCGGTTTCAAGATTATTACTGCCAGCTTTCAAATCATACACATAAATGTCGCATTGTAAAATGTTTGATGCTTCGGGAACGTGTTTCTGTATACGTATTGCTAAAACGAGAGCACAATCAGGTAAGCATTTGCCGATACAACTTCTCTATATCGGTATATATCGGCCACAATTGTAATAATTTTGGTATGAAATTGGCAAATAATTATTGCTAGATCATCTTGGATCGTTTGACCATATTCTAATGCAACATAAGCATGCAAGTGAAGTTAGACCTAAATTAGAATTAAAAAAAAAAAAAAAAATTAGGATTAATTAAGCACAAACTTCACACGCTATAGTACACGTGTGAAGTTTATCCTAACTTAGAACTAAACCAACAACAATATAAGTATGTATTAGTGAATATTCAAATTTAATGACATTTAGGCGAACATTTATTAATTCAAAATGTATAAAGCTTTAGTTTTTAATAAAAATTATTGTAACTAAATATTTTATGCGTATCAAATTACCTTATTTATCTAAAATATAATGAGAAATAATTTTTATTATGTATATTTTCATATAACCATATATTTTAAATAAAACAGTTTATCTTAAGAATTTGGAAATTAACCTGAAAGCTCAATATGATTTTTTGATAAATCTGTACTAGTACTACATGCATGAAAAACCAATTTGACCGATTTTCCATGTTTATCTCCAACGCCACTATGATTTTTTGGAAGGCCTAATCTAAGACTACGAGCATGCTTAACCATTTGAAAAGCTAATGCCTTTCACATGGTCAAATTGCAATATTTGTGTATTTACTATATAGGATTTTCTTAAGAAAGTCTGTATCTTAAGATTTTCCATATTTATCTCCAACGCCACTATGATTTTTTGGAAGGCCTAATCTAAGACTACGAGTATGCTTGACCATTTGAGAAGCTAATGCCTTTCACATGGTCAAATTGGAATATTTGTGAATTTACTATATAGGATTTTCTTAAGAAAGTCTGTATCTTAAGATTTTCCATATTTATCTCCAACGCCACTATGATTTTTTGGAAGGCCTAATCTAAGACTACGAGCATGCTTGACCATTTGAAAAGCTAATGCCTTTCACATGGTCAAATTGGAATATTTGTGAATTTACTATATAGGATTTTCTTAAGAAAGTCTGTATCTTAAGATTTTCCATATTTTTGAAAGGCCTAATCTAAGATTACGAGCATGCTTGACCATTTGAAAAGCTAATGCCTTTCACATGGTCAAATTACAATATTTGTGAATTAACTATATATGATTCTCTTAAGAAAGTCTGTATCTTAAGATTTTCCATATTTATCTCCAACGCCACTATGATTTTTTGGAAGGCCTAATCTAAGACTACGAGCATGCTTAACCATTTGAAAAGCTAATGCCTTTCACATGGTCAAATTACAATATTTGTGAATTTACTATATAGGATTTTCTTAAGAAAGTCTGTATCTAAAGATTTTCCATATTTTTGAAAGGTCTAATCTAAGATTACGAGCATGCTTGACCATTTGAAAAGCTAATGCCTTTCACATGGTCAAATTACAATATTTGTGAATTTACTATATAGGATTTTCTTAAGAAAGTCTGTATCTTAAGATTTTCCATATTTTTGAAAGGCCTAATCTAAGATTACGAGCATGCTTGACCATTTGAAAAGCTAATGCCTTTCACATGGTCAAATTACAATATTTGTGAATTTACTATATTGGATTTTCTTAAGAAAGTCTGTATCTTAAGATTTTCCATATTTTTGAAAGGCCTAATCTAAGATTACGAGCATGCTTGACCATTTGAAAAGCTAATGCCTTTCACATGGTCAAATTACAATATTTGTGAATTTACTATATAGGATTTTCTTAAGAAAGTCTGTATCTTAAGATTTTCCATATTTTTGAAAGGCCTAATCTAAGATTACGAGCATGCTTGACCATTTGAAAAGCTAATGCCTTTCACATGGTCAAATTACAATATTTGTGAATTTACTATATAGGATTTTCTTAAGAAAGTCTGTATCTTAAGATTTTTCATATTTATCTCCAACGCCACTATGATTTTTTGGAAGGCCTAATCTAAGATTACGAGCATGCTTAACCATTTGAAAAGCTAATGCCTTTCACATGGTCAAATTACAATATTTGTGAATTTACTATATAGGATTTTCTTAAGAAAGTCTGTATCTTAAGATTTTCCATATTTTTGAAAGGCCTAATCTAAGATTACGAGCATGCTTGACCATTTGAAAAGCTAATGCCTTTCACATGGTCAAATTACAATATTTGTGAATTTACTATATAGGATTTTCTTAAGAAAGTCTGTATCTTAAGATTTTCCATATTTTTGAAAGGCCTAATCTAAGATTACGAGCATGCTTGACCATTTGAAAAGCTAATGCCTTTCACATGGTCAAATTACAATATTTGTGAATTTACTATATAGGATTTTCTTAAGAAAGTCTGTATCTAAAGATTTTCCATATTTTTGAAAGGCCTAATCTAAGATTACGAGCATGCTTGACCATTTGAAAAGCTAATGCCTTTCACATGGTCAAATTGGAATATTTGTGAATTTACTATATAGGATTTTCTTAAGAAAGTCTGTATCTTAAGATTTTTCATATTTATCTCCAACGCCACTATGATTTTTTGGAAGGCCTAATCTAAGATTACGAGCATGCTTAACCATTTGAAAAGCTAATGCCTTTCACATGGTCAAATTACAATATTTGTGAATTTACTATATAGGATTTTCTTAAGAAAGTCTGTATCTAAAGATTTTCCATATTTTTGAAAGGCCTAATCTAAGATTACGAGCATGCTTGACCATTTGAAAAGCTAATGCCTTTCACATGGTCAAATTACAATATTTGTGAATTTACTATATAGGATTTTCTTAAGAAAGTCTGTATCTTAAGATTTTCCATATTTTTGAAAGGCCTAATCTAAGATTACGAGCATGCTTGACCATTTGAAAAGCTAATGCCTTTCACATGGTCAAATTACAATATTTGTGAATTTACTATATAGGATTTTCTTAAGAAAGTCTGTATCTAAAGATTTTCCATATTTTTGAAAGGCCTAATCTAAGATTACGAGCATGCTTGACCATTTGAAAAGCTAATGCCTTTCACATGGTCAAATTACAATATTTGTGAATTTACTATATAGGATTTTCTTAAGAAAGTCTGTATCTTAAGATTTTCCATATTTTTGAAAGGCCTAATCTAAGATTACGAGCATGCTTGACCATTTGAAAAGCTAATGCCTTTCACATGGTCAAATTACAATATTTGTGAATTTACTATATAGGATTTTCTTAAGAAAGTCTGTATCTTAAGATTTTCCATATTTTTGAAAGGCCTAATCTAAGATTACGAGCATGCTTGACCATTTGAAAAGCTAATGCCTTTCACATGGTCAAATTACAATATTTGTGAATTTACTATATAGGATTTTCTTAAGAAAGTCTGTATCTTAAGATTTTCCATATTTTTGAAAGGCCTAATCTAAGATTACGAGCATGCTTGACCATTTGAAAAGCTAATGCCTTTCACATGGTCAAATTACAATATTTGTGAATTTACTATATAGGATTTTCTTAAGAAAGTCTGTATCTTAAGATTTTCCATATTTATCTCCAACGCCACTATGATTTTTTGGAAGGCATAATCTAAGACTACGAGCATGCTTAACCATTTGAAAAGCTAATGCCTTTCACATGGTCAAATTGGAATATTTGTGAATTTACTATATAGGATTTTCTTAAGAAAGTCTGTATCTTAAGATTTTCCATATTTATCTCCAACGCCACTATGATTTTTTGGAAGGTCTAATCTAAGACTACGAGCATGCTTAACCATTTGAAAAGCTAATGCCTTTCACATGGTCAAATTGGAATATTTGTGAATTTACTATATAGGATTTTCTTAAGAAAGTCTGTATCATATAAATGCTTCTATAACACATGGGAGACCGTCGAAATAAAATGGCCACCTACCAAGGAAGATGACATGAGCTGAGCTGCATTGAATCACCATGAGGTGAAAAAACCAGTTTTTGCATGAATGGTGTCTTTTCACTCAGCATTTTCAGGATTTAGCATAGTTGCACAGAATATATATAAACAGAACAATATCTTCTATTGCGCGCTTTAGGCCTAAGCTGGTATATTTGTTATATTTTTGTCATTGTTTTTTCCAAATGATTTTTATTTAGAAAAGATAGAAAAATCATTTTATATGCAATCAATGAACACCTCTTTGTTTTAATAAGTAAAAATCAGTACAATTTTAGAAGGAAAGAGAAATCTTTACACTTTATAATGTACTTAAAAGAGATAGACATTCGTGAATAAATTTTGATTTTGGTCTTGTTAGCTTTGCAAACATTTTTGTAATTTTTGTTTGTTTCATTGATTGCATATAATGATTGTTCTATCTTTTCTAAATAAAAATCATTTGGAAAAAACAATGACAAAAATATTTGTTCACCAGCTTAGGCCTAAAGCGCAATAGAAGATATTGTTCTGTGTATATATATTCTGTGCTAGTAGGTCACTTATTTTATTTTAATTATATTAGCACTGTAGCATGATTTATTTCCAACAAAGGTCGACATAGATTTCGAACATATGTATATGAAACAAGGGTACTCTTTTCATGACAAAGTGGCCATGTTTCATGGAAGTCGCTGATGGTATGCTAACTAGCCACGTAAAAGATAATATTGCCAAGAAAGATCTTTTAAAATTCAGAATAATCAGCAACTCAGGTAAAAAATAATTTTTCTTAAATAACATATCTACTGATACTATAACATTTTCCAAATTTCAACAGATTCATAAAACTTGAAGCTCCTCAAACTGCTATACTACGCCTTACCACCAACATCCAGAGCGACTAAATCATCAAATAAGAAGCAAGTATAAAAGCCTTCAATAAGAGTTTCAATATGCTCTTTTATTTTGGAGATTGCCCGCCATGATCTAATTGCATCAAAATTGCAAGAAATAAGAAATAAATATTCGGAGTATGGTTTAAACTCACAACCCTTAATAATAATTGTTGGCACTGACCAGGAAAAACAGTTTGTAATTGTGTTCGATGATATTTTTTATAAATTTCCGAATTTATTAGCGGCAGTGGATTGCTCCTTTAAATTGTTCTTTAAATCGTTACAAAATATGACATAAATGATCCTAAACTAATTATTTTGTTATCCAATTTTAAAGCCGTATAATATATCTCATTTTAATTTAAAAAATACTGAATTTAAAATTAATGATTACTTTTTTGTTGAAAATGATATTAAATTTAAAAAATATAAATTTAAAATTATAGAAATGTTGGTGAAAGATGACGAACTAATTCTAATTGCACAAAATATTGATATAACTAAATTCGATAAACATTTTAAAATTTATTTGATTGGGAAAGAACTAATGGAAATCCAAAATTTTGATTTAATTAATATATGTACATGGAAAATACTATGCAAAATTCCCTTTATTATAAAAAGTGATTAAGAGTTCGTAAATTTTTTCATTCTGTTTAAATTAATTATATGAACATGTGCTTAGTTTTATTTTAAAATTTAAAGCAACCACAATTTTTAATTCAATTTCTTTTATTTAAAAAAATGGAATCAATTTGATGCATGGAAGTTATTATTTATATTGAAACTATATTTTTGGTTAAAAAAAATAAAAAATTAATTATAATTGTTAAAAAATGACTATATAATTTTGTCAATATTTGGTTAAGTTAATTTATATTATATAAGAATATCTTTATTTTAAATCAACAAATTGCTAAATTTTTAATTTAATCTGTATTAAAATTAATGTATATATATATTTTATTTCGTTGAAATTTGTTAGTTTTGATTAAAAACAATGCAATAATTATTATGGAATAACTATTTATAATATTATAACAAAAATTATTTTTGAATTAAAAAATAAAAATTGAATTTATAAAATTAAATTTTGAATTTTAACTGCTTATTTTGAAATTTATTGAATTTAAAAATATTTTGAAATCTTTCACAGTATCCTCAAATCTAGAATAACCAACTATAAAATGTAAACATTTTATTCTTTATTAAAGAATTTGAAAGCTGTATGAAATAAGCTTTGCAGTCTCAAGTGGATTTTAAAAAGTAATAAAAAATTATTGCTCGTTTTCTTAAGTGAAGTGTATCAGGCTTATCTTTTTCTTGTTTTCTGGATATTTGTTTGAACTTAAATATAAATATACTTAATTTAATTATATTTTCATATCAAGACAATTTCTCTTGAAATTAGAATAATTTTGATCACTATCTTCTTAATCATACTAAAATTGTACTTAATTTGACTTTACATAATTACAAATATTTACACACATATTCTTGAAAAGAGTAAAAGTGTTCACAAATAGATTTTAAATTTAAAAAAAGTGTAATACTTTTTAAAACAAACTATTCTTGTTTTGAGAATTTTGTGGACAACTTACGTTGAAAATAGTAAAGATATTCACAAATAGAGTTTAAATTAAAAAAAGTTTAATGGTTTCCAACACAAACTATTCTTAAATTTAGAATATTTTCGTAAAACATTTTCTTCAAATAGAAGGTATATGCATGAATTGAGCCAATATCTAATAAAGGCTCATAAAATTGTAAACAATTGATTTATCAGATTAAGAATAAACCTATGCAATTGAGAAACGCTATTTCGTTGAATCATATTTTAAATTCTTAATTTTAGAATTTTAAAAATTAACAATTCATTAACGCTTTATTCTTCCAATAAGAATATCTTGAGAATAGCTTTGCTTAGCGCATATTGAAGCAGCATTTCTGCATAATCTAATACATATATTGCTTAAATTGAGCAATCTTTTTTTTTCAGTGTAGAAGAGATTTCACCACGTGCATGTTTTATGACACGTCGTCGCCACCAAACCACCAACTCATGTAGCATCTTTTTTTCGAGACTTAATAACTGTCCTGATTTTTAAGACAATTTTTACAGAGTTTGTCCAGGATTAGTCATTTTTGAACTGGCCACCCTAGGTAAATACTGTGATATCATCTAGCAATGAAACTTCTCTAAATTGTACCAACATATCTTCCAATTCTCAAAAATTAGTTTTGTGAATATGACGAACATCATCCCAGATTTAAAATGTCTGAATTGGAACAAAATATGCCAAAATTACGCTTTTGAAAATGAAAAGGGTTCGAAGCTAAAGTTGCTTTAAGATAAATATTCCATTTACTACTTACGGTTTCGCTGATCGGTACGGTTTCGCTGATCGGTATCTCTATACGAGAAAAACATAAAAAATCTCAAAACAATAATCTAAAAGTATCTGTGATTTCGTGGAGAGTTGTGGCCGCGGTAATAAAAAAAACTATTTAACTCGAGCAGCATATTGAGCTTAACACCAACAAATTAATCACTAAAACAATTTTAATATACATAATTACCTAAATCGCGATTTTTTTTAACACAAAACGCCAACAATTATTTATGTCTAATGTTTAACTATTGTATTTCCTATGTAGGTACTTCCTTCTGACTAGAAATACTCTTCTAAAAAATTGACGCGTACTCTATTTAAAGTTTTCAGAGCGATTGCACTGATATAATCTATCAAGGGGCGGCCGATAAAATGTTTGCACATAAGCGGTCGTGTACTTAGGAGCGGGCCTGATGCCACGATTACCGCTACACTTTTTGACTTTAGCGACATAATAAAATTTAACACACTGACACAGTAAAATGTAAACTAGACAATAAATAAAACGATTGAATATCGCAAAAACAATTTCACAAATTTTCAATTTTGCCGAGATATTCAAATTTTCCATGGCATCCTAAATTTTCTAAAATTGTTTTCAATGACCTAAAATTTAGTTTTTGTTTCATGTTTTCAGCTTAGTCGCACATAAAAAAATGTTTTTAGGGTGGCCCGTTTTCTGTGCCGATGAGTATAGTTCATGAGGTTTGGGATTTGTTATTACCCAAATAACATTTGGTGATGTTAAATATCGTTATGACTTTACCAGTTAATGGTATGGTGAATTGAGAAATTATTTATTTATCCGCTTATAAGTCAAAGTTAGATAATAGGTACGATATAACGATTACCATTATAAAATCGATGGACAAAAATCGGTAACTATTCCCACCCAAAATTGGATAAATTTAAGGTAACCGACCGTTCCAAAATTGAAATTTTTCCGGTCCCACCAAGACAAATTCCATGCATATAATCTTGCGGGAAGCTTCTTACCATATCAATAGGTAATTTTTCAAGGCGAGAACAACCGATATGATGTTCTTCTTGATCTCGGTTTCTAAAAGAAACGTCAGTCCTTAATTTGGAAGATTTAGTTGGATACCCCATACGGTGGTTTTTATGACAATAATCACCTTCAACTTCACAAAACTCACATCCAAAATAAGCGTTGTGACCTTTAATAAACTCGACATATGCTTTTGCTGGTACATCGCATACAAATGCGATACGTTTTATTTCATATTTAACCTCATTAATTCGAATACCTATCAACAATAATCGATTTAGTATTATAAGTGGCAATCCTTTGGTTTAGAAGGTCCTTTATATATGCCTATTACAAATGGAATTTTGGTAATATTAGGAACTAGGGCCAAATTTGATATGTAGGAAGACCAACAATATTGAAAAAAAAATTTAATTTTTTTGGCCAATCAGATGAGTATAAAGATTTCAACGATTTTTCAATTCTATAATGCAAATAATGGCCAGGATCAACTATAAGCTGATTGATGCTAAAACTTTTGTGGTTTTTAAAAGAGTTCGAGAGTTAACTGGAAGCTCGATTTACTTCCAGGGAAATGTTGCCGATAGAAGATTTCAACCTATTAGCTCTAATGACTCCACTTGACTCGTCTAAAAAGAACATCAGCTTGAGGCATAGATATGGTTTGAAACATGTATTTGAAAGTTTTTATAAAAACTGTCTCCATGTCTCAAAAAATTAATATTTGTTCTCAACCTAGACTTCATTAACATACTTTTGAGATTATTTCCTTTGTATTTATACTCGAAAGTACAATTGTTCAGCTTAATTAGAGTAATAAAGCTAACTACCGTATATATTTGAAGCTATAAGAAAGCGTTCTAATGCGGTTAAATTAAAATTCATTACCTATAACGTTTTTTTTTTGTTCATCGTAACTGTTTTCACATTCGGAGACAGTCACTAATCATAACAATGGGCAAAGACAATTTTTTCATCCGACAAAGTGGTATCGAATTACATTTTTCGGGAACCCCTTCCCAAATATTTTAAATTAGTCAGATATAATGTAGTCAACCTAAATTAGGAAGACGGTTTAATCGATAGACTGAGTACTTAAAGCACCATATGCAAAATTGCGTGATAAAATCTAGAAAATATTTAGATCTTTGTCACTTGGGTATAGGGTAATTTGGTCCGCATACCAGCATATATGTACATACACTAAATTTAAATCGGAAAACATTTACTAACATTTCTCGACATAATAATAATAATCCTCTGAATGAGGTAACAACAATATGTACAATGTACAAACATGTAATGTAAATGTTACCAATTCACATGAAAATAAAATATCACATTTCACTTACATTGTTTGTTATGTTGTGTGTGTGTACATATATGCTGTAGCTTATACGAGCATAGGAACAACATATAAAACATACAATGGATGAAGAAGGGTGGTTGAACAAATACAACAATAAATAATATATTTGATGACTGATTAGGCCAATTCTATAAAATGTATACAAATCATCTTACAAAATCTATTTGATTATTGTCGATGTTCTGAACATTTTATATATATATATATCATATATGTATACATATGTAGGTACAACAATCCAACATAAAGATTTCCTTCAGTTGGTCATTAAAGTGTTTGGTTACATAATATGATAGTTTTGGATTTTGCAATAATAACAATTACGTTATTTTCCGTAAATAATCCGGAATTGTGTATATTAAATGTATAAAAGTAACAAAGTTTGTGTATTTATGTACTTAGGACGTAATCGCCTTTTTCATGCGGACATGCCGCTTTGTCCATGCTCAATTCACCAAATTTTATTGATTTAAACGATTAGCGTACAATTTTTTTATATTTTTTTTTGTTGTGAGAAATTACTTTCTACATATGTATATAGCGAATTTTATGAAATCGCCATTTTTATTATTTTGTCTACGGATCTTGATAACGGCGTACACACAGACACTAGAGCCAAACATATATATAAATAAGGCGGTTTGTAATGCAAATAACGTATCAAATAACATCAACTGGTTTTATATAAAAACTAAATTTGGAATCTGACACAATTGTATACAAATACAAAATATAAAAAGCAAAACAAAAAAATACATTCAACACAATTAGGTAACTTGAAATTGGAAAAAAAAAATGTAACAGATTTTTCGTTTTAACAGATTAGAATTACAGATATAAAAAAAATGTTCTTTCTCCTTGGTATTATAATGATATGGCAAATTTTCGGGTCTATTATTTGTCTGTCTAAGTAAAGTAAAGGTAAGTTTTGAATTTCTTTAGATTTTGCACACAAAAAAAACTCTCATCTTGGCTTTATATTGTCTTTCTGTAATTGCACGTTTGTAATTTGAGGTATGAGTATGTACATACATTATATATGAAAAGTAACAATCCTATAAAAATAGACAGTTTTTGTTTGTTTAGAATGGATTTTTTGGTTAAAAGTATTTCAAGCCGAATGCTCATATTTTTGCAGTCATTACTTACTATGGGTAATTTGAGATTTTATTTATTTTACGTTAACATTTGAATTGTCTAATTAAGTAGATGCATGAATTGGCCATGTTATTAATTGATAAAAATCTTGAGATGCATCCAAAAACCATTTAAAGTGATGTGCGAGGGATGGTCTTTCCAACCTAACCGAACTAAATGTTCAGACTGTGTTACGTTCGAAATCTTGATTTTTTGTTCTCCTTCAGTTAGAATTCTGAAAATGTAAATCTGCCGTGAGTAAAATATATTCAACATCTATTAATCCTGATCTTACACCGAGAAAATCTGTACATTTTATTAACGACTTTATATTCGTTAGAAAAAGAAAAAATCGTTTACACCAATGCCTATGGCCCTTCGAACCGGATAATCGAAGAAAGATCCAGATTTTTTTGGAAAGCAGATTTCAAGCACATGTGGATTGGGAATCATCAGGAAAAAAAAATGCAAATAACACTAAAAACGTTCAAATATTTGCAACTATTGATACACCCCAATTAAATTCAAAAAAATCACATGTCACTGAAGACCCAGAGACTGAATTAAATCAAATTCAGCAGCAATTTTCCTCTATTGACAAGCAAATAGGAGCGTTAGGTCATAATGCGACTTTTAAAGATAAACAGAAAATAGGAATAAAACCGTCTGTTTCTTTTACAGTTAACCCTTTCAAACGCCATTTAAAATTGACTTTCTTCCAAAAATAAAATACGTAGCAAAATTATGCACTGCTATGATATGGGATTGCTCATAAAACTGTAGTGTGAACATAAATACATAAGAGAACGATCGCACAAGAGAAAGGAGACAAAAATTAAAAATTACGGTTGGTCGAAGCGATGAAAGTTGATGTACAATATATTGTACAAGGCGTTTGAGAGGGTTAATATATAAAGCGAATATCGAGAAATGTAGGTCGGAACTTGCGGAAAAGTGAATTGGAATAGTTGGTAAATAGTGATACAAGGTTACCGTAGCATCTGATTGGAGCTCTAATTTAAAAGAGAATGAAGCAACACACGTTGGACGAGGTCAAAGCAGGGGTGCAGTTCCAAAGAAAAATAAAGAACACAAAACTGATGTTGAAAATGAATTTAAAAAAAAAATTAGAAGGAATCGCACAGGATTTTATGGCGGACAATCGCAGACAATCAGCTTTTGATTCTTCTGAAGAGAGTAAACAAGAAACTACCAATTCTACCGATTACATTTATTCAACTAGATCCCAAAAATACAGGGGACATTCAAGGCAGTGCGGGCTCGAAAAGTTTCAGATCCGTCAAAATGGAAAGTGATGGTTTTCGGAAGAACCGATAAAAAACTTAAGGATGATAATGTTCAAGATTTTCTAATGAAGTTAGAAGAACATTCAAAGCAAGATTGAATCCTACGACAAGAGTTGGTGTTTTTAATGCGCAACTATACGTGAGAGACAAAGCCGAAAAATTTTATTATATATTCATCAGAAAAAAAACAGGATGTCAGATAGAAGGAGTTGAAAAGAACATTTCTAGATAGATTTAGCAATCTTGAAAATGAACGAGCAATGCGGAGATAAAAAAGAAGCGTTTCATGATTTTGTATTGGACATTGAAAGCGTAAATGGACGACTTTAAAAACCATTACCAGATCAGGAACTGTTGGAGGCACTAAAGAAATGATTGTTTTTCACAAAATTATTCCTACCGCTGGTGGGGTCTATGAAGACCTATCTTCGCTTTTTTTTTTGTAAAGTTTTTTGTAAAGTTGTGTTAAATAAATTATACTGAACTGCACTTCTTGAATAAATCAACTCAACTGCCTTCCACGGACCACCGTTTTTTTCTTTTCTCGACTGATCAGAAGCTCACAAAAAAAAAATCAAAATGGTAAGCATAAAGTGGGGAAAGATCGTATAACGAAAAACCCAACCCAGGTATCGTCAACCTGATGCGACGTTCACAATGGGTGTGGTAACGAAAATTTTTACAGGATGACCCACACAAAAAAAAAACTTGTGACCAACAAGATGCGTCACAAAATATCAATATTTGCGAGAATGGAAAGCATCACAAAAATAGTAAAAATAATCGGAAGGACGAACACGACATTTTTCGGATCGGTGTTTTGCCAAAACGCGATATGGTACAAAATGCGATATTTCAAAACGCGATAGTTCAAAATGCGATATGGTACAAAACGCGATACTTTAAAACGCGATTTTCTAGTTTTGATCGTACATGTTCAATTTTATCATTTTGATGAAGGAAAATTTTATTAAATGAAGGAAGATTAATAATTATTATTATTTTAAAATAATATTATTATTATGTCCATTTTTATTATTATTTAAAATTTTAATTTTAAAATATCGCGTTTTGTACCATATCGCGTTTCGAAATATCGCCTTTTGAAATATCTTGTTTTGGACCATATCGGGTTTTAAAATATCGCGTTTCGAGCGGATCCCGTTTTCTTCACGGATATCGTTGCATATTTTACAAAACCTAATCGTTGTTTTCACTATTATTCTCCTTTTCCGTTGTACATTCTTCTTTTTGTAATTTACATTTAACAGAATTTTGCTTCAAATCTTCTTTATTTTTGAGGTCAATCGTACGGAGAAGAAGTTAGTTTCTTCGATGAGGTTGTGCCTTCATGAAGTGTTTCAATTTCTGTATTTGTCACTACTTATTTGTTGTTCTAGAGGCCGATGGAAGTGTGTCGGCTGTCTGACTTTCATTTTCTTCAGTTTCAATATTGTCTTCTGGACAGCGAATTTGGTCGCAAAATGAGGATTGATTTGAGGATTACCGGAAGGCAATAGTATTGGTAAATTGTATTCTTTCAGTTTTTCGTTTAATCTGATGCAAATAAAAGAGATAAAATGACGCCAGTAATAGGGATTAGGGATAACATGATACAAATAAGAGCAATAAGCTCAGAAGAGAACGATTGAGAGGATGTATTAAGGAAGACTAAGACAGAATAACAAATTCTGAAATAAAATAAAAAATTAAAATATTACGAATTGAGAGAGACTCAAAATAAAAAATATTAATAAAAAAAACACAAGAAAGTTAGAAAACAAAAGGATTTTGTTTATTTTGTTTAGTATTGTGTTGCAACTCATGATGGTCGATCAGGGTACTATAACTATAGAGGTATGATGGATAGCGTTCTATATGTAAATTTTTCATATCAAGAAATAATATGTTGCAAAATTGCTTTTGTCACCAGCATGGAATGAAAATAATAAATTAAATCGCTTAAATAATCGACATTTGAATAAATTGTATCATTCTGTGGTGATGTTGGATTGTCAAGTAATCCAACTATGACCCTTATAATGCCAAAAACCATTCCAACACTTCTAGATGCATGCAAATAATAAAAAAACGTTTTATTTTGATTAGTACGACATTTTGCGTTCCATTTTTTTTATAATTTGAATTATTGGAATGTTCTACACCTAACACCAGGTTAATAATTATAAATATTTCAGTTTTTAATTCATAAATTAAATTATTCTTAAATAACTAAAATCGCATTTTGTCACCATCTTACGCCATTTTTAACGAAAGAGAACGATAGAAATTTAAATCGCTTCCATCGTACCTTTTCTAGTTGAAACACAGCAACTAAAAAAGTGAGATGGTTTTTATTACTTCCCCTTTTAACTTGCGTAACATTTTCTTATATACAATTTGTTTTTGTTTAGAATAAAATGTCCCCAACCTCGTAATTACGTCATCCGGTGACAATTTTTTTATTTTAAGTTTTTGTTTTTTCTACAAATTTCTCTATTTTGTTTTATTTATTACCACGTCATTCGGTGCTCCACCACGATACCACTAAATGACGTGCTAAAAACAAAGAAATTTGTATAAAAAACGAAAACTAAAAAACAAATTTTTATCACCGGATGACGTAATCACAGCTGTCGAGCTGTATCATGTAAAGGAACAACCCTCACGAGTTGCAAGTGTTGCAACACAATACTAAAGAAAATAAACAAAATCATTTTGTTTTCTTATTTTCTGTTTTGGTTCCTTTGTTCAAAATTTAAAAATTGAAAATATTACGAATGGAGCCGACGAAGAATACATAAATTAAAAATAATTCATTTATGTTGCTTTTTTATTTGCGAGAATTTTTTTTGTTTACGTATATGTATTTTGTTTTGGTTTTTTATTAACGAAACCAAATGAATGTCGTCGGTTACAACAGCGATAACGACAAAAACATGAATTCCTCATGTTAGAAGAACGGGAAAAATTACTCAAGGCAAGCGTTAGTACTAAAAATTTGAACCAATTTCAGCCGCTTTGCTTATTCTTGATACTTACCATGACAAAAACGCATGAGAAAATACACTAATACAATACAAATTTTTGACGGCACACAATAGCAAAATGTATAATACTTCGTGTATATAATATACAAAATTCTCAATCCTCATTTTGCGACCAAAATCGACCTGCTGGAGTTGGTTTGGACAATGAGTTTTTATTATTTATCATTGAAACAAAGAAGACTTTAGTGGGTACGGGAAACGTAGGAAGCGTAAGTGGGTACGAGATAAGACACAGCATGCATATCAGTTCATAAAATTCTAAAACTATTTTGAAAAAATCTTGCACAAAACTGCCAGTGGGAAACAAATCACTAATAGATATATAACTTATACTAAAAAACCAAAATGAATTTAGCTAGAGGTTTCTTGCCTTAGTTAGGAGCTTACACACACCAAAATAAAATTACACTCAAACGGCTATAAATGAATTTATTTACCAGTAACATTCTAAATTCATTGAAACGCATATGCGCTTATGTCTACGCGCATAAGTACAGCCGAGCAGTATAATAGAAACTGCGTGCGATTACGCTGGCAGGAAAAATACTTTTGGAATCAATGAGGTACGACTTAAGCACCGGTACGACTTAAGCGACTTTCCCCTGCAATAACAAGAAAAATGGAATATAAAGAATCAAATAAAGAAAAATGAAAACAAAAAATTCAATATTGAAAAAACGAAATTATAAAGATAATGATGAAAAATTGTAAGAAAATAACATAAATGTAATTGGTACACTTGCTTAGGATGCTTAGTTAACACCACTGATATACCGCAATCAAAAATTGTTGTTTGGAAACACACCAATCTCCCGCTTAACTGTCCTGGTAAATATCGTATCCGTTATGTATTCCAACGATACCATGTCCCAACGTACTCCGATGCAACCCGTATTAACCCGGTTGATAAATATTGAATGAAGATAATTCAGCTTGTAACTTGGTGCATAAAGGTCGCCCAAAACATAAAAATATAATTAACCTGTCAGTATCCAGCGATAATAATGTATAGGAGGTTAATAATTAAGGTTTTCTTATTTACCTTGTAGCTTGGTGCATACTGCATACGTTAGCACCAAGTTGTCCAAATTATAGCAGCACAAAAATGTTGATAATTGTAACAACCGCTTGTGGTTGTTATGGTGTAATTAATTCAAATCTGTAATTGCGGTTGAAAATTCAAACAACGATGCATGTGTGTCCATTGCTTTATAAAAATCTCTTCCACTATACGTCATTCTTTCTTTTAACTTAATTGGTAATAGAAAATATTTTTTTTTGTGTGTAGAGCAAAACCAACATTAATGTACTACAACAAAACCTTCTACAATTCTCTCTTGAGAAAGCCTGACTGCGTTGTATAGCTCTCTTACACATATTTAAAAATATATCATGGTTAATGTATTGGTCGCTACGAAAAACCATATAAAAAAAATTCAATTTTTTCGTTTCTTACCACTACTAATTCCAATGGATATCACACACTACTTAATATCAATACCTAACCATACGATATTATTTCACAAATACATTCACCATGATATATATTTTTATAGCATTAGTATACATTTCGTTGGGCTTTCTCAAGAGAGAATTTTAGCAGGTTTTGTACTACAAGCCTGACTATCATAACTGATTTTTCGCTTATACACAAAACCTTCTACAATTCTCTCTTGAGAAAGCCTGACTGCGTTGTATTATATAATTGTATATTTAAAAATATATCATGGTTAGTGTATTGGTCGCTACGAAAAACCATATAAAAAAAATACAAATTACCACTACTAATTCCAATGGATATCACACACTACTTAATATCAATACCATAACCATATATATTACGATATTATTTCACAAATACATTCACCATGATATATATTTTTATAGCATTAGTATACATTCCGTTGGGCTTTCTCAAGAGAGAATTTTAGCAGGTTTTGCTTATACATGAAAGGATTGGTGATCGGATACACTATATAAATTGTAGGCAAAACAAAACATACGAAGTTTCCCACCAATACTTCCAAGTATAAGCGATTTAATGTAAGAAGGTATCTGTGTACCCAAAACCAACATTAATGTTGTACATTAGTGTTGGTTTTGGTGTACCTCATTACGGAATCAGGCTTGCTGTACATTTGTGTTGGTTTTGGTGTAGAGTGTACCATTAATCATTATACACTTCTCCGCAATTTTGTCGGTTCGGTTTATTATTTTGTTTGAATGTATGGAATGACGTGTAGTGGATTGGTGTGTTACTGTGTTGCGTCGTTTGTTTTATTTTTGTTAGCGCATGGATTTTCCACGTGAATCGAATGTTCTGGAGTTGGATTAAATAGTATGGGTGCGTGCGAGTCGATTTTGGGTGATGTCGTATGTGTACGTCAGCCGAAATCCATCGTTCGCGTATTTGGTATTTTTTTTTTTTTTTTCTATGGTTAAGATCGTTTTTGGAAGGGGGAATTTTTTTTTTATACGGTCGGTTTTTTTTATTTTGGGTAGGCTAGTTTTGAATTTCGTGAAGATAAGTCTCGTTTTGAATTTTAAAATAATAAGATGTCAAGTTTGGACTTGTAGAAGAGTCAAGTTTGTGTTTTTTTTTTTTTTTTTGAAAAGTGGTGTGTCAATAATGCCACTAAGACGAGTATTATAATTACGGTAGAAATATAAATGCTGTTGTAAAATTTTAAAGAAACACTAAAAGAAAAAAAAAGTATAGTTTTTCTAAGTGATTAGAGCCTGTATGGTGCGATATCAGTTAATTTTTGGTGAACTTTAGTTATTGCTATGTAGCATACATAATTTTTTTTGGTTGTTGAAATATTGTTTTAAGTGCCTAGTGGCGTTTATATTTTGATTTATGTAAATCATTAACAATGTTTTGTTGTGATAATAATTTAGTGCCGGATGGCAGAGACATATGTATTTTATTTGATGGTCATTATTAGTAAAGGCCTAGTGGCTCATAAATATTTTTTTTTTTTGGTTGTTAACTAAATAAAATAATAAAAATAAAAAAAAAATGTCAAAAAAAAAATAATAACAATAATTATGTCTAACATATTATATAATAAATGATAAAATAAACTTAATTTTTTTTGTTGTTTACTATCTAAAACATTTTGTGGTTTGAAGTGAATTCTGGTCCAGTGGTGTGAATGAAATTGGTTGTTGTTTGTCGATACTAAGAAAAAAAAAACTGTGATTCTGTTTTGGATGATCAAGACACTGCTGAGTGCCTGTTTATACCTTGTAATGCATTCGGTTTCTAATGTTCACGAAAGTGCCTGTCTGTTTAACACATGGTAGTGCAGCGGGTTATTAAAGTTATTGGTGTCCCGTTTTACTGAGTTAAGGGAATTTAATCAGTTGGTATACTTATAATCGGTATATCTATAATTATTGAAATTTTGTGTGGCAGCTGACCTTGCCAATCATGTGGGTCGTGGTCAGTGAGAGGTGGTGCTGAGTTCCTGCGTCGGCGCTGAGTAGCTGTGTTTTGTGGTTGGACGGGCCAAATGGTTCAGGTAAGGTGTACCCAGAAAATAAATAAAATAAATAAGACCTGGGGAACACCGCGTGGTTTTCTTTTTATTTTTAAAATTATTTTGTGAGCCAAATTTGGTTTTTCGACGTTGTTTTATTTCTATATTTTTTATTTTCATTTCATATATTCATATTTTTACGGTTTTTCAGATTTCGGGTGGCGTCACGTACGAAACACCCCAAAATTGATTCACACGCGTTTTTTTTGTTCTCGTACGATTTTTTTTTTTTTTTCTATAACGGGGTTTTGTTTCAATTTTTTCCTTCTATTTTTTTTTTAAGTTAATTTCTGATAGTCATGTGTCGTTAAATAGTTCGTTGTGATCACGTGAGGGAGGGGCGGCCTCATGTTGACCTAGGCCTTGACGAAGGTCGCTGGAGTGGCACCGGCGTCCTTGGTCGAGCGCGGTAGATTTAGTTTTCTGTCCCATTCGTTTTATCTCTATGCGGTTTATCAAGCATAGAAATATGTCTGGCAACCACCACGCCTAGCGGCGAGCTACAGCCAGCACTATACCGCAACCAGACCGCTATTTCTATGTTCTGTTTAACACAATCCCTTTTGAGGGATTGTGTTACATAATCACTGTCCAAATATTATCGCTCGTACCACAAAATTTAAAAATAATGCACTTATTAGCTATCAGTACAAATAAATTGAAATTCATTGGTATCCCATTACCATTCAAGAATTGTTCACAAAAAAAAAAATATTACACCTCAGTTCACCGCAACGAACCTTTCAACAAAAAAAAACTGCTAACGGTCACAAACACAATGAATTAAATCCCAAATAAATTTATTTATTAAGTATTCTTCTTCTTGGATTTATTATAATTTAATCAATTGATCATACAATTCAATTACATGCCAATAGTATAGTTTTTTTTAATTACTCAAAATTCCATGTAACAATTATAAATTCGGTACTTAACAACTATCAGTTTTATTTTGTTTATAAGAGGAAAAAAAATTGTCACCTCACGAAATCAAATCAAAATAACAAGGAATTCAGTTACATAAATTTTTATTCATTCACAATGTTTCTATTTAGTACTAATGATTATTAACTATCAATGTTCGTTTATTTTCACAATAATTTATTTTTAAACAATATCGAATGACACAAAATTTTAACAAAAAAACTCTAAATATTTTTTTTAATACCAATTTTTCTCTGCTTGTTCTATTCATCAATTCAAAAAAAAAGCCAACGCCATTTCATTCTGCTATCTCTACCGTTACACCTCCCATTCCCCTCCAATCAGTTTGCTTTCTTTTTTTTGAAGTGAAACTTCTTTAGTAGCGGGGTGATTTTTAAAATCGATGAAACAAAACAAAAATTACAAGCAAAAAATGAAGAAGCGATATGAAACGAAAAAAGTGACAGTATTTCTTTTATTTTTGAATTGAAATTTTTTTAGGCATGGTATGATTCGAAAACAAAACAAAAGAATATTGAAACGAAATTGAATGAATTTGCAAGCAATACAAAAACAACATTTACGAACAGTCGAATCAATGCCTCCTAGATTTATAGTATATTGAGGTATTGATTGGGCGCTTTCAGATCCGCAAACTGTTGGCATCATGTTTAGTGAAATCATTGCTAATTTGATGTGAATTACTAATAAAGTTCTTAAATTTCATAGCGTTGGCCGTGATTTTACTCAACATGTTGACAACTGTTTGGTGCTCTGAAAGCGCCCATTGCAATTTACAAGTATGTATATTATATAAAACAAGTATAAAAATTGTGTTTGTAAATAATTTGCTTGCACACAAATATCTCAAACTTAATGTTTTTGTACTATTTAGATGAAGGCGGTTATTATACTAAATAACTTATTGTAAATTTACAATAAATAGAGAAGTGAAGTTTATAAAACTTAAATTTGTATAGATATTTAAAGGATCATACACTGAGAATTAGCAAATTAAGATTACATTTAATACTTTTAAACTAAATACAAAATGTATTTCTTTTTCTCGGGCAATTCAAAAATGAAACAATTGGTTTATGCTAGCCACAAAATGAGACATGGAAATTACACTCTGCTATACATCTATCTATGCATCAATCGCTGGTTGTGTTACTTTAGGTAAATTATTTAGTATTCTGAATTTCTCTTGAAGAAAATGTTTGTCTTAAGCAAAATTCACTTTAAAATATAAACCGAACAATACACCATCACAATTTCGCTTGCGTTCTCAAGCTAAAATGTCGCTTTAATATCAGTATTAGTAAATAATATTGCTTTTGTTTATCGTGCCTCTATAGGTAGATTTTGTATCGAGTTGTGATAATCCTGTTTTACCAGATCATGGAGTAACAGAGATTGAGAAAAATAACTAGATAATGTAGAATGTGGAATTATCTAATTTGGATGTATCAACTCTGACTTTGTATAATACTCCTATAACACTATAAGGATCAATTGACTATTTTTTCAATTCTTGCTGCGGAAAAGCTACACATTTTACTGTATATGCCAGTCGGACCATTGAACGATAAATTGTAGTAATTACAAATTTACAGCTTAAAAAGTTTCACTTCTGTCGCGCGTAGAGGCTACACAGATTGTTTTTTTAAATATTTGATTTTCAGTGCTGGACAACCTAGCATCCAAAAAAATCCCAATAATCGCGCGTGGTGAATAATATTAATCAAAAACTTCAAATCAAACAAGATCATAACCATTTATTAAAATTGAATGAAAATAGAAAAACGCTGCAACACTTTCGGCCCTTTGCGATATAAATACGTTTAGTTAGACGCGGCGCAATGTTTGAAATTTCAATAATAGTTGTTGCGGTGCTTATTAATATAATATTTAGCTAGGGACACTGTAGAACGCTTTGAACTGGGCTAGTCGACAAAGGTCTTCGGTTCTATTCCCATCCGATTTTTTTATTTTTTTATTTTTTTTTGTTGGTATACATTCCATGTAATAACCAAATATTTTACTTTAAATTAAACATTCCGCTTTATAGTTATTACAGTAATTACACAATAAAATACGTGGCACGCGTTTATATTGCGCCTAAATGTATGCGAACACTACAACAAATTATTTAAAAACTTTTATATTATGAGTTGTAGTAAGCTATGAAAACTTTTCTGAAAAATTCTTTTTTCCTGTCATAAACTTCATAGCATGCTATGTTTGAAATAATATAATAATGAGAATACAACTTTCACAAAATATGCCATGGAAAATTTTACGAAAAAGTGATTATTACAACAATATGTAGTACATAATTTAGATTGCCATGCAAAATACCTATAACAACACGTTATTACAGCGGTAATATTACAATTTTCACCATAGCAACGCGATAATTTTACGAATTTTACCATAGCAACATGAAAATGCTAAACAATTTCTCTAGATTTGTATTGCATTTCAATTTTTTTGATTATGATTGAATTTTTCATACACACATTAAAGGAAAAGCCATGCAAACAAAAGCTTGTCAAATAATTTGCATACAACAGGACACAAATGGATGAATTGTGATTCAATCGCTGACGGGAAAGTTGTATTCTCTTACTAAATACAACACGTGCTGTAATTAATGATCGATAATTTTTTACTCGTTAAAACCGACGCAGATAATTCCACTCGCGGTTTTAACTCGTAAAAAATTATCGATAATAATTGAGCACTAGTTGTATTACGAGTGAAAATTAAATAAATTTTATTATGGGGAATGTGGCTTAGTAGTAACGTATTGAACTAGAGCGGGTAAGGTCTGGGATTGTGCTCAAGGCATTTTAGTTTTGTATTTCCAATTTATATTTTTTTGACTTGATAAGATAACCTCTTACACCGCATATTCAGAAAATTGACACGAAATTTTTCCTTTGGTGCAAGCATTACCTTTAATTTAAATGTATGATTTCTTAGGTTGGTTTTTAGGCTTCATGCCTCACGCACCATATTATTGCAACGACGTCATCAGGCGGCGAGGCAAGCCATTGTAGCGAGGGAACACCTCTTTCGATCGGAGCAATTCTAATCTCAATTTGTGAGTAAAGAAACTGTTGTGGATAATTTATTTTAAATTAAGAAAATTAACCTCCAAATCAATTGAAATTAAAATCTGCACAATAGTGATTTACAATAGTTGAGAACATTGTAGAGAGAGAATCTCTCAGTTATTTGTGCGTAAAGAAACTGTGGCAGATAATTTATATTAAATTAAAATAATTAATATCAACATCTTATGAACGTTATCACGCAAAACAGCTACGGCCAAGTAGACCACACAGCCCACCCCGAATTTTTTTGTGAAGAAACACACAGCTCCCGCTGTTTGTTGGTCTGTAAGGTTTTTTGTGTGATGTTCCAACATATGTATGTAAAATCTTCCTTAAAAACCCTTACCCTTTGGTTTAAGGTCTATTTAAGGTACCATAGTAATTAAAGGCTTTTAATCTTGAGTTGTTCGTACTCGGCTAAAAACAAGCGGCTAAAAAAATATCAAATTGTTAAATGGTGATTATAGCAGCGGCCGCTGGACAAATACTATATATTATGGAATTTCAATAAAAAATAAAATTCGTTTGTGTTTATTATTTATGCCGAAAAAAAGTTTTAACACTTTTGTGAAACACATTGAAATTGATTTAATTGGGATAGTTATAGAGGTTAGGTGTATGTGTGTGTGTATATTGAGATAAAACGGTTATAAAGGTAAAACATTTTATAGTAGAGAGTGGGAATATTTTGATGAGGTATTTAGAGGCGCCTGAATTATGACAACTTGATTTTACTATACACGATGACTTTTGGTTATTTGGTTAGTTTATTTATCAGCGCGGCATTTGTAAATAAATGTTCTAATTATGTTTGGCGTGCATTTAAAAAAAAATATTCATTATCTTAACTTACCCTTATCGTAAGTTCATGGCAGGCAAATTTAAAGCTTTAGATAATTCAATTTAAAATGCAAAAATAAAACATTGTTTTGGTTATATAATAAAAAAAAATTTATTGCAATAGTTTGAGCTTAAGCATGATTGGCTTGTCGCATGTTAAAATCGGTGAAGATTTATGTATTGTGATCTCTTCGGGTGTATCGAAATTTCGCGACACTTGGAAATTACGTAGAATTGATATTAATCCGATACGTGTCTGCATCACACCAAATCGTAGCCCAATACAGTTATGTGGCCCCTCACCAAAAGGCAGATACGCGAATGGATGACGTTTCGCTTTGTTTTCATCAGTAAATCGTTCTGGGTCATATTGTTCAGGATTTGGATATATTTCTGGGTCACGATGTAAACCAAACACTGGTATAAAGATTTGTGTATCTTTTTCGAGGACATGTTTTGTTCCGGGCACCTTATACTCACGATCATTTTTTCTGAGTAAGACTTCCACAGCCGGGTACTTACGTAGAGTTTCATCAATAACTCGATTTAAATAAGGCATTTCATTTATGTTCTCATACGTAATTTCATTATTGTATTTCTTGAGCACCTCATTGATTTCGTTGCGTAGTCGAACTTGAATTTCCGGATTTTTAGCCAACTCGTATAAAGTAAATGCCATGGTTGATGCTGAAGTCTCATATCCGGCAGCGAAAAATAAAAATGCTTGGGCCGCAATATCAACATCGGTAAAGCTATCCACATCATTTTCGTGTTTCTTTTGGATTTCCAATAAGAGATGCATGAAATCTTTTCGTTGCTCATTACTTGATTTACGGAAATTTATTGTCGAGTTCACAACACCAATAATAAAATCACTGACATTTTTTTCGATTGCGCGCACTCCTAATTGTCTGGCCAACTTTGGAAAAGCATTTCCGAAAAACATTCTAAATATTTGAAGTGGTCCTGGGGTGAAAATCTGTCGACCAGTTTTACGGAAATCAGTTTCTGGTTCTTTAATGCTATTGCATTCGATTCCAAGTACACATGTCCCAATTACGTCTATTGTGTAGCGCGCCACAACGTCTTTGATGTCAAAAACTTGATTACGGCTCGCGATTTCTTTGTTATGTTCAATCATACGGTTGGCAGTATCTAAAACGGCTCCAAACATCATTTTCATTTTGCCACTGGTAAAAGTCGGTGTTAATTTTGCACGCAAATCTTTCCACGATTTGTCCTCAATCGCAAATAAATGAGCAGATACCGGATCATCGCGTTGGTTGTAGTAAAATCCACGGTTATGAAAAATATCAAAATCACGAACTAGTACAGTTTTTACTAATTCTGGATCGGTGACCAAAACACTTGGCTGTGTAAACAAATACATTCCGATGAATGAACCTTTTCCCTTCCATTCGTCATACAAAGTTTTGGTGATTTCAGCCGGATGCCGCGTTCTTCCCATTCCTTGCCAATTTCCCATCGGGAAATGTGCTTTCGACGATAAAACACCACGATCCGCCCAGTATGAATATTTTCTGCGTATATACGAATAGGCTAGGCCTAAAATTGCTACAATCCAAAATATTAAAGTGTAGCCCATTTTGTACTTAACAAACACACAATATGTTTTCACTTGAAAATTTTCTAATCAACTACTGCATATATTGCATGAGTCTTGTTTTATATAGCAAAATTCTATCAGTGGCGATTTGTATACAGACATCATGATGTGTCTTATCTGACATTTTTAATGACACATACAAATTATTTTTTTTATAATTTCACGAACAAATTGAATGGCGATTCTGGCATATTAATGTATTTAAAATTGCATTAGTATCAAAGCAGATAACTTTTACTTTATCAATGTACATACTCGTATTTGTCTATTTTAAGTATAAAACCATAAAATGTACGCTTACTTTAAAGTGGTAAATCGTTATACAAATAACGAAACGTAATCTTAGATATAGAACAGTATTGCACTTAGGTTAAAGTTACATGACACCTTTTGCAGGTTTAAAATTGAAAATTGCAACATTGGACTGCTGCTGGAAGGACTGCTTTATTGTTCTGCTATAGATTGTTTCTGTCGACTATAGATCATCTGCCAGTCTGGGTTTCAAGCTGAAATAAATGATGCAGTCTATGCTATGGCCAGCTGGTGTTTTGGTGAGTTTATTAACACAATGTTCTAATTCGCGTTCATCATTAGCGTCTGAGCCAGGTCGTTCAACGCTCTCTGAATTTAAGTTATATAATATTATGTAAACGTCTATTAGATTCCGCCTCAGCTTGGATCTATTTTTATTCATTTTATTCTGAGCTTACCGCTTGATGGGGGGCTCTTACCAAAGAGTAAAATAACGATGAGTACGGTTTTGTTAATTAGACTTGTGTTGCAATATTGTAATTTTACAGTCAGCTCCTTGCCAGACTGTTTTGTGTATTGTTGATATATGGCGATTTGGTTTGACCTATTCCTATTTTGTTTTCTAATTGAATCGGTTCGGCATAATTAATACCCAATTGTACAACAGTATGACCGCGAAGGAATCACTCTGCAGGTTGGATCGCCCATTAGTTGGTTGAAAGTTGAAAACTGAAACATGTAACACATTTCTGTATAATATTCCGTGCCAGGTATTAATGATCCGTGCTATTAATGATCCAGAATTTATTGCGAACGATTGTCAATGTTATTTGTCTGCCCCCATGAAGTGTTGTCGTCTTATGCGCATCTTCATATATTTGTTTACTGATTGCGCTTTCCTTCGGCACGATTATTGCTAGGTTGTGACTCATTGGTAGTTGTGATTTTTGGAAACGTGCATGTAATCGTAAAGTCCTGTCCGATAGTTTGGATTTTTAATCCATTATTATCCCTTTCATCCATGCATGAAGTTTTTTACGGAAGTACCGATGTTGTTTAATGTTTTGTACTGTCACTTCCTTTGACTGTTGCCGTTGTTTAAGAAAGCGAAGGTTTATGAACCTTTGGCAGTATACAAATATTCGCTTCATCTTATGAATGTTTGAAATTTTATCAATAAATCCATGCAGTGTGTATTCGCTTTATCTCCAACGGTTACTGTGCATCATGATATCTTTCGCGCTGCCTTGTCGTTGTCGGATTACGCCTGTGGACCCTAAGGGTGTTGATAGCCATGCGTCTGAATTTTCCTACAAACAAATTGGTCCCGTTTACCACATTGAGCGTTGTGGCATTATGGTAGACGCTACTGATCCTCTTGTTGCTAAATCAGCTGGGTTTTTATCTGTTGATACGTAACTCCATTGTAGCTGAGGTAAATTATCTCTAATGCATTCGTGGATCATCAGAAAATCCAAGTAGCTCACATTTTTTCGCTGACGTTGTTTTAACCCATCTTGGTACTTATATTCAGCTTAATTCCGCTAATTCGGTCTTATGTTTTCCAATTTTTGTTCTGTTAGCTTCTGGCAGCTTATCATTTCACTGTATATTGTATACAAGCTCTTCAAGTCTCTTGCATTAACAGCTGGGCATAGTAACAGGATTTAATAATTAATAAGAGTCGGACAATAATAGTTATTTTGTTGGTTCCTGCTTTGAAAGTGCCATTTTCGGGATTATAGAGAATTCCTAGTGTTTAACGTTAGTAAGATTTCAGCTGAATTTGACGCCCACTTGTGCAATGGAAATACTCCTCCCTGTTCAAGTCCTTCTTTCTGTTGTTGAATGGTTACAACCTCTTCAATGTTGTCACCCCCCAGTCAGTAGATCATCCACGAAAATATCTCTTTCCATTATCTTTGCTGCTCTTGAATAGTTGCTCTTTTCATCAGCCGCTAATGGCATTAATGTTCTCACAGCGAGAAACGACGCTGCTGTTGTTCAATATCTTACCGTTTTTAGCCTGTATCCTTCAATTGGTTGTGAAGAATTTTGTCGCAACAATATATGTTGCAGGTTCTGGTTCTGGTGACTATATGGTACATTCAGATTTGTCGGAACATCTTTCCCGCATCTGCTGCTAACATGAATTTGTGTGTTCGCCACCTCAAGATGATATCAATTAGGTCACTTTGGAATTTGGCCCCGTTCATTTTTATGTCGTCCAGGGACAGTACCGATAAGGTTTTGCTATAGATGCATCGAATACTACTGTCACGGAATCCAGTCCACTTCTGGTAATCCCAAGCAAATATTGGGATTTAAATTCGTGATAGTCGAATATCCGTTATCTGGTTTGTTGGTTTACTTTTTTCCGTTCCTTCCGTTCCGTTCTCCGCTCAATTTGATAGTGTCTATCAATGATCTCGAAGTATTGTTCTGTGTAATACTTACGCGGCTTTAAGTTGCTTATGAAAACGCTCAACCATGCCATTCATTAAAAGCTTAGATTCGAATAGTCATACTTGGTCAGTGGTAATCTGAGAAGGAACACAAAAACGACTGATGTAATTATTTACAAAGGTGGTTGCAATGGTGGCAGTTATCATGTTGGTCATGCAGTATGCCTCTGGCCAAAGAGTGAACCGATCTACACACGTAAGAATATAACAATAACCATTAGCTGCATTTGAAATTTTATTGCTCCAATAATTATTATTGAGTTGAATTTGGTTTGCTCATGCAATGTTGAAAGCTGACTTATTTTATGTTGATGTGTATTTGAAATCCGTTCAACAATTTGTTAGAGATTGAGTCGTTTTATCAATTACAAATACACTCGAAATGATGAAATACAGTTTAATTTGTTTGCAGTATGGTGTTTAAAAATTCGAGAATTTTATGTTTACAAATTCAAAATTAATAACTCGTTGTAGTTTTGGAGATCAACATTATTGGTTAATATGTTTAATCAATCCATTCGAATGTCGAAACGCCGAATGTCGAAAGGCCGAATGACGAAAGACCGAATGTGTCCAAAGGCCGAGTGGGTCGAAAGGCCGAATGTCAAAAGACCGAATGTTGATTGTTGAATGGCCGAATGTGTCGAAAAGCCGAATGTCGAAAAGCCGAATGGGTCGAAAGGCCGAATGTGTCGAAAGGCCGAATGTGGAAAGGCCGAATGTGTCAAATGGCCGAATGTGTCAAATGGCCGAATGTCGAAAGGCCGAATGTGTCGAAAGGCCGAATGTGTCGAAAGGCCGTTTATATTGAATTGATTTTAATTTTTCATCTTTTTATGAATGAAAATTTCCAAAATTTATATTTTTATGAAAAAAAAAATTCATATTTTTATCACAATTTTTGTATAGAAATGTTTAATAGTAAATCGCCTTAAATTTTAAAATCTTCTTACGTTTTTTTTGTCATAAAAAAATTAATTAATTATAATAAAAAAGAAAAATAAATAAATTTGTTTTCGACAAAATTTGGTAACATTAATATGTATGCTACATACCCAGGATTTATTAGCACGTATTTTCAATTTATTAACATCATTTTACATTACGAAATAAATTCAATGGTTTTAAATATTGATGTCAATCAATTAAGTGAAGAAAAATTTAATGAAAATTCGGCCTTTCGACCCAATCGGGGATGTTTTTAGATGGGTTTGTGAAAAAATTAAAATGAATTTTAGTAAAAGTCGTGTAAACTCTAAGCTGAATAAAGGCGACGAACATAAATAATAACGGGCCCTTCAGAACATTGCCATGATCCATCGTTCATCAGTCCAATCGAGGCATATTCATCTGGCAAATTCCTACTTAAAATGAAAGGCGAAATCAACGGCGCCACCATCTCGAATTATTAAAAAACTATTGTGAAGTGTGATTTGAGTTCGAGGGTACAGCTGCCGAGTAATCAAGCGCAGAAAAAGAAAATTGCAAGAATACGGAACAAGTATGCATTAAAAGAGCCAACGCCAATTGATGAAATATGTATTCCAAATAATTTCAAATTTTAAAAAGAGAAACTATTTGTTTTATCTGAAAAAACGTTGGTAAGGAAAAGAATATTATATTGGGAACAATATCCCATTTGAAAATATTAAGTGAATGTGATTGTTGGTTGATGGACGGAACAGTTGTGCCTACAATTTTCCATCAACTTTTTTCTATTCATGGAAGAATAAATAACGAGATTTTTCCACTAATTTTTGTGTAATGACAAAAAAAATAAAAACGTATGTTATGAATCCAAAGTGCTTGTTCTCATTCCATTAATTTACTTCCTACACGAATTATTTCAGATTTCGAACTAGCTTTAGTTTCTGCACTAAAAAATTTTTAAGGGTTGTTTATTTCATTTTACCCAAATTATTTGGCGAAAAGTCCAGAAAGAAAAATTGGCTTCCAGATGTCGTAAAGACGTAGATTTTAGTATTAAGATTCCGATGTGCCTGATGAAATTTTTTATTATTTATCTAAATTAGAGGATGTTTTGGATGAAGATGAAAAAAGAATTGCATCATGGTTAAATACAAATGATTAAAAACAACAAATTATTAAACCGCCACGATATAGTTCCAAGTTTCGGTCTATTGCTGACTCTTTTGAGAATAACTTTTCCACGCACTCAAAACAATTTAGAGGCTTGGCATAGGCTGCAAGTTATTGTTGGAAAATTACATATTGGACTTTATAAGCTAAATGAATTGCTTTATAGCTAGATGAATTGGGCAAAGAACAAATATTTATTAAAAACCGAATCGACAAAATGAGATCTGGTGAACAATTATTTCCAAATAAAAAATATCTAGAAAATCTGAAATATATCGTTAAATCGACGCCTAAAGAGCAAACGTCTTTCCTTAAAGGCATTGCAAATATTATAGCTCTTTATTGATTTATAGTGATAACCCATTAAATTTAGTTTAATTTTTATTATATTTTATATTTTTTTTTTTTATTTAGAAGGGAAACTAACTTCAATTATAATTTTAAATAAAATGTGTGTATGTAGTATGTACCTATCTTTATGTACATAAATGCCTGCTCAAGTGAAAAATGAACATAAAATTAGGGACATAGAAAAACTGGTTTGGGTATGTAATCTTGCATTACAAAATATTGCATTAAAAATTTCCCGTAGATTTTTTTCTCTATTCTGAGGAAACTATTTCACTAAATATTCATTATTTCACTATAAAATAATCAAAATAGTTATTTGGGAAAACAAAATTTAAAAAACCACCATTTTGTCCAACAAAATTTTGGTAAACTATCAATTTTATACGGTAAGAATTCAAAACACAAGATTGAACGCAAAACAAGATTTTATCTTGTGTAACTTGTCATATTACCCATGAAAATTTAAAAAGGTTTATAAAATAATTAAAGTTTCAAATCTATTTCTGTAAATTGTATTTCACTTTTAATATAATAATAAAAGTTGAATTTAAAATAAGTTAACTTCATAAATAACTTTTAACTTGATAGATAACTTTAACTTAACATTTGATAAAACTTAAAAGAATCTTAAAAATTTAAATTATGCGCGATTCCGTTTAATTTCACCAAAGGAGCTTCTGTGCTTTTAACCACTTTATTAATATTTATTTCGTTAACATTTGACGTTTGTGGGAGGCCCATTCCAGCTGAAATTTGCTCAATTTGGCCGTCAACTGTATGTTGTTTCAGAAAAGGCAGTCTTCTATTTCTTCAGAGGGGAAAAATGCCAACGCGAGTAGTTTACGACACTACATGTTGATTTTTATATCCGTACCATATCTCGCTGCTAGGCCAACTGACTGGATCCTACGGTATATAGATGGGCTTAGATGAAAGAAGCATGCCTTATGTAGTTGGAAATCAAACTCGGTATATGAATAAACTTTGGATTTAATAATATATTGTTTTGGGCAGCAATTTCTATAATCTCCTCCAACATACGATTATAACATTCTGTTGATTTGCTTGTCATAAGCACTTATATCATTGGAAATATTATAGAATTGCAGCCACCAATCGGAACATGTATCGAATACAGCTGCATAAATAGGTTAGGAACTGTCTTAAATGTTTCATCTGCAATCCAAAAATTGGCTTCGCAACATTTTTTTGAAATTGGATACTATCCCGAAAATAAATATTTTGTCATTATTCATCGTGCAATCCTTGTTCCGCCTCGCACGTCCTCCTATAGTTTGCCGTAGATTTTTCGGAATATAGAAGTTAAATATATTGGCTGGTTCTGGAGGTAGTTGAGCTCGACGTACTCTTTATATAATTTGTTTTATGGCATTTTTATTTTGAAATTCTGGTTGGAGTAACACGCTGCTTAATCCCAAGCTGTTTTAACATCCTCGCGAATTGTCTTTATTACGCCTCTAACCGGCGTTAGCGAATGGTTATGTGTAGCATTTTTTTTTTCAAGCAATGGCTTCCATCCTTTTTCAAAGTTCAAAGTTGTAATTCGAGCGTTACAAAATTTTTCTTTCTCTTTACCACATTGGCTGTGGTATCGCCTTTCACATTCCCAATAATAAGTTAAATCCACTTTTTGTTCAAAGTAAATAAATAACCATCAACGGATAAAACATGCTTCTTCCTTATCCATGCTAAATTAAAGATAAACTTACGTCAATATTTGAAATTAGTTAAAGATGATAAAATAAACATTTTTAAACAAAACTCTTCTTAGATTATAGTTACCTGAGTATTTTGAAAAACAGCCAACTTTCAAATGAAACTTAATAATAGAAAAATATTTAATAATTTGGAAGAAACACAAAAACGTTTGTCAAAATTTAAAGAAAACTTTGTATGGAGAAATTCCAAATTTTAAATACATAAACTCTAATTCACTTGCAATTTAATATTTTAAAAATTATTTAACTTAAAAAACAAATTAGTTGTTGTCACTTGAGAATCGCATGACAAGACCTGATATTTAAACTGGGTTTTTCCGTGCGGTACATAATATCAATGGAAATTATTGGTTTCTGTTAAATGTATGTAGTTTTGAGAATAATTGTATACCGAACCAAATGCAATAAATAAAATCTTTTTTTTTTTTGTAAATATATAAAAACAATACATTTTTAATAAGTGATTGTCTATTTTACTCATTTTGGGATAACGGATCTTAAGTTACGAGTAAAATTCAAAACAATAATTTGTAGCAAAAGCTCGATTACTTCAACCTCTGATAGACATGGGAAAAGCCACAAAGGCATTTTCGATTATTTATTTGCATTTTAGTGTTGAGTCAGGAATGAGCTGGCGAATTAAAGTTTGGTTAAACAGTTAAAAATACTTAATAAAAACATAAAAAAAAAATTGTCGGTAACACGTTTAATCTTTCACCCTTAAAAATTACAAAAGAAAAAAAAGAAAACAAGAGAAAAACTAGTATGAGAATATATTATGTACACTGACCTCACTACAGTGGACATTGATGCAACCAAACAATTTATATTTTTATAAGTGAACGAAAATATCATGAAAAGTCGGCCTTTCGACACATTCGGCCTTACGACATATTCGGCCTTTCGACATTCGGCCTTTCGACATTTGACCTTTCGACACATTCTGCGTTTCGACATTCGGCCTCTCGACACATTCGGCCTTTCGACCCATTTGGATTTTCGACATTCGGCCTTTCGACACATTCGACCTTTCGACACATTCGACCTTTCGACATTCGGCCTTCCGACATGCGGCGTTTCAATACAGAATGAGAAATATTTACTCTATCATAAT
This sequence comes from Tipula helvola, assembly GCA_963556165.1. Lineage (NCBI taxonomy): Eukaryota > Metazoa > Arthropoda > Insecta > Diptera > Tipulidae > Tipula > Tipula helvola. Next base: position 44,642,392 of record OY744482.1, read on the forward strand.
AAAAAACTAATGATTTTTAAACATTTATTACGAAATAGAAATGAATATGAATGAAATGAATAAAAAAAATCAATAATAATATTGTAAGGGACAATTTAAACGGGCATACAAGAAACATTTTTTGGCGACAAACATTAGCATCAAAAATAATAAATTGGCATCACAAATAATATTTTGGCACCACATATGAAAAAACAAACAAATATTTTTGAAGGACATTATTAAATATTGTGGCGACAAACATTGACATCAAAATAATAAATTGGCAACAAATATAATATTTTGGAACAGAAAAAAATAATTTTTAGAGTAAAAAAAAAATAAAAAATCGAGACAAAAAATTAAATTTAATCGATACAAATTATTTAATATTTGATGGGGGATCGATATAAAATATTGCAGTGTCATTAATAGATTCTATATAATCCGCTCCTACGTGCGGCACGCAGTGCGACATGTTTGCCTATCCTGGCTCCTACGTCCCTCGAAGTTTAAATCTAAGGCCCCTCGGAGGGCTAAGCGGGAGGGAGCGAAGCGACCTCCCGCGTGCCCGTGAGAGTTACCGAAGCCGTTAGCCTCTATAATTCTAAGTTAAATGAGGGATCTCCATTTTCCAGAATATTTTAAAACTAATTTAATTTTTTTAATTTTTCATTTATTTATTTATAACTTTGTTGCCAATTAATTATTTTTGTCGCCCAAAATGTTTATTTCGATGCCAAAAAATAATTTTTGTGTACCCTTCCAATAGTGCCAAAAAATTATAAATGTTGCCAAATTATTATTATGATGCCAAGAAATTTTTGTTTGTTGCTCATTAATTTGTGCCGTTTTATTATTTTTTTGTATCTCAAATATTAATTTTTTGTGTGCCGGTTTATTGCCAGCCATATTGTAACAGCAATAATTGATTCAATACACTCTTATCAACATATATAATTACCGTCGTCTGTCTGTTTCAATTCCATTGGAAATTAAGAGTTTAGGATCGGCCAAATTATTTAAGTCAAAATTTTTGGAGTGGCGTGATTGATGGGCAATACGTAGTTTTTTTAAATTTATTTTTAATAGTATTGTTATTGTTATTATTGTTCATTTTTAATATTATTTCACCTCTTGCTGTACATTTTATTGTAAATGAGCTATTGCTCAAAATAGAATGTGTATGCATGAGGTGGAAATTGTTTGAAAAAATTTAAAAGGTTTTTCTGCCTAATGGAAGCAGCTTCATTATTTTTTCTTTTGTTTTTTAGTTCCATTTACTCTGTTTCCATCTGCAGTCGAGTAGCGAGTATTTTAGTAACTAAAATCGAGAACTGACCAAAAAACGTTCGCACTACAATCGAGTAAAAGTTACAAGTGAGAAGTGAGTGAGCAGTGTTTCGAAATGAAGAGAATACGCAACGAACTAAATAGACAACCATGTTCTATTATTTCGTTGTTTCTTCGCTCCAATGAGACGACATCCTTGCGGCAACTAATGAACTCGACTAAATCAACATGTTCGCACTTGTATTTTTTTTTTATTTTGATTTGTTTTGAATAGTGGTGGGGCATTACTCGACTAAAAAAAACAGAATAAAATGGATCGACTCGACTAAAATTTTGCTGTTCAGACACATTTAGTTACTAAAATACTCGCTACTCGACTAAATTTCTAACGTAGTCTGAACAAGGCTTAAACGATAAATTATAATTTAGTGTAAGCTGTAAGTACAATAATTTACGGTCCAATTAGCATCGCATATTGAGCCAACTTAAGTTTACATCATTTTACGATACAATCCTTGCTTCGAAATCTGTTTAAACATTAGTTGCATCGAAAACAGAATTTAGATGCAGCAATTGTGTCGAATAAAATTAATTTACTAATTAGATCTAAAAAGCAATTTCAATGCAAGTTTTGCATCAAACAAAATTGCGACACTATTAGTATCGAATACAATGGCAATTAGCGTTGTTTTTAATTATGGTGCAATTGCATCAAATTAAGTTACTGTGTGTATCGCAAATTCTTTAATTAAACATAAAAATATAATTTAAAAAAATTGACCTAGCCATTTTTTCCGCATGCCTTTTCTGTCTCGCATCCTCTGCAGGTTTTCGTTTTTTTTTTTAAAGCGAAGATGGACGTGTGACTGGGGATGTCTCCTCAATTATATCGGCGAAATCAAACTCGTTACAATGCTGTGCGCCAGCGGTGTTCACTGGATGGTTTAACTGTACAGTAGATTGATCGCTGTAGCAGGTTGCTGTAGGGGTCACTTCCGGTCTTTTATTCAAGACCTCGTCCATTAATTCAAAGTATTCCCACTTTTTGTGGGAATTTCCACTTTTACTATTATGTTCCTTGACTTTTTTATACATTATTTTTAGCCCCTTCCATTTTCCATCACACTGATCAACCGTAATTTTTTGAAATCTTATACTTGATATAGGGAATAAACTCTAATATTACACTAGATTAGGGTTTTTTGTCAAGGATTTCTCCTTTAGCGCCGTACTTTAGCCTAAGCCAACTGGTCCAAAAGAACCAGAAGACATCAGTTACCAGCAGTTGCCACGAGGAGGCAGCATGTACACTTGCGAATTGTGTTACACAACCGTATACCCATCACGCCAGCTGCCTAAAAGATGACCGAAACAGCTCACGTGATGCGCACCCTAGTGAAAGGTTACGGAGTTGATAGATTTCACAACCACATGGCCCCCCTTTCAAAGAGACGCCAAACTGCCTTCATCGGCATTGAACATTATAAATGTAATTAATGCCCACCAAATCAAAACCAAATAAAATCATTCGAATTTTTAGTAAATAATTCACTTTGCACTGGTGAGAATATTAGGAACCCATAAACTCTATACATATATGTATAAAGAGTTTATTGCCAACATTAACAATAATTTCAGAAGCCCAATAACAATTTGTTAAAATTCAATTTGTTTCTTTATTTTTTTCAATTTACAAATCTTTCCATAACAATAAACCTAATAGATCAAACATTAGAAGAACACAAAAAATTAATTTATGATGTAATTATTAGTTACCGCACTATTTAGAACTGAGTACATATACATATAGAGACAGAGATGAGCGCGCGGAATGATTGAAAAGAAGCTGCTATAACTCTATAAGTAAAATCGTATACAAAAGTAAATAATCATAATGGTTGGTTGGTGCTTGGTGGTGGTGATCTTGATGATGAATCGTCTTAAATCGTATAAATACAGTACAAAAAAAAAATTAATAAAGTTATTTGTATGTAATTGAGAAGGATCGGAATATTTTTTTTTTGTCCGATCATCATCATCATCATCATTTGAAGATTTTTTTTATTCTGTTTGTTAAATAAATAAACAGATTATTATAATGTTGAATGTAAATAATATAATATGGTTTTTAGAGACTATAGAAAATGTATCTTTTCTTCTTTTTTATATACATAAACACATATGTATGCAAACACACACGCGAGATAAACACACAACATTTTTGATAGACTTCAAATCATCAAGATCATAACCATTTATTAAAATTGAATGAAAATAGAAAAACGCCGCAACACTTTCGGCCCGTTGCGATATAAATATGTTTAGTTGTTTAGAAATGAATGTGGCTGAACGTATTAAATTAGATATTAGAAAATTTTCGCGGCGCAATGTTTGAAATTTCAATAATAGTTGTTGTTGTTGTGCTTATAATTAATAATTATGGAATTTCAATAAAAAATAAAATTCGTTTGTGTTTATTATTTATGCCGAAAAAAAAAGTTTTAACACTTTTGTGAAACACATTGAAATTGATTTAATTGGGATAGTTATAGAGGTTAGGTGTGTGTGTGTGTATATTGAGATAAAACGGTTATAAAGGTAAAACGTTTTATAGTAGAGAGTGGGAATATTTTGATGAGGTATTTAGAGGCGCCTGAATTATGACATTTTGATTTTATGGTTTTTTTTTAAATACTATACACGATGACTTTTGGTTATTTGGTGGGTTTATGTATCAGCGCGGCATTTGTAAACAAATGCTCTAATTATGTTTGGCGCACTTTTAAAAAATATTCATTAATTTAACTTATCCCTATCATAAGTTCATGAAAGGCCAATTTAAAACTTGAAATAATTCAAATTTAAAATGCAAAAATAAAACATTGTTTTGGTTATATAAAAAAAAATTATTGCAATGGTTTGAGCTTAAGCATGGTTGGCTTGTCGCATGTTAAAATCGGTGAAGATTTATGTATTGTGATCTCTTCGGGTGTATCGACATTTCGCGACACTTGGAAATTACGTAGAATTGAAATTAATCCGATACGTGTCTGCATCACACCAAACCGTAGCCCAATACAGTTCCGTGGCCCCTCACCAAAAGGTAGATACGCGAATGGATGACGTTTTGCTTTGTTTTCATCAGTAAATCGTTCTGGGTCGAATTGATCCGGATTTGGATATATTTCTGGGTCACGATGTAAACCAAACACTGGTATAAATATTTGTGTATCTTTTTCGAGGACATGTTTTGTTCCGGGCACCTTATAATCACGATCAGTTTTTCTGAGTAAGTTTTGCATAGCCGGATACTTACGTAGAGTTTCATCAATAACTCGATTCAAATAAGGCATTTCATTAATGTTCTCATACGTAATTTCATTATTGTATTTCTTGAGCACCTCATTGATTTCGTTGCGTAGTCGAACTTGAATTTCCGGATTTTTAGCCAACTCGTATAAAGTAAATGCCATGGTTGATGCTGAAGTCTCAAATCCGGCAGCAAAGAATAAAATTATTTGCGCTGCAATATCAAGATCAGAAAAGTTATCCACATCATTTTCGTGTTTCTTTTGAATTTCCAATAAAAGATGCATGAAATCTTTTCGTTGCTCATTACTTGATTTACGGAAATTTATTGTTGAGTTCACAACACCAATAAAAAAATCACTGACATTTTTTTCGATTGCGCGCACTCCTAATTTTCTAGCTAACGTTGGAAAAGCATTTCCGAAAAACATTCTAAATATTTGAAGTGGTCCTGGGGTGAAAATTTGTCGGCCATGTACACGGAAATCAGTTTCTGGTTCTTTAATACTATTGCATTCGATTCCAATTACACATGTCCCAATTACGTCTATTGTGTAGCGCGAGGTAATATCCTTGATGTCAAAAACTTGATCACGGCTCGCGATTTCTTTGTTATGTACAATCATCCGGTTGGCTGTATCTAAAACGGCTCCAAACATCATTTTCATTTTGCCACTGGTAAAAGTCGGTGTTAATTTTGCACGCAAATCTTTCCACGATTTGTCCTCAATCGCAAATAAATGAGCAGAAAGCGGATCATCGTGTTGATTGTAGTAAAATCCACGGTTATGAAAAATATCAAAATCACGAACTAGTACAGTTTTTATTAATTCTGGATCGGTGACCAAAACACTTGGCTGTGTAAACAAATACATTCCGATGAATGAACCTTTTCCCTTCCATTCGTCATACAGAGTTTTGGTGATTTCAGCCTGATGCCGCGTTCTTCCCATTCCTTGCCAATTTCCCATCGGGAAATGTGCTTTCGGCGATAAAACACCACGATCCGCCCAGTATGAATATTTTTTGCGTATATACGAATAGGCTAGGCCCAAAATTGCTACAATCCAAAATATTAAAGTGTAGCCCATTTTGTACTTAGCAAACACACAATATGTTTTCACTTGGAAATATTCTAATCAACTACATACTGTATATATTGCATGAGTCTTGTTTTATATAGCAAAATTCTATCAGTGAAGATTTGTATACAGACATCATGATGTGTCTTATCTGACATTTTTAACGTCACATATAAATATTTTTACTTTTACTTTATTATTTTAGGTTTTACTTTATCAATGTACATACTCGTATTTGTCGTATTTGTGCGTATATACTTAAATAAAACCAATAAATCTAAGCTTACTTTAAAGTGGTAAATCGTTATACAAATAACGAAACGTGATCTTAGCTATAGAACAGTATTGCACTAAGTTTAGAGTTACATGACACCTTTTGCAGGTTTCAAATTGAAAATGTCAACATTATTAAAGGGCACACTCAACAAATTGTTTTCAATCTTATTGGATTAAAAATCATAATTACAGGAAGGACCGATTTCTTGTTCTGCTAGATTGTTTCTGTCGACTATAGATCATCTGCCAGTCTGGGTTTCAAGCTGAAATAAATGCTGCAGTTTATGTTATGGCCAGCTGGTGTTTTGGTGAGTTTATTAACACAATGCTCTAATTCGCGCTCATCATTAGCGTTTGAGCCAGATCGTTCAACGCTCTCTGAATTTAAGTTATATAATATTATCTAATCCGTCTGTTAGATTCCGCCTCAGCTTGAATCTATTTTTATTCATTTTATTCTGAGCTTACCGCTTGATGGGGGCTCTTAGCAGAGAGAAAAAAAAACGATGAATATTACTGAGTTAATACCGATTTTATTAGTCAATTTGTCAGATTTATATACAAAATGTTTACTTAAGAATTACATGCAGAATTGTATATTTGATAAATGTACACAATTAATGTTTGATACACAATTAATTTTATCGTACATGCGGTTAACCCTTCTCTTGCGGGATATGATTCAACCTGTTCATACTGAACGTCTAGCTGGGCGACGAGCAGTGATTGTTCGCATGCGACAGCCATCTTAATGATGAACATGATGGAAGTGGAGCCTCGTAATGATGAACATGATGAAAGTGTGTCTGGAGTGGTTATTAGCTCACTGTCTTCGTATAATTCATTTATGACCCCCCTCAAGTAATGCACAATTCCGGTTTTCTATGGTGCTTTTGAATCTATCAGACGCCATTATACTTACGTGATCGCCTCTTAAGATAAATCCCGCAACTAACTTGAGTATTCCTGATCCGAATAATTTCTGCTGATCTACACATGATTGTGACCGTTTGTTCCTTTATCATTACGAACACTCATTGATTTGGTGCATAAAGCTTTAGCCAAAGATTTGATGTAACGTTTTGATATTTTGTTTTGCATATACTTACAGTGATTTTACAGTCAGTTTGTTGTGAAACAACCTTATCTCACATAAAACATTCATACATAAAAACAAATAAACAGATGAAGCATCCCCAATATTCCCCGCTAACAAAATATAAACATATAAATAAATTGCATGTCATCAAACCAATAAAAATATGAAAATAAAATTACAACAACAAAAATAAACAGATAAGAAAACACGCGCGAAACAATGAGTGTGAAGTTTTCCACAAATCCACAGATTCTATATATGTATTAGTTTTACACTGCTAAAATAAATTCCAATTGGAAAAATTACGATTCATATTGAAATATTTAGTACTAAAAATGTAATTTCTTTACAAACTCTTAAGAATAAATGCAATTACCTGGGAAAATAGGAACAGTCAAGGGAAATATTAGTGGAATTTAGTCAAAATAATGAACTATATTAAATTTAGGTAGCTACTCCATGTACTATCGGATCCTGACAGTAAAACGTTCCATTGGCACCTTAAATTTCCAGAATCATTTATTCCCGTGGATTGGGGTTAGTTTGGGGGCTCGATAGACGGAGTAGTAGGCTAGCTACTACGCGGATCATCCAAAAGTGAATTCAAATCTATGGCAAAGAGTGCCATGGCCCATTTATCAGTTTCAGTTAAAATTTCAATTGGTATATAAAGTTTCCAGAATCATTTATTCCCCTGTAGATAAATGTTACCTCTGGCGAAAAAACCCTTATTTTCCAATTTCGTTTTTATAGTTTATGAAGAAAATTATTTTTGTTTTAATTTTTAATAAAAATAATTTTTATTTTCTTATTAGAATAAAATTGTATCACAGACACAAGCTATAAGTAATGAACTTTAGTACAAGAAAAACTGTATTAACTAGAGAAACAGCGCCATCTTATTTTGTTATAAATTATAAAGCCATTAAAATACAATAGACATGAAATAAGTAAACGTCAAGCATAGACTATTCTGTATTTAGAATTTTATTCAATGAATTCTAAGAAAGTTGGTTAGTTAAAATAAAACACCTAATGTTTAAAAACTAATTTTATTTTAGTTGCAAATAAACGTATAATTATTTTAAAGTTCAACATTTTTAATAAAATTAATTTTATTATAAAAAAAACTTTTCTAAAAACACGTCATTATTTTACTATTAGTAAAAGGACCTGGGCCCGTATTCTTGAAATTCACCCGAAAATGTCGCCGATAATTTTCTAGTGAAATGCGTCATTTCGGTCGAAAATTTAAATTGTTTTATATCAAAGTCACCGGCGACTTTTTTCGGCGAATTTCAAGAATAGGCGCCCTGGGGGGCTATTATTAAATTTTCGACGCGCTATTTTTGCGATTATATCGAAAATTTTCCTATTATGAAACTAAAAAAGTAGGCGACCGCGCTTTGTTTTAGATAACGTCGAACAATATGCGACTGCTCTTGAGATGACGAATGCATACGCTTGTGTAATAATAAATCGTGAGATAATAAAATTTCAGGTTTTCAGTTCGTAGCGTATATTTTAATTTTGGATTTTTTTTTAATTTTCCGCTCAGCCACTTTGCGTTAAAATCAAAATTTGATTCAAAATTTGATATAACAAAATAAGATGGCGCTGTTTCTCTAGTTAATACAATTTTTCTTGTACTAAAGTTCATTACTTATACAATTTTATTCTAATAAGAAAATAAAAATTATTTTTATTAAAAATTAAAACAAAAATAATTTTCTTCATAAACTATAAAAAGGAAATTGGAAAATAAGGGTTTTTTTTCGCCAGAGGTAACATTTATCTCCAGGGGAATAAATGATTCTGGAAACTTTATACACTACTCCAAAAAATTAAAGGAACACTAATTTTTTTCAATTTTTTTAGTGTTTTTTGTAGAGCTGTATCTTAGTAAAATACGGTCGTAAAGAGATGAAAAGAAAAGCATTTTAAAGCTTCAAATCTCTAGTTTTGAGACTTTTTAACGGAAAATTTTTGTGAGATACCGTTATCACGCAATCATAAGAAAGAGCGCGAAGAAAAAAAATTCGAATTTTTTTTTTTTTGTAAGGTGCCATGGGCTCCGGAAATTTAATGCATAGGTCGGTTAGCCTGTTAATTAGGCGTAAATTTAATTTCATTCTGGTCTCTCTATGTCAACTTTTTGCTGAGATATCTGACTTTGAATCAAAAAAGATCCTTTTGCCTTTGATCATCGATATCTCAGCAACCAATGACTGCACAGTAAACTTTAGGGCAGCCTTAAAAACTACAGTAAATTTCCTACAAGACCCTTTAATGATTAGTGGAGAACAAATTTTTTTTTCACCCTCAATACTGATTTGAAAAAAGTACAAAAAAACGACTTTTTAGGTTGTCTTAATAAATCTACCGTTACTTTACCGTTATTGATGAAAAGACTAATGTTGCCAGGTCATTTTACAGTTTAATGTACTCCTAATAGCCTTGTATTATTTTCAAATTGATCCATCCAACCGTTTTTTCGGACAGATTGATCAAAGTTTTACAAAACAATTAAAGGAACAAGTATTCATCAAAATAAAAAAACGACTTTTTCCACATTTTGCGTTAGTTACTTGTTAACCCTTAACGATCGTACGATTTTTTTTGTAATACTCGCCGATAAGAGACGATAGAAAATTAAATAAAGTTCTGCAATATGACCAATTATTATGGAACATGGCCATTTATCATCTGATTTTAGTGAAATTTGGTATGCGTTATTGAAATGGGATTCTAAACTGATTTTTGGATGAAATTCTGGAAAATGGCCAACTAGGAAGGAACTTGCCCATTTCTTATCCGATTTTGATGAAATTTGGTATGCGCGATGGAAATTGGATTCTAAACTGATTTTTGGATAAAGTTCTGGAAAATGGCCAACTGGGATGGAACTTGGCCATTTCTTAACCGATTTTGATGAAATTTTAAAATGCTCTCTGTAAATGCATCTCTGTACGACCGTATTTTACTAAGATACAGCTCTTCAAAAAACACTAAAAAAATTGAAAAAAATTAGTTTAGTTAAAAAATTAGTTGCCAGAGATTTGAATTCACTTTCCGATAGCACACGTAGTAGCTGACAATCCTCTCTGCCTATTGAGCCCAGAAACTGCCCCATATCCAGGGGAATAAATAATTCTGGAAACTTTATATACCAATTGAAATTTTAACTCAAACTGATAAATGGGCCATGGCACTCTTTGCGAGAGATTTGAATTCACTTTCCGGTAGCACAAGTAATATCTGATAGCCTACCCCATCTATCGAGCCCAAAAACTACTTCCTATCCAGGGGAATAAATGATTCTGGAAACTTTATATAACAATTGAAATTTTAACTGAAACTGATAAATGGGCCCTGACGAATAACTTAATTTTGACCATTGCGATTTCGGCTAAAATTTTTAAATGTTGGAAATTTGTTGGAAATTTGGACTCGGATTCATTTCACATATGATGTAGACGACTCAATTCTTAATGGACCAAGCCCAAAAACTTCCCTCTACTCTAAGAAATATATTAATCTTGAAGTTTATTTCGCGATTTCGATTGAAATTGTTAATTGGCCATTAACATCCCTTGCCTGAGGCGTGAAATACCCAACCAGCCCAGAATTTACACTCTAGCCCGTATTAAAACGAAATCTTGATTTATGTTTCTCTAGTGGAATTTGGTTTTTAATGCAGTATAGTTGGATTCCAATTGGAAACAAATAATATTGAACTAAAACTATTTGCTACTTTTTTGGTTTGTAACTTTGGATTCTAGTTTTAGAACTTCGATGATTGATTGAAAAAGCTTAACTGGTAGCAGAAAAGTATAATTACTTAAATAAATTTAATAAGTTTAACATTCCGTTTCAGTTATGCTTAAAAACTATTTTTATATCTATATTATTCTAATATTTTTGTTGTATGATTGAGATTAAACAATTCAGTTTATTAGATTACACCGTTTTATAGTAATATAGAATACTAAATATCCCAACTTCAAATTAAATTAGTTTTATGTATTGCATTATAACAATTAATTTGAACAAAAATTATTTTGCATTGATTTTAGTTGTTTTTTATAAAAAAATCGAAATTTAATAAAATTATATTTATATGGATTCATAACAGTGTACAATACGCACTAACACATGTAAAATTAGACAGAATCCAATATGATATGGGTTTTTCCAATAGGATTTGTATACGTATTACTGTGGAATAAAGTGTGGAAAACTTCACATCCATGCGAAACATACATAATCCAAAGTAAATATTTTAGATTAATAAATTCACAAATAAATAGCATAAATACAGGCGAAAAAACGTAGAATAATTTCGATCTTTAAATTAGTTCGAATCAATGTACATAAATCTTCTATTCTACATTTTTTCTATTCTTCTATAATTTTATATGAAAAATATATTATTTCAAAACAGAAGGAAAAATTGAGGTGTGGCCAACACACGACTTTCTTTTACGAACAGCGGATTTTGCGAAACTTATTATGCAAGTTTCTTGCAATTTGTTTTTATTTTTTGGAAACATTTTGTATTAAGTAGTTATATGTATGTAAGCCTTATACTTTTTAAGATATTCGCAAAATAAATTTTCGGGCCCAAGGGAATAGCCACTTCCAGTTGACCGATTTGGAGTAATATTCACTGGGACCTCCCAGTTTATCAAAAAAGCTTAAATCTGAAGTTTCAGTTTGATTGGTTAAGCCATCTGGGCTGTAGAGAGGACAGAGACTGACAGAGAGACAAACAGACGTACAGACGGTCAGACTGACAGACAGACATTATTTAGAAACCCACTTTTCTTGGGGCTAGCAGGGTGTTCTATGATGACATTTAGTGTAAAAAAAGTAAAATCGGCCGTCGAATTCTTCCTAAGCTGTCCTAACTGTTTCTAAAACCATTAATAAGCATTGCCAATGGTACCTTGCAATGAAGTGGGAGCAAACGATGATATGTAATTTTTTTTAAGAAAATATCTTGGCGCTAACATACACGGGAAGTTTTTCCTAAAAGACAAAACAAATATTTTAGGATTTTTTTTAGGAAAAACTTCACGCGTACATGGAGATATGTGAAGTATTTCCTATTCCTAGATAAATATAAAAGTGTTAGTGTAAATAATACATAAAATTCATATCAAACAGAAATTCTATTTTTTATTCGTTTATTACGTTCCTTGCTGTAAAAAAATATTACTTATAAAACATTAATACGTTATATTAGGTGTGCAAGTAGAAACTTGGCTTTTTTTGATCAAATTCAACTTTATTGAAAATATACATACTTGTTATACACAAAGGTTAATTATCGAAATATTCAACATTGCTAACTATGATACTTTGACATCTATTGGGTAGTTGATGGATGCCCCCGCGATAGAAACTTGGTTGTTTGGAGTTTGTTTTACTGCACCTAGACGTGGATCGTCCTCAAGACTAAAATTGCCTCCACGAAATCGTGCAAACCACTTTTTTACTGTTGAATGACTCACAGAATGTTCACTTAAAATTCAAATTAATCAATTCCCTAACTTGAGCAGCATTTTTTTTTTCATTTGAAAACAGAATGTAGTATTTGACGATTTTTGAATAGAGGATTATCGCATATCGAGCTTCCCGGAATTTTCCTGGAGTTCCTAAACACCAGCCATTCTAAGAGAAACTTATTTTCTAATCTTGAAAATTGTCATGCTCATTTATGTAGTTTGAAACAACTGAAAGGGGTCGATGTCAATTTATTGAAAAATGGAAATACATAGAGTATTGTTTTACCGACGAATTTACGTAAAGCTCGATCGGAAAGGAAACTAATTGGAGATTTAGTTCTAGGTTGCGAAGTGATCGATCTAATCCACCGAGTAAGTTACAATAAAAACGAAGAACCCTATATATATATATATATATATATATATATATATATATATATATATATTAGACTGACCCAAAAAAAATGCACATTTGAATTTTTCGCGGGATTGTTCATGAAAACCTTTCATTACATATAAAAATAATTCCCTGAAATTTTTATTGAAAAATATTTAAATCTAGAGGTCGCTAGTTACCGATTTATGAAAGTTATATTTCTAGTTTAATACCCCTATTTTCAAATTGACCATTCTGCGAAAATGCATACTTGATATTTGGTTTTATCATCCTATATTATATTTTGTGATCCTCTGAATACGATGGGCTAGATTATTTTGCTCTGCGGAGGAAATTTTTTGAGATATGAGCAAAATAACCCAAAAAAACCTACAAAAATATGAAAAAGTTGGCGTTAAATCGCTAATATCTAACAGAAACGATTTTTTGAAAAGACGGGAAGTATAGAATTTCATACTCTATATTTGTTCGAATAATACTCAACAAATAACGTTATGTAAAAGCTATTGTTGAATGACGAATCCGACAGAAAACACAATAAAACATAACACACAAAGCGGACAATTTTTATAGTCAGGACTTCAGCTGTTACCCATTAAGCTACATAATTTTAAAGTTTAACTTTAGAAAATGGAAGAAATTATAAATTGTAAAAACCGGATTTTACGGGTTTTAATAATTATTCAGGAAATATGTGTAATTTAACAATCAACACATAATATAATATAAAAAATTCGAGGTGGGCTGTGGCTTCTACACGGCCGTAGGTGTTTTTCGTGATAACGTTTATAAGAGGTGCGAGAAATGGCACGATGTATGGGTTTGTTAAAATAAATTTCTTTATTATTAGCATCAAGAAATGAGTGTACAGTGATTGTTTGCAAACGATTAAGTACTGGGCGATGGTATGAGAAGTACGATATGAAGCGCAGGGTCTCAGCGGTGATGTGCCTGATGAATGTGAGATCCAGACAAGTACCTCCCAAAGTCGCCCAGGCTAGTATGGTGGATACGCAGTCTGGTCAAATGTATATATCAGAGTCCACACTGACATATGACCTATCAGAGCACTTGTTTATATGATGGAAAATTATTACTAGACGTACTTCCAGAAAAATTGTGTAATGCAGACTCCAGTAGCCAGTAGGAAGAATTATTACGATTATTTAAATTTACACTATTTTTAGTATCCATTTTACGAAAAATTACGGAACCCTCAGCTTATTTCAAAGGAAAAATATTTACAACAAATCCTGCTTAGAAAAAACCATTGTGGCAAATACGATTGGGTATAGTAAAATATTTCAATAAGATTCTTTCGGCTTTTTATAGACACAATATATTAATAATAATGGCATTCACAACATTTTCGACTTGTCAATCAGAAAAATGAAGAGGCCAGTCATTTATAATATATCTACCAAAAAAAAGTAGAAATATCAAAATCCCCCCCGTACTTTAACCCCAGAGTTAATACAAAATGTATTTTGACTCTAAAAAAGAAAACCTTTCCTTGCGTTTTCGTGGGTAGTTTGGTTTCATACTGATAATCTCAAAACAAGATCCAATACTCTTTTAGAGTCAAAATACATTTTGTATTAACTCTGGGGTTAAAGTACGGGGGGGATTTTGATATTTCTACTTTTTTTTGGTAGATATATTATAAATGACTGGCCTCTTCATTTTTCTGATTGACAAGTCGAAAATGTTGTGAATGCCATTATTATTAATATATTGTGTCTATAAAAAGCCGAAAGAATCTTATTGATTTAATACAGACAACTAAACTTCTCTTTCTAGTAAAATATTTGTTTTTTTTTCGTTTACTATGTTTTGGTCGAAAATTTTCCAATTTTACATAACGTTATTTGTTGAGTATTATTCGAACAAATATAGAGTATGAAATCCTATACTTCCCATCTTTTCAAAAAATCGTTTCTGTTAGATATTAGCGATTTAACGCCAACTTTTTCATTTTTTTGTAGGATTTTTTTGGTTTATTTTGCTCATATCTCAAAAAATTTCCTCCGCAGAGCAAAATAATCTAGCCCATCGTATTCAGAGGATCACAAAATATAATATAGGATGATAAAACCAAATATCAAGTATGCATTTTCGCAGAATGGTCAATTTGAAAATAGGGGTATTAAACTAGAAATATAACTTTCATAAATCGGTAACTAGCGACCTCTAGATTTAAATATTTTTCAACAAAAATTTCAGGGAATTTTTTTTATATGTAATGAAAGGTTTTCATGAACAATCCCGTGAAAAATTCAAATGTGCATTTTTTTTGGGTCAGTCTAATATATATATATATATATGTATATATATATATATATATATATATATAATATATATATATATATATATAATATATATATATATATATATATATATATATATATATATATATATATATATATATATATATATAAAATAAAATATATATATATATATATATATATATATATATATATATAATTATGAGTACGCAATGCACTTTCTTAATAAAAAAAATTATTTATTTCGACTATTTTATTCATTTACATTTAAAAGCACAATTACGACTAATTTTACATTAATGTTTTTACTTATTTATAACCTTATGTTAATCTAACTAAATTGATTATACAGCATTCTGGATATTTATGTTGAATTGTATGTTTATTGAACACATGCAATTGTCCGTCTCGGATTACCACTCGTGTTTATCTTTTCTGCTGACGTTTGGATTGCGATTGTGGGAACGTCTGGCTGGTTTGTGGTATGTGTGGTATGTGTGGTATGTGTGGTATGTGCATACATAACTCCTCCGGGGGGTAGAGGAAGGGCGTCCACGTTCTTCGTTGAATTTTTTGCTTTTTCTAGTAATTCCGAATATGATATCCCAACTTCTTTAGATGCTGGTTTTTGGTCGGCTGTTATTTTTACAGTTGTTCTGTATTTGTGGCAGCAAATATAGAGGATTAAACTTATTATACAGATTGATGAGAATGACACTCCGCTTGATAGAGTCCATATCCACGTCTGATGGTCCATTTGTCATAGGTAGACGTTGTCTAGTTGTTTCCTATTTTCGATGGATTCTCGGTTAATCAGTGCAATATCCCTGGATTCATCTACTCTTCGGGTAATTTTGAGATTGTGCAGTGCTCCCTGGATTTCGTTATTTTCACTTGTTGTTTCGTAAGATTGGAATTTCCTATTATTTATAGTAACGGTGCAGTTTTTGAATTTAATTAGGAAGTTCCCTGTTAAGTTTCTGTTGTCTGGTCCACAATCTGAGATAAGTGTTTCTTGTTTTGCGTTATTTATTAAGATCTTGTCCTCCATAATGAATTGGACTGTTGTTCACTGAAAAAAATATATTGCGTTTTATTTACGAATGGCGTTCGTTAACCACAATTCGTACTATTAATGTACAAATTGCTATATTTACGTAAAAAAAATGAAATTTATAAAAAAATCATAAGAATGTTTGCATTAATAGTAAGAATCATAGTTCGTAAACTAAAAAATTGTTTAGTTTATTGTACTTCATGTAAAATACAATCACATGTTGTTTGCGTATTAGTGCAACTTGCATCATTTTATTAAAAAATCATATTTATGAACAATTCATAATATTTATGAATGAGACTATGTACGAAATTCGTCATATTAACGAATCTGATAATTATTCGTGTGAACATCATAATACACAGACAAAGTACACACACAAAATAGATTTCTGCTTGGGTTTTTGATTTTGATTTAGTTGAATATAATTCACTAAGTCGATACACTCTAGTTTTACATATAATGTAAAAATTTGGAGTTGCATTTTTGTAGTTCGGTCGTAGCTACCGGAAGTGTAGACCTTAGACCTTACTTTTTCTGTATGAAACCGAATGACCAACACGAAAACTCAAAGAGATTTCTAATTTTTTGAGAGTTGATACACTTTGTAATGTATTGACTCTGCGGGAAAAGAAAAGGGGGAGGGGATAATATTTCTACTTTGATTGGTAGATATATTATAAGTGATTGGCCTCTCTTATTTTTATGGTTTACCAAATCGAAAATACAGTGAATGTCATTTACAAGTAATATATTGCCTTTGTCTTTATAAAAAAGTCGAAACATTTTCAGAAAATAATCATCTGTATTTGTGAATTATTCATAACCACTAAGTATTCCATTATTCTTAGATACGAATATTTTTGTATGCACAAATAATGAATTTTTAAATGTATGAATTTATTCGTTAATATGATGTAACATTTCGTTAATGTTACGAAAAATTTCATGTTATGTTTAATTTCTTACGTTAATACTATGAATTTGTTCATCCACAAATGCTTTTCATCAATATTACGTTGTAATATTTATGAATCAATTCATAAATATTACAACGTAAGTAGTGAAGGTTAAAATATTTTTTTTTTGTGTTTCACCATATTAACGTATGATTTTCGTACTATTAACGAAGGGTCGTATTGGTTCCGTTTTGACGAATTATTCGTACTATTAATGCAGTTTTTGTCTGCATTGATGTAGGATTTTTTTCAGTGTTCTTTCTTCCGGGATGACATCGCAGTTGGCCCTGCTTCCCAGTATCAATGGCTTGATGCAGGTGTCTTCAAATTCTTTTATCTCTGAATATCTTTGTACGAAGTTTTTATAATCTGTGCTCGTAAATAACCTGTCCCCTGTTTTAACCAGATGTTTTGGGGCTTTTTTAATTACTGTGTTGTTAACTGCTAATGGGACGATCATTATTATTGTTGCCATTTCTTTTTCCAGCTTTGGTATGTGGAGGATGTAGAGTAGGGTCTCGTTGTTTATCGCGATTTTCGGGGTTGTGTACTGGAGTACTTCTTCGGGTAGTGATATTTTGATCCCCTGGTCCTGAAGTAGCTCTTTCATTGATAGGATTTCTTTTAGAGACAATATTTTGTTGCTTGTTAACTCTACCTTTGTTCTTATTATCGCATCTTGTATGTCTTCAAGAATGGAGTTTACTGTGTCGATGTTAATGATGGTTGTTACCATATCCAATTCTGTCATAAGTGCTCTATTAACCATGTTGGATTGCGGTACCACTTTGTTTACCGTATTCGTGATTGATTGTATACGTTCATTGATCTGTTCGTTTATACGGAACTGTGCATTGTTCTCGTTTATCAGTGTGTTCATTGTTGTGTTAATTAATCGTAGGTCCTGAGCATCTGGATTGCCTGCTACCCACTTCCAAGCTGTTCCGAGGGCATCCCAACGTTTATGCCTTGTGGGTTTTGGAGGCTTAATTTGTTGGAAGTTGTTTCTTAATTTTTTATATTTTTGATTTATGATGCTATACAATTCTAAATTATTATTTACTCTATTGTTTACAAATTTGTTTATTGATTCTAATGTGTTCTCTAAATTTGTTAAATTTATTGGGTGAATAATTTTTATGTTGCCTATTTGCAATTTACAATTATTTAATTTTACCAACAATATCGGATCTTCATGTAAATTCTTAATTTCTAATTCTTTTGCGTTACAATACAATTTGTTTAATGTAATTATTATAATTGCTAGCTTTAATATTGAAAAAATTTCCTGTAATATAGTGAGAAGAGAGAAAAATTTATTTATTGAGTTTTAATTCTTTTAATTTTCTTTTTATTTCTTTTAATATTTCTATTGGTTTTAAATGTGTTAATTGTTATATCTTTGATTTGAGTTTCTATCCCCCTTGGTTGGTTTTTAGATCTAATGTTAGGTTTTAAATAAACTATTTGTTTTTCCGTTAAATTTGGGGGTTCTTCTTTTTTCTTATTTTGTTCTTTCATCCGATTTGTGGTTTTTTCAAATTTGATACTTACATTCTTGAAAATGTGGTCAGCTTGATCTTGTATTTCTTTCGGGTTCCTTGAGTTATTTTGGTTAAAGATTATTTCATTCGGCGTGAAGCCTGTAGAGGAGTGTACGGAATTATTGTACAATGCCACTGCTAATTCTATTGCAGTTTGAGTGTCAGGTTTTGGGAGTTTTTCTTTGTTCGTGTTGAAAATTTCTATAATAGTTGAGTGAGTTTTCTCAACTTGTCCATTCGATTCTGAAGATGACGCATATTCCAATTTGACATTTAGTCTGTTTACATATTCTCTAAATTGGGTTGACTGAAATGTTGTCTCATGGTCTGAGATAATACTGTTTGGGATTCCGAATAGGGTGAAATACTTTGTCAAGGCTTTTGTTGTATCTGTTAGGTTTTTTGAATCGATCGGTACCATTTGAAGGTGTTTTGAAAAGGCATCTATTATCGACAGGAAGTTAATTTTATTGATAGAGAAGATGTCGATATGTATTCTTTCTAGAGGTTTCTCCGTATTGGGTCTTGGAGATATTTTTATATTGTACGGTCTCCGATCGTATTTATGCATATTGCAGATGTTACATGCATTAGTGAAGGTTTTGATTCTATTGATCATATTTGGGAAAAAGTAGGATCGTCTGATTTGACTTTCCATCTCTCTTATTCCCCTGTGTGCCCTTTCGTGTTCTTTATTCACGATACTGTTTTGTCTATTTTCGTTCGTTACGTCTTCGACCATTTTGGTAGTGAAGACGAAATGTCCTTTTTGTGAGAAATTCTCCTTGAATGAATCTTGGATTTTCTGATACAGCGTTTCTGGTGCCAAAATTGCTGTTTGTTTGCCATTATGAAATTTTCTTATGATTTCAGTAATCTCGTTCTTCTCAAACGATGGTTTTGAAATTATTATTCTAGTGAATTTAGGGAATATTTCCTCTGATATGACTGTGTCAATTTTAGATATTTTGAAAATTATTTGATTCCTATAGTAATTTATAGGTCGGTCCGAAAAGTGTATGAAGTAATCATCCGACGTATAGGCGGAATGAACTGTCTCTATGTCGCTGGTATTTTCAGGAATATTTTCTGCGGTTTCTCTAGATTCACGTGAAGTGTTATCTATATTTTCATTGACATTAATTTCCATGTCCTTCGCTGCCGCTGTTGGGAATCTACTGAGGGCGTCTGCCACTACGTTATTTTTTCCCTCCTTATAAATTATGTCATAATCATAATTTTCGAGCTCTAGTCTCCATCTGAGAATTTTAGTATTTTTTTCTGAGGATTTAATGAAGGTTAAGGGTTTGTGGTCTGTGACCAATGTAAATTTGTTACCGTAAAGGTATGGCTGGTATTTCTTTACCGCCCATATAATGGCCAAGGCCTCCTTTTCATTTGTGCCGTAATTACACTCTGTTCGATTCAGTGTTCTAGAGCCGAAAGCGATTGGTCTTTCGACACCGTCGTGTATCTGTGACAGAACTGCTCCCAGCGCGAAATCTGAAGCGTCTGTCGTAAGGATGAATGGTTTCGTGAAATCCGGATAGGCCAGGATTTGGTCTGTGGACAGGATTTCTTTTAGGGTTTCGAAGGCTTTTACATAGTCTGGATTATTGATATTGATGACCTCGTCTTTCTTTAGATATTTTGTCATCGGCCTCGTAATTTTCGAGTAGTCTCTTATGAACCGGCGGTAGTAACCCGACAGTCCAAGGAATTGTTTAATTTGTTTAGCATTCTTTGGTAGTGGCCATTCAAGTATTTTTTGGATTTTGTCTGAGTTGGGTCTTACTCCTTCTTGGGTGATCACATGTCCCAGAAATTCGGTTTCTCGCTTAAGAAACTCGCATTTGTCCAACTGAATTTTCAAATTAAATTGCGATAGTCTCTTGAGTACCGTCTCTAGATTTTTTATATGATTCTCCAAATTCTGCCCTACAATGATGATATCATCCAGGTAAACATGGCAAATATTGCCTATTAAGCCTGATAATATGCTATTCATTGCCCGTTGGAACGTGGCAGGAGCGTTCTTCAACCCGAAAGGCATTCGAGAAAACTCAAAGTGCCCCTTGTCCGTTGAGAAGGCGGTTTTCTCCTGTGATTTCTCGTCCATAGGTATTTGATGAAATCCCGACTTTAAGTCCAATGTAGTAAAATACACTGACTTGCCAAGGCTGTCTAAGATTTCTTCGATCTGGGGTATAGGGAATTTGTCGTCTACCGTTTTTTCGTTTAATTTTCGGTAGTCTATGACGACCCTAATCTTCTTTGTTCCCGAGGCGTCAGACTTTTTGGGACTACCCAGACTGGAGATGAGTAAGGGCTACTCGAATTTCGAATGATACCGCTATCCAGCATTTCCTGCACTTGGTTTTCCACATCGTTTTTGAAGCAATGTGGGTACCTGTATGTTTTAGTGTACACTGGATTTTCATCCTTTGTGACTATTTTATGCTTTATCATTGTAGTTGCCGATAGCTTTTCATTCTGTTTTAATAAAATGTTTTGATTTCTATGGATTGTGTCGATTAGAATGCTTCTTTCGTTTTTATTCAAGTGTTCTGTTCTAATTAGGTCTTGAATTCCTTGTTTGTCAATTAAGGTTTTACAATAGACTGGTACGGGTTCTAATGTACTAAAATTATTAACTTCAATTTTAAGTTTAGGCAGTTTTGTAGGTGGGGTTGGGTTATTGGTTAGTACGTTAACAACTGTTCTAAAATTATTGGCTCTATAAAGGCCAGGTTGCATTGTTACCTCGTCGTTTATCTTTTCGTACTTTGGTATTACCCAGTCTCCATTTTGTGAGGTGTCGAGCGTTACCGCATGATGGTAGAAATTCTCTGCCGGATAATATCGGTAGAATTTAAATTTATGGGTATTTAGTGATATAGTGTTGGACTTATAGTCAATTTTCGCTTGCATTTCTGCCATTGTTTCTGACCCAAGAATTCCATCAAAGAAATTGTGGAACTCTAATTCATAATACATTTGCGAAGGTAATTTATTACTAATGAGATTTAATTTGCCTTTTCTGTTTGATTTCTGAGTACCCAAAAAATTTTTAATTGACGTACTTTGAGGTTCTATTAGATGTTCTGGGATTATATTCGGACTAATAATATTTTTATTAGCGCCGGTGTCTATTAATAGTTTTAAGCTTTTTGTTTTGTCGTGATTTCGACAGATTAGATACGGTAAGAAATTTAGTCCTCCGTATCTGAACTTGGATCTGATTGAAAATTTTCTGGATATATGTCTTCTAAATTCTCTGAATTTAGTATTTCGTTTGATGTGTCGTCACTATTGGTTACTTCGTGATTATTAATGATTCTTCTATTGAGAGTATTTCGTGATCTTGACGAGATGTCGATAGACATCGGTGTTTCCGTGTCCTGAATTGGTCCATTCGGTTTTCTATAATTGAATTCTTTGACATCACTTGGTTTTGGTGTAAATTGGTTGAATTTTGGCTGGTTTGGTGCCATTTGGTTTATTTTTGGGGTGTAATGATTAGGCATGATAGGCTTTTTTGAGTTGTTTGAAATTGACTCATTTGTGCTAAATTTGCACAAAAATGCGTATGCCTCTTCTAGTGTTTTGGGTTTTGCTGCTTGTGCGAACCCGAAGTAAGGCTTTCTCAAGCCGGAAATGAAGGCCGCTAAAGCATCTTCTTCTATAAATGTGGAAATGGCTTGCCACGAGTTGTTATAAATGCTGTTTTGTTTGGCGAGCGTCTTTATATTTTGGACGATCTCCTTCGTTTTATTATGGTAGCTATGTACCGACATATTTTCAACTTGTTTGTGTGCCCATAGTTGGGACTTGTAATAGGAAAGTTCTTGTTTGTCGCCTAGGGCTTCAATCAAGATATCCTTCATTTCTAAGAAAGTTTCGGGATCTCCCGCTAAACATAATATGTCTCTTGCCTTTCCTTCCACTTTGTTTTTTACCGCCTAGAAGTACATTCGGTATTGTTGTGGGGGGACTAGAGGTTCAAACATTTGAAGCGTTTCCTCGGCTGTTTTTAGCCAGGAATTTACTTGTCTTCGATTTCCATCGAAGGAAGGGATTGACTTTAT
The DNA here is from genome assembly GCA_963556165.1 of Tipula helvola. Lineage (NCBI taxonomy): Eukaryota > Metazoa > Arthropoda > Insecta > Diptera > Tipulidae > Tipula > Tipula helvola. Next base: position 44,665,270 of record OY744482.1, read on the forward strand.
AGGATCTGGTATCCTAAAGAGATCTAAGTTTGAACGGTTTTCGTTCAAAATTACTGGTGGAGGCTGTGCTTGCGCTTCCGTTTTTTGGTTTAGGTATGTCAATACCTGATCGTGCTCGGCTTGTTTTTGGCTCATCGAGGCTAACTGGCCCGCTATTGCACCCGGTTGAGCCATAACCTGTTCCATTTCTGTCATTTCGTCAATGGAATTGGATTCTGTTAACTTTATACCCCTATTAGCGATAAAGTTTGTAACCGTCGTTATTTCATTCAAAAATCAATTTGAAGATAAACAAAAAATAATATATTCGTATTAACGCCCGAATGTTGTTACACGGTTGAAATATTGTATCTGACGTTTTTTAGAATGAATAAAAATCAATTTGCGTACGAGCGCCTGAATACAGTTTAATATAATGCTACAACTCGTAGAAGGGGGAAATTTTGTGTACGGCCAGTATGTTGACCGAAAAGAAATAATTGTGCCCTTTATGATTTATTTCCCAATATTCTTGTTTTTTTTTTGGTTTTGAGCGAAAAATTATTTATTTCGGAACACACCATCAACGAAATTAGTTCATTGTTTCGATACACAAAAAAAAAAAAAAAAAAAAAACAACAAAAAGAAAAAACAATTTTATTAAAATTAAAATTAATTGTGCAAAAACTGAGTTGGTGCAAAGAAATAACTCATTATTTTGGGATACATATTTCCTTGATTTGAGGTAAGATGATTGCCGAGTATATGTATGGTGAATTATTTCTGAACGGTTTTATTTCTGCAGCCATATATACAGACACAAACGGCGAGTTTAGTGAGATTTATTTGACGGCCCGGCTGAGCATTTTGATTAGACACCGACATCGTGTGTTTCATATTTAGCCGATTAAATACCGTTTAAAGTAAACTCAACGGCTGTCAACTTGGATTAGCGGTTATACTAGTTCTGCCTGTTAAACCCAAAATTGTTGGTGTGGTGATCCGGTCGATTAGAGGTCGTACAAATAAAAAAATAGCGTTTGGCAATTTAAGAGTAGCGGATATCGTCAGGCGGTTCCGCAAGAATTTATTTAGCAACAAGTAGATTACAACGTAAATCGTTGTTTAAATTCATATAGCTGTTCGTTTTTTTTATATTAATATTTTTGGTTCTGAGTGAAATTATTGTGATTAAATAAATAAAGTAGTTTTAGTTTTAGTGATCCATACCCATAAATATAGTCTAGTCTCACAAAGTTTGTGTAGTTAATAGAACGGTTGATCGAGAATTCGGTCGGTGTACAAAAACTACTAAATTTTTTTTTTGCAATTTAGTGGAGGTAAAATGGCCTCATAAAAGAAAGGAAAAAATAGAAAAACATATTTTTTTTAGCTCAACACGGCACCACCGGAGCTCTAGTGATACGTGGAAATGGGTGAGTTTATTTTGCATTAAATTTTATTTGTTTTTATAAATTTTTTTTTTCTTTTAAAACTATAACTGGTAATTAAGATACCTACACGAAACAAAGTATAATACACCGTAGAGTATATTTATGGGATGTTTTTCACATTATACATATAATTTATTTTTGTTGGTTTTATTTTTACAAAGCATTTTCTTGCTATTAATTTTCTTTGGTTTAGCCATATTTAAAATTAAGGCCATACAATCAATGACGTTGTCATTAAAAAAAAATAAGAAATAAATAAATAAATTCTTGTTTTGTAAATTAATGAATTATTTAAACATTTTAAGCTTAAATAAATTTTTTTTTTTTGTTAATCTTATTAAAATTTAAAAATAATAAATAATTTGTTTATCTTTTCGTGAATCAAATAATTCGAATGATGTGTTGCTAATTTGAAACTAGTGCAATGGGGGTGTGTTGATTTTCCGAAAAAAAGTGAGTGCGGTGATTAGTGATGTTTAGTGAGTGTAACTTGATTAAATAATAGTTTTCTAAATGGATTCAATTGCACATGATGATTAAACATGTGATGGCTAATTTGGTCGCACACGACCCTACCCACTGTAAGCTCCCGTAAACGAAATAAATTGATTGCAAGCATGTGCGAAAAAGCGACCAAAGGCCGTTACAAAAATGGCGCCGAAACAGGGACCTGATTAGGTCAGTTTAATTTTTTTTTTTATTTTATGTAGTAGGTAGGTCGCTCTAATAAAGCATCCAAGGGGCTTCACTCCTCAACTATACAAATGATTGACAAGCCGCCTCTATAATAGTGCAGGTTATGCGGTTCAATTACCTTTTGTTTTGTAATTATTTTTGCCCTTCAGGTTTAACATTTCAACATTATTTTTTTTTAGTAAAGTCAGTCTAAGAATTTAATGAATGGACGGAATGGCGATAGAATTTCAAAGATATTCTTTGGTTTCTCGCCGACCGAACATTGATTCGTTTATTTATAAATACTTGGTTGAAAGTGTTTGTATAGTGGATAACTGCAAACTTATTATGTGCTGATTGATTTTTTCCGTGATTCGGTTTTTCTCATCACATCTTACGGTTATTGTTCTACTGTATTCGCTATTTCAATCCAAGCAATTCCGTAGTTTTTTTTTAGTGTTATACATTTGATTCATACATAAATTCATACATATTATTAATTTTTTTTTTTTGATATATAGGGTCATCGACTACGAATATAACAGCTTGAGTCAGGATACGCGATTGAATCTAGATGATTTCTTGGATACCTCGCGTAATCAATATGATTTTCGGGTTTAATATTTATGTGGTCGACAGTATACCTTTTATTTAGCTTATTTTTTTTTATTATTAGTTTTTTTTTTAATCAAGTTTCACATCACATCACTGATGCGCAGCGTTGGAAAATTAATCACATCCCCAATGCAATTTGTTATAAATATAATTAATATTTATAATTTTAGTTGAATTAAAGTCAATTGTTACGTTGAAGTGCACGTAATTTAATCAAAATTCAATAAGTAACAACCTCTGGTTATCATTAAATTAGAGTAGTTTAGTTATTTATCAATTATTAGTATTATTATTATTATTATTTTTTTTTTATATTTTCATTAATCATATTAACTAATTCGCGATGGACGAAGAATGTTATCAGTATATGAAAAGCCTAGCTAATGATGAATTAATAGTAGAGTATGCCATTCGCGGTATAGACCATACGCACAAAGATGCTCCTTTGTTGTTGAATAATGCTCTTCAGCGGGAAATTAGTGATTCACAGGTAAAAGTTAATAAATCTCATATAATTGCTCTGCCAGAAGTAGAACTCGACACGGCTCGCGAAGTATTTCAGAAACTCGAGGCTTCCGTAGCATCAGAAGTTAGCTCAATTGGGATTTACGATGAGGTCTACTTTCGTTGTCTCCATTGGCTAAGACGTTTACAAAGATTAAAATTTTCTTACGGGGATTCTGTTAATATAACGAACCTATCAATCAATTTTAAGAAACTTGGTCAAGAAGCCAAACGTATAGTGGAAGGTCATTTACAGGAACAAAATAAAGTTCAACAGCAAAAATCTAAAGCAGGGGATAATATCATACCTGATCAAACTAAACATAACAATGATGCCACTACATCAGACGACGTCCAAGTTAGCTTACCACCGCCGGTTTTTTCATTCGGCCAATTTACGCCATATTCATTAACCTCAAATCCGGTAGCAACCACAAACACATGGGTAAATATAGGAGCTAGACCCAAAGAAGCTACCTCAATCGCTGAAGGGATAAGGTTAGCTCAAGATGTATGGCGTGCACCCGGAATTGAACGGAACACCTCTAGAGAACCTGAGGGTTTGAACATGCATAATGAAAATCCTCGAGACAATTTTAATAACCACATAGATAATTTCTCGGTTCCTACTCATTACAGAAACTTCCCTCCGAAGTGGAAACTCTCATTTGACGCCAGTAACCGTGGTCTCGATATTCACGATTTTCTATTTCGCCTTGAATTATTCGCAAAACGTGATGGTTACCCTCAAAACAAACTACCATTAATAATTCACAGTTTTGTCTCCGAATCCGCCGAAAAATGGTTGTGGGTATATACCAGGGATAATCCGGATGCCTCATGGCAAGACATGCGCAAAGCACTATTATTTAGATTTTCAAGCCACGAAACGGAGAGAGAAACAAGACGAGTAATTGAACGCCGTGTCCAAAGAAATAAGGAATCGTTTAACGATTTTTCCTTAGAATTGCAAACGCTGAATGGGAGGTTGTCCAATAATTTTTCAGAGTCCGAATTGTTAGAGATCTTAAGAGAAAATATGCATCCAGCCTTACAGACGATGACGCTCCAAAAAGATTTTCACTCGATAGACCATCTTCGGAATGTATGTCAACGCTATGAACGTCTTTGGGTAAACTCTGGTTTTGATTTTAGAAATAGTGTAGAGCCCGCCGGTCGTCGTCTAAATATTAATGAAATTGAAATTAGCACGGAAATGAAAGATCTATCACTGAATTCAAGTAAAGCGGCTGGAACAGAAAATCAAGAGATATCTTCCCTCCAAATGAAACCAAAAGATAATAAGCTTTCCCCTGAGTATTTGACGTGCTGGAACTGCAAAGATATTGGTCACCGATATCAAGAATGTCTTAAACCATTTGTAGAAATATTCTGCTTTGGTTGCGGAAACGCTGGAGTTCGGAAACCAAATTGCGTTAACTGCCAGAAGAATTCGTCGACAAACTTCCAACCGAACGTACAAAGACCTGGGGTATCTCGTTCGGTAGCAGCTACGTGGACACCCGGGTCATAAATGAATCAGATTTGTCAAGTTCAATCCCAATAAGTCAACCCACCCAAACTAGTCAACCCACCCGAAAATGTCACCAGAATCCTACGTGCACACAAAAAAATTTTAGTGAGACACACATTCACTCAACAGTAAAAATGAAACCAGATGTTTTCCTTACCTATAATAGTGTAGAAACTCAAACAGACAAGATAATAATCCCAGACGCAATAATTTCGCGTAAAGTTTCTAATAGAAAAACTCGGTCGAAAGAATATTGGAAGAAGCGAAAAGTTTTCCTAAAAATTTGTAGCTCTACTATAATTAGATTAGAAAATGATCCACGCCCACATGTGGTGATTAAAATTAATGAAATTCCAGTAACAGGACTATTAGATAGCGGGGCATCTATTAGCATAATCGGTAAAAATGCATATAGCTTAATAGACCAATGCAACTTGAGTATCAAAAATTTGAACTCGGCTATTAAAACTGCCGATGGTACAGCCAACAAAATAGTCGGATTCGTAGACGCGCCCGTTACTTATAATAATAAAATAGTGAAAATGCGATTATATGTTGTCCCTAATTTACAAGGAGAACTTTATTTAGGAATCGATTTTTGGTCACAATTTAATTTAGCCCCTAATCTTATTAGTGAATTATCAAATCCATCGGTCGAATCTAATCTCCACGTATTAACCTCTGATCAATCCAGTAAATTAGAATCAATCAAACAAAAGTTTCCCGCGTTTGAAACCAAAGGTCTAGGTAGAACAACAGTATTAGAACACGTCATAGATGTAGGAACAACTCAGCCAATAAAACAAAGATACTACAATATTTCACCCGCTAAGCAAGATCTGATGTACGCCGAATTAGACAGGATGATTGGATTAGGCGTAGTCGAAGAGAGCAATAGTGGTTGGTGCTCTCCAGTCGTTCTAGTCACTAAATCAAATGGGAAATCTAGGTTATGCTTAGATTCGCGGAAGCTTAACCAAGTAACTAAGAAAGACGCCTATCCATTGCCCCTTATAGACAGACTATTAAGTAGGTTACATGAGACAAATTATATTTCTGCTATTGACCTGAAGGATGCGTTTTGGCAGGTGCCTCTTTCAGCCGCATCTCGTGACAAAACAGCATTCACAGTGCCTGGTAGACCACTTTACCAGTACACTGTGATGCCGTTTGGTTTATGCAATGCGGCGCAAACAATGAGTCGTCTAATGGACAAAGTAGTTCCTTATCAGTATCATGACCGCGTTTTTATCTACCTGGATGATCTGCTCATAATTTCCGCAGATCTCGAAGAACACTTTCAACTTTTAGAAACGGTAGCTAACCTTTTAAGTAAGTCTGGATTAACAATTAATCTTGACAAAAGCAAGTTTTGTATGAGGGAAATTAAATATCTCGGATACCTGGTGGGCGAAGATGGTCTCCGAACTGATCCTGCCAAGGTAGATGCTATCTGCAATTTTCCTGTACCAACAAGCATTAAACAAACCAGAAGATTATTGGGTATGGCAGGATGGTATCGGAGATTCATCCCAAATTACGCCGATCTAACCGCACCTATAACGAATTTGCTTAAAAAGTCGGTTAAATTCATCTGGAATTCTGAAGCACAGATCGCTTTTGACAAGTTGAAACTGTTATTGTCCACCGCACCCGTATTAATCAATCCGGATTATTCACAACCATTCTACATCCGCTGTGATGCTAGCACGTCAGGAATAGGCGGTGTCCTATACCAAAAAGATATTGAAGGATGTGAAAGACCCATATCATTCGTTTCGCAGAAGCTGAACAAGGCACAGAAAAATTATAGCGTAACAGAGCTCGAGTGCCTAGCCGCCTTAATTAGCGTTAAAAAATTCCGTCCTTACGTCGAAGGATTTCACTTCACGTTAATTACAGACCATGCAAGCCTGAAATGGCTCATGTCCCAAAAAGATCTGAGCGGACGATTGGCGAGGTGGAGCCTTAAGCTTCAATCATACGATTTTACTATTGAGCATCAAAGAGGCTCGTTGAATGTTGTTCCAGACGCCTTGTCGAGAGTATTTTGTGATACTCTGGACGAATTTCAAAGCTCCTTACCTCGGTTGGAAACTATAGATTTGAAATCTCCTCATTTTTTGGACACTAATTATGTTGATTTTCTCTCAAAAATTCAAACATCACCGGATAACTACCCCAATCTTAAAATCTCAGAGAATAGACTGTACATTCGGATAGAACCAAAACGTGATGTCGAACTCCTTGATGTCCCAATCTGGAAACTGTGGATTCCAATTAGTATGACTGATGAAATAATAAATCGGGAGCATTGTGATCCTACTGCAGCGCATGGAGGTATTTTTAAGACGTTAGATAGGATAAGACGGTATTTCTACTGGCCTGGTATGCGACAGCAGGTGCGAAATTTTATTAGCCAATGCGAAGTGTGCAAGACAACGAAAGCACCCAATTATATTATGAAACCGCCGATGAATATCCCTAATATTGTTGAAAGGCCGTTTCAAAAACTTTTTGTAGATCTTTTAGGACCATACCCCCGGTCACGAAGTGGGAATACCGTGATATTAATCGCCTTAGACCAATTGAGCAAATTCGTTTTGTTAAAGCCTTTAACAAAGGGAACTACTACGAAGATAATGGAATGTCTAAATGATGTTTTTCACATATATGGTGTACCAGAGATTATTCATACTGATAATGGATCCCAGTTTATTTCAAAAGAATTTTTAGGATTGGTGACGAAATTCGGTATTACGCATATACGAACGGCAATTTACTCACCTCAATCGAACGCATCGGAACGGGTAAACCGATCGATTGTTGCAGCCATTAGAGCTTACGTGAATACTGATCACCGTACGTGGGATGTGCATTTATCTGAAATTGGTGCAGCACTACGAAATTCGATTCACGAATCAACCACTTATACGCCCCACTTTACCTTATTTGGTTACCAACGGATAAATCACGCAAATGAGTACAAATTGTTACGTGAAATCGGTTGTCTGGAAGAAAATGAAGTAGATGTCGATCAAATGCCTGTTTGTATGCAAACGATTCATGGCGAAGTTCGAAAAAATTTAGCGATAGCTTATCACAAATACTCGCAACATTACAACCTTCGCACCCGCAAACCAAATTTTGAGCCTGGCTCAATAGTATTTGTACGGGAACATCCACAGAGTAATGCAGGTGCATATGTTTGCTCCAAGTTTGCCCCAAAATTTCGAAAAGCTCGTGTTCGGAGACAAATTGGTCAAGTCAATTTTGAGATTGAGAGTGAAGATGGAAAACTGTTGGGAATTTTTCACGCTAAAGACATAAAAAAATAAAATCAACACAAATGTTCCTCTTATACCAGACTGGCTAAGTTTTTAGTGTCTTTACTGTGTCAGCCCTCATAGTATATAATAATGATTTGTTTTTTTTTTTTTTTTTTTTTCTTCAACGTTGTTTGGTGTTTGCGATTAAACATCTATGAAACCCGAACAATGTTGTGTTGTAACCGTCGTTATTTCATTCAAAAATCAATTTGAAGATAAACAAAAAATAATATATTCGTATTAACGCCCGAATGTTGTTACACGGTTGAAATATTGTATCTGACGTTTTTTAGAATGAATAAAAATCAATTTGCGTACGAGCGCCTGAATACAGTTTAATATAATGCTACAACTCGTAGAAGGGGGAAATTTTGTGTACGGCCAGTATGTTGACCGAAAAGAAATAATTGTGCCCTTTATGATTTATTTCCCAATATTCTTGTTTTTTTTTTGGTTTTGAGCGAAAAATTATTTATTTCGGAACACACCATCAACGAAATTAGTTCATTGTTTCGATACACAAAAAAAAAAAAAAAAAAAAAAACAACAAAAAGAAAAAACAATTTTATTAAAATTAAAATTAATTGTGCAAAAACTGAGTTGGTGCAAAGAAATAACTCATTATTTTGGGATACATATTTCCTTGATTTGAGGTAAGATGATTGCCGAGTATATGTATGGTGAATTATTTCTGAACGGTTTTATTTCTGCAGCCATATATACAGACACAAACGGCGAGTTTAGTGAGATTTATTTGACGGCCCGGCTGAGCATTTTGATTAGACACCGACATCGTGTGTTTCATATTTAGCCGATTAAATACCGTTTAAAGTAAACTCAACGGCTGTCAACTTGGATTAGCGGTTATACTAGTTCTGCCTGTTAAACCCAAAATTGTTGGTGTGGTGATCCGGTCGATTAGAGGTCGTACAAATAAAAAAATAGCGTTTGGCAATTTAAGAGTAGCGGATATCGTCAGGCGGTTCCGCAAGAATTTATTTAGCAACAAGTAGATTACAACGTAAATCGTTGTTTAAATTCATATAGCTGTTCGTTTTTTTTATATTAATATTTTTGGTTCTGAGTGAAATTATTGTGATTAAATAAATAAAGTAGTTTTAGTTTTAGTGATCCATACCCATAAATATAGTCTAGTCTCACAAAGTTTGTGTAGTTAATAGAACGGTTGATCGAGAATTCGGTCGGTGTACAAAAACTACTAAATTTTTTTTTTGCAATTTAGTGGAGGTAAAATGGCCTCATAAAAGAAAGGAAAAAATAGAAAAACATATTTTTTTTAGCTCAACACGGCACCACCGGAGCTCTAGTGATACGTGGAAATGGGTGAGTTTATTTTGCATTAAATTTTATTTGTTTTTATAAATTTTTTTTTTCTTTTAAAACTATAACTGGTAATTAAGATACCTACACGAAACAAAGTATAATACACCGTAGAGTATATTTATGGGATGTTTTTCACATTATACATATAATTTATTTTTGTTGGTTTTATTTTTACAAAGCATTTTCTTGCTATTAATTTTCTTTGGTTTAGCCATATTTAAAATTAAGGCCATACAATCAATGACGTTGTCATTAAAAAAAAATAAGAAATAAATAAATAAATTCTTGTTTTGTAAATTAATGAATTATTTAAACATTTTAAGCTTAAATAAATTTTTTTTTTTTGTTAATCTTATTAAAATTTAAAAATAATAAATAATTTGTTTATCTTTTCGTGAATCAAATAATTCGAATGATGTGTTGCTAATTTGAAACTAGTGCAATGGGGGTGTGTTGATTTTCCGAAAAAAAGTGAGTGCGGTGATTAGTGATGTTTAGTGAGTGTAACTTGATTAAATAATAGTTTTCTAAATGGATTCAATTGCACATGATGATTAAACATGTGATGGCTAATTTGGTCGCACACGACCCTACCCACTGTAAGCTCCCGTAAACGAAATAAATTGATTGCAAGCATGTGCGAAAAAGCGACCAAAGGCCGTTACAAGTTATCACTTAGTTTTTCTTTTCTGTTTCGGGGAATCTTGAATCTGATTCTTCCCCCTTAAACAAAATTTTCACTATCGAAAAACTTTTATGGGATTGATTATGATTCACTTGAACCTGTTATTTCAATTGATTTGTGATTTTGAGACCTTTTGGTCCACAAAATAAATCTAATTGAATTTAATTTTACAGCGTTTTTCGTCTTTTTCGCGTCTATCTCGTAGTGCGCGATGGATAACGTATACCAAGGAATAACCAACAAAATTACGTCTATCTCGTAGTGCGTATTATTTGGGTAATCCTTTCCTCTCGTCTATCTGATAGTGCGTGAGGTTTCGGCGGTTTCACGTCTATCTCGTAGTGCGTGAAGTTGCCTTTTATTATGCAGTGAGTAGAGGAGATTCAATTATTCACTGGTAATCGAATAAGTTTGCATATGGTTAAATATTTAAGCTTAAATTTCTTACCTTGTTCTGCCTGCTACTGCTCGTGGTTTGTAGGTTCCGGAAGTATTCAATTGTGGTGCGGACGGCGTGATCCTCAATTCCCTTGGACGGTATACACCTTCAGTCACAGGACGTCAAAAGAAAAATCTACCGATTATGTGTTTTCTCTATTGTAGTTTAAGTGAGTTTTTTTTAAAACGATTCCTAATTGAGCGAGTATATTCTACTCCGTTTCTTTATTTTTCACTTTATAACTACTCTAGAACTTGCACACAATAACTCGAAATTTATTCTGACGGAATCACTATGAGGTAGTTTTTATTCACTATCTCGGCACTGTTTTCACTACACTTGAACTAAACTTCCATCCTACCGGCTGCGCCAATTATGAGTACGCAATGCACTTTCTTAATAAAAAAAATTATTTATTTCGACTATTTTATTCATTTACATTTAAAAGCACAATTACGACTAATTTTACATTAATGTTTTTACTTATTTATAACCTTATGTTAATCTAACTAAATTGATTATACAGCATTCTGGATATTTATGTTGAATTGTATGTTTGTTGAACAACTGCTCTGCTGACGTTTGGATTGCGATTGTGGGAACGTCTGGCTGGTTTGTGGTATGTGCATACATAACTATATATGTATATATATATATATATTTTAATGAGAAAACTTACTTTAAGAATACTTAATTCGGTCAATATCATTCATATAGAAGCCACAGGTAGTGTAATAAGGAACCCCAAATGTTGTCTTAATCATAATTACAGCAGAATCTATTACTATGCCTGTATTGTAAAAATAAATGGTATTATTATACCTATTGCAGAATTGATAAGTGCTCGCCACGATCAACCGTCGATAAACGTATTCTTTGAATATATTTTAAGTGAAATTATTAAGCATAGCTCAAAAATAAGGACACCGCAAATTTTCGTAACTGATTGGTCATGGGTATTTATCAATGCGATCTTAAAAACCTTCAATAATATGGGTGTGAAAAGCTATTTACATTTTGCATACGATATCTTGACCAAAAACGATGCTGTAAAACATAAAGTAGGTGTCTTTATATGTTGCTGCCATTTTGCGGCCATCATTATACGGCAAATTAAAAGCAAAATACCAAATTGTTCTAAACATCTGAGAGAACATACATATAATGGTATTTGTATTTTTATTTATTGATTGTAAAGATCTTCTGGAGATGGACAATCTTTTTGAATTTTTTTGTTTTTTAAGCTGCTCTAAACATGAACACAAGTTTTTTATCGAAGCACAAAATAAATTGGCAAAATTAATAGATTCGTATGTTTCGTCAAATAAATACAACGAAAAGGAAAATAATTGTACGAGTGCATCTGATTACATTGAATTGGATTCGGTATGCGATTTGGAAGAAACTCCATTTTTAGTAAGATATGCTTCAATATATACGCATGTCCAAAATAAAATACAATTATGTGAACAGTGGGATAAGCCAAATGATCTGTTTTGTGAAAATTTTGTAGATTTCATTATTAAAAGATACATGAAATATGTACCATTTTGGACAACCGTATTTTTAAAAAAATTTGGTATGCAGCAACGGGTATCCAATGGTCCAATCGAAAATTGGTTCCATTTATTAAAAATTGACTTAATTAATGTATTGCACATGAAACTCGGCCGTTTTGTCGACACGCTTGAAGACCGAACCGCATACTACTTAAAGCTACTGAATGTGGATTGGGAGTTAAAAAAGTTGATAAAAATAAAGAACACAACTTAAGACGAAATTAAGGACATACTGACCAGATAATAACACCGTACTCGACTCCACTAAACATTAGGGATGACGAGCGAAATCCGGATGGCCCAAACGAGGAGAATTGGCGGAAAAAAACAAAGGCCCGCGAAGCTAAAAATACGAGTAAAAGAGCTTTGCAGAGAAATGTTCCAAAACCGTTTATACTTGCAAGGATACCAGAGGAATATTACAAAATTTTAAGTGATCTTAAATGTTGTGATGTTGTATGTAATGCCATTTCGATCATTACAAAAGGTAAAAGCTGTGTTTGTCTCGAATATTATGTAGCTTTGAAAATATTTAATGAAGTAGAACCATACAAGGCAACAAATGAGAAAATCCAACGGGAGCTATTATTTATATTGAAGAATATCGTCGAAAAATTAAGGGCAGTTTGGCTCAAAACTCAGAATCCATGGAAAGCAATTGTTTTTACTGTTTTGGCAATATAGACCACGAAACCGTTCAATGTGCTTACTGCAAAAGATGGATTCATTCGGAATGTGCACCGTTCCTTTCTTTTAATAACAGTCTTTGTATTATTTGTAAAACTTTAATCGAAAATTAAAACAAATTTATAATAAACGTGAACCAGTTATTTATTTTATACCCACCTTACCTAAAATTCAAGAATATTGAATGTACGAGAATTCTGTAATATCAATATAGTTGAACATGTTTTTGTATAATTATAATTTGTATACTTGGCTAAATTATAGACCATCTTTAGTTTAAAATATTTTTATTTATAAAAGATGAGTCGATACTTCGGTCTTGTAAACAATTATCAAGACAATTTATAAAATATTATTAGAAAAAAAAAAAAATATATTTTTGAATACAAATTACCATAACTAATTACCGCATACCAATCACCAACTTATTTAGGAACTCTAGGAAAATTCCGGGAAACTCGATATACGATAATTCTCTATAGAATATTCAAAAATCGTCAATACTAAGTGCCTGGGACCGCAGAATTTTTTAAATTTGATTTATTTTCTGTTAGATCAGATCATGACCTACTCAAAATAGGTTTCCCTTAGAATGGCCGGTGTTTAGGAACTCCAAGATAATTCCGGGAAACTCGATATACGATAATTCTCTTGTGTTATATTTTTTACTTACATATAATTCTTCTTCAGCTCACAAATTGCAAAGAATAAAAAAAAATTATGATTTCTTATTGCGTAGTTTGGAATTTATTCGCTATAGTTCGCAGTTTTACTAATACTCTGAAATGTTTAGTTGTTGTTGTAGTTTTTTAGGAATATCTCGGAGTTTTAGGAAAATGTTCACAATCGGGCACTAACAGGGTGTTCTATGATGACATTTAGGTAAAAAAAAGTAAACTCGGCCGTCGAATTCTTCCCGCTCGAAAATCTCTCTACATTTTCACGTAGGATGAGAAAAGAAAACCACCATTTTTCACTACTTTACAATCAAACAATAACATTTTTCTGTATACAGGAAAAAAAAATTAAAACAAATCCGGAATGCCTTGATTTTTTGACAATCTCATAATAGTATATTGTATAACAAGTGAAGAAAACGTGTACCTCGTAACCTCGCTATCGCTCAGGCTGCAAATTTCACTTTCGTATTGCAATGACTCATTTTCACAAGAGTTATACACGCTATTTTTTGTACGATACAATAGCCCTGTAACATTTATAAATAAGTAGAAACATAAAAAATTACAACCTTGTACGGATCAACACATTTTATTAAACCAATAAAACATTTGGGTTTTCACAAATCGTGTAGCAATATTATTAAAAAATTGTTGTGTAATGAGAATATTTCCACACGATTTTAGTATACGACGCAAAGGCTCCTTTTCTTATATAATTTAAATTCAAAAATCATTATCAAAAGTATAGGTTACTGCACTATCGTAGGAAAATAATATTTTGAATCTGTTCCATTTTATAATACGATTGCGAAATAGATTTTAGAAGGACAGAAAGAGAATAGAGATATCATCAATCATCATGAAACGATCAGGAATCACAATTGGTTGAAAGGAGACAACATGACCAAACATGCTATTGTTTTGACTAATAAGAATAAAAATAACAATTAGAATAATATAATTGGTGAGAAAGAAACACTTATATAAATATAGTATGTAGAGTGCTCAGTCTAACGTAAATTCCAATAAACCCTTCAATTGACGATTGAAGACGTGATTTTAGATAAAATATTTATTGTAGTTTCGCTGCAAAAAATTTCCGCTATGCCATATTTTAGTCGTCCTGCAAGTGCTGATGCTAGTTTTGAATTATTGTAGTTACTGTTTTATTTTATTCCGATAAGTAGTGCTTTCTCTAAATTTCCAATCGTCAATTGGCGATTGGAAAATTACAAAATGCGATACCTATCAGAAATAAAATAAAGTTTCTCACCCAGTACCTTATCCATAAGAAATACATAGAAAACGTATCTATCGGAAATAAAACAAACTGTCGTACCCACTGTCTAAAATCACGTCTCCAATCGTCAATAGCTGATTTTAAAATTGTATGATTTTAATTTCATATACATGTCGCTTGTACGATAGATATCTATGTGGTATTCTTTTCTGTGCTAGTACCATAAATGAACTCTGTGAGTTTGACAACAGCTTTCTTTGAATTAATTTTCTTTCTTCGTTGTCGATTTTATTAACGCATGTAATAAAAGCAAAATGACACATGATCGTGCTCCTGAAAATAATAATCATTATTTATATTTGATAGTACACAAAAAATCCAAGTACATATCTTACCGGGAGTGACATATTATTCTGCAGTTTAAATTCTTTCAACATCTGCTTATAGCGAGCGACTCTACTATTTTATTTCCCATTATTCCCAATACATCACCACAAAATTTATCAAACTGCATAAACAAACATGCTTGCTGAATCAGGATATAATTGATTATATTTGGTCCTTATGTTGGTGAACACGCCGGCCGCTCATTAATAATTAATGGAATCGATGTTCTTTGCTTTTACATATGTTGTTAATAAACTTTAATCTAAATTCCGCTGAAGATGTCCACTTTTCGCATAAAACTTATAAATTGATAACATCCGCCTGTTGTGTTTTAATCATCGTTTTGTGAATTACCTTCTAAAATTAGTTAAGCTCAAAAATAAATTTTAGCAATATATATTACCGTTATTTATAAAGGTAAAACATTTTATAGTAGAGAGTGGGAATATTTTGATGAGGTATTTAAAGGCGCCTGAATTATGACATTTTGATTTTATGTTTTTTTTAAATATACTATACATGATGACTTTTGGTTATTTGGTTGGTTTATTTATCAACGCGGTATTTGTAAACAAATGCTCTAATTATGTTTGGCGCACATTTAAAAAATATTCATTAATTTAACTTATCCTTATCATAAGTTCATGAAAGGCCAATTTAAAACGTTAGATAATTCAAATTTAAAAAGCAAAAATAAAACATTGTTTTGGTTATATAATAAAACAAAAATTTATTGCAATGGTTTGAGCTTAAGCATGATTGGCTTGTCGCATGTTAAAATCGGGGAAGATTTATGTATTGTGATCTCTTCGGGGGTATCGACATTTCGTAACACTTGGAAATTACGTAGAATTGAAATTAATCCGACACGTGTCTGCATCACACCAAACCGTAGCCCAATACAGTTCCGCGGCCCCTCACCAAAAGGTAGATACGCGAATGGATGACGTTTTGCTTTGTTTTCATCAGTAAATCGTTCTGGGTCGAATTGATCAGGATTTGGATATATTTGTGGATCACGATGTAAACCAAACACTGGTATAAAGATTTGTGTATCTTTTTCGAGGACATGTTTTGTTCCGGGCACCTTATAATCACGATCAGTTTTTCTGAGTAAGTTTTCCACAGCCGGATACTTACGTAGAGCTTCATCAATAACTCGATTCAAATAAGGCATATCAGCTATGCTCTCATACGTAATTTCATTATTGTATTTCTTGAGCACCTCATTGATTTCGTTGCGTAGTCGAACTTGAATTTCCGGATTTTTTGCCAACTCGTATAAAGTAAATGCCATGGTTGATGCTGAAGTCTCAAATCCGGCAGCAAAGAATAAAATTATTTGCGCTGCAATATCAAGATCAGAAAAGTTATCCACATCATTTTCGTGTTTCTTTTGAATTTCCAATAAAAGATGCATGAAATCTTTCCGTTGCTCATTACTTGATTTACGGAAATTTATTGTTGAGTTCACAACACCAATAAAAAAATCACTGACATTTTTTTCGATTGCGCGTACTCCTAATTTTCTAGCCAACCTTGGAAAAGCATTTCCGAAAAACATTCTAAATATTTGAAGTGGTCCTGGAGTGAAAATTTGTCGGCCATGTACACGGAAATCAGTTTCTGGTTCTTTAATACTATTGCAGTCGATTCCAATTACACATGCTCCAATTACGTCTATTGTGTAGCGCGACGTAATATCCTTGATGTCACAAACTTGATCACGGTTTGCGATTTCTTTGTTATGTACAATCATCCGGTTGGCTGTATCTAAAACGGCTCCAAACATCATTTTCATTTTGCCACTGGTAAAAGTCGGTGTTAATTTTGCACGCAAATCTTTCCACGATTTGTCCTCAATCGCAAATAAATGAGCAGAAAGCGGATCATCGTGTTGATTGTAGTAAAATCCACGGTTATGAAAAATATCAAAATCACGAACTAGTACAGTTTTTACTAATTCTGGATCGGTGACCAAAACACTTGGCTGTGTAAACAAATACATTCCGATAAATGAACCTTTTCCCTTCCATTCGTCATACAGAATTTTGGTGATTTCAGCTGGATGCCGCGTTCTTCCCATTCCTTGCCAATTTCCCATCGGGAAATGTGCTTTCGGCGATAAAACACCACGATCCGCCCAGTATGAATATTTTTTGCGTATATACGAATAGGCTAGGCCTAAAATTGCTACAATCCAAAATATTAAAGTGTAGCCCATTTTGCATTTAGCAAACACACAATATGTTTTCACTTGAAAATATTCTAATCAACTACTGCATATATTGCATGAGTCTTGTTTTATATAGCAAAATTCTATCAGTGGCGATTTGTACACAGTCATCATGATGTGTCTTATCTGACATTTTTAACGTCACATACAAATATTTTTTTTATAATTTCATGCACAAATTGAATGGCGATTCCGGAATAATAATGTATTTAAAATTGCATTAGTATCAAAGCAGATAACTTTTACTTTATGTACATACTCGTATTTGTCACTTTTAAGTATAAAATCAATTAATCTAAGCTTACTTTAAAGTGGTAAATCGTTATACAAATAACGAAACGTGATCTTAGCTATAGAACAGTATTGCACTAAGTTTAAAGTTACATGATACCTTTTGCAGGTTTCAAATTGAAAATGTCAATTTATTGGATTAAAAATCATAACTTCAGGAAGACCTGGTTTCTTGTTCTGCTAGATTGTTTCTGTCGACTATAGATCATCTGCCAGTCTGGGTTTCAAGCTGAAATAAATGCTGCAGTCTATGCTATGGCCAGCTGGTGTTTTGGTGAGTTTATTAGCACAAGTCATTCACGTTCATCATTTGCGTCTGAGACAGGTCGTTGAACATTCTCTGAATATAAGTAATATAATATTATCAAGACGTCTATTAGATTCCGCTTCAGCCTGAATGTATTTTTATTCATTTTATTCTGAGCTTACCGCTTGGTGGGGGGCCCTTACAAAAGAGTAAAATAACGATGAGTATTACTGAGTTAATACTGATTTTATTAGTCAATTTGTCAGATTTATATACAAAATTTTTACTTAAGAATTACATGCAGAATTGTATATTTGATAAATGTACACAAATGTTTGATTCACAATTAATTTTATTTTACATGCGTTTAACCCTTATCTCTTGCTTGATTTGATTCACCCTGTTCATACTGAACATCTGGTGGGGCAACGAGCAATGCTTGTTCAAATTTGTACTAACTATAGCACGTGTTGCTTGACGTAGTTGTTGAAGTTGTTGCGCCTCTGCTGACTCTCATACTCGCCCCCCTAATATTAGCCGGAACCAATGTATGCATTTTAATTTCCAATAAAAATAAATAAAGATTTCACACAATTTATGTCTTTTATTTAAAATTTAAAAAGAGACCTCAAATTTGAACACCCTTTATTTAATCCAAAATGATCAAATTTACATTAGTTTTAATGGGAAATTGAGAAAAGTAGTATCGTATTCTTAGATCATGATGGATGAAAACGTACGAGGCAGCTTTGCGCCTATTTAGTTTCAACATGCACGAATAGTCACATCCACATGTCATTGTGAGACTGCCAAAATGATCAAGCTGTCTTATTTACAACCATCGAAGAGGGTGTTAATCGAGCTGCCAACAATACCACAATGCTTACAGGATTTTTTAGACTAAAGCAAACCGACGAAAATGCTCGACGATTTTTATATCCCAACCTTCCAAACCATTATATATTTTACAAAGTGCATGGTGCATGGAAATCCCGACAAAGATCTGGATTTATTACCATTGACCAAATGTTTTCGGTTAATACGAAAGATATGAAAGATTTTGGCTACGCTTACTTCTCCTTCAATGGCTACAAAAGTGAAACATTAAAGAGCGGCTCAAAAACGAGGTTTATTTAATGATGACACTACATTAGAAAATACATTATCAGGCGCTATTTCAGCAAACATTCCACGTCAGTTGCTAGATTTATACGAATGTATTTGTGTTTTTGCCTCCCCATCAAATGCTTTAAATTTGTTTATAAAGTTTAAAAAGGAGCTATGTGATGATTACGTTTACCACCATAGAGATCATACTGATGAATGTACAATTTGTGAGATGTTTGCTTTAAGAGTTATTTAGGGAACTCTAAAATTACATGGCAAACAAGGTACTGATTTTGGACTACCAACTCCCCCTACTAATATAGGAGAGCCGGTACAATATTACGATGCACATATCCAGAAAGAAATCGGAGATGCTATGCAATGCACATTAAATCAAGAACAGAAAATAATTTTCCAAACCATAATTACAGCTGAAATCATAATGATCTTCCCTACCGATTATTTTTCATAGATGGTCCAGGAGGTTCCGGTAAAACGTATCTGAACAAAACACTGCTTAACACGATTCGCGGAGAATCAAACGTTGTGCTTGTCGCTGCTTCTACAGGAATCCAATCTTCTTGACGGAGGCTAAACATATCACTCCCAATTTAAATTACCTGTGCCAATCGTAGAAACCTTAACGTCCTCTATGCGAATGGCATCTATCGATTCAGCCAAAATTAATTAGAAAGGCAAAATTAATTATATGGAATGAAGCTATAATGGCACTTGGTGTTGCTATAAATGTTGTCGATGAGCTTTGTAAAGAAATAATGAAAAACCAGAAACAATTTGTCGGTAAAACAATGCTACTTGGTGGAGATTTTAGACAAACTTTACCAAGTTTAATGTTCAGGCTCCAGAATAACGTACGTTTAGTAGACCCACAATACAATAGTTGGTTACTTAAATAAATTCTTAAGTCTTACCTACGACTTAATTGAAATTGCGAGCAACCTTATTTGCAAAGGCTCTATAATAACCGAAATCTTTGGTGAAGCGCTGTCGCCAGTTAATGCCAAAACATTTTGAAAAAATGCAGATGTGAACTTGATCAACGAAGAATTGTTCACGCGGTTTTGCGGAAAGCCCAGTCACATATTATACATAGCATTGACTCGATTGAAGATGCCTATGATGAAGACATTCAGAACTACCCGACCGAATTCTTATTTCGCATCCTTCTCTCGCTTTGAATGCTGGCAAATTTTTCATCTAATGTAATAATAAAGTCAGAACAGTTCTCGACATTATTTTAAAACATTGATTTTATTGAAGTAGCATAGGTTTCCCAACAATTCGCAGAACATTTTTCAAAAACGAAGTTTTACTAAGGAATTCAGTCGCACTTAGAAATTTATATGACATTTTTAAAATTGTCCCAGTTTCGAATTTCAAAGAGGTAATATAACAGTTCTGCTTTAGACCATGTCTCTTCATTACACTCGTAGGAATGTTCTTAAAATTATTTCCACTAATAACTTGTCTCACGCTATCACTCGTATAATCGCAGAAATCTTTTGGAAAATTGTTGCAGCATTTTCCTTCTCCCTTGCAGACAGAGTTTGGATTAAGTAGCCCGCATGGTTCATGAATCATATGACGCTTAACAATTTCATATAGTTGTGGATGTGCTTGAATATCAGGTATTACAGTACACACAATCTTATCAATATCAACAACCCCCATCTATTCTATCATCTCTATCCAAAGTGATCAAAATATGCGCATGACGTAGACCACGTTTTTGGAACTCAATAGTATAAATTAAGGCATTTACTTTACCGAAAATTTCTCTTTTGAAAATTAAATCGATAAGTTCCTTAAGATTACTTTTAAATACACGAACGACAATATCAGGACGAAAATTTGCATTACAACCATCAAGAGCTTCAATAATTTCTGGCCATAGTATGGATTGCATGTCATAGTTATAAATAAAGAAGGTTTTCCGAAATGTTGCACGATTGACATTGCATCCAAATAATTTTGGTACATATTGCGTGGAGAACCAATAAAGATAATGGTAAAATGACTTTACGGCCCTCAATATGAACTCCATCAAGACCGTTTGGATAATTATTTACAAAATCAGTTAAATTATTATACACTTCTGCACGTAATGTAGCCTGTTTTTGACGAACAACATGCAACCTTGTGCCTTCAATCCGCACATACATATCAACCACCCATTGAAGAAATAATTTTTACGAATGATATAAAAGGCTACACCCATCAAGAATTGCAAGTCTATAAGAGGCATATTGAAGCATTGTAACTTTGTTTCGAGGTACTGTAGAAGAAGAAATAGTAGTTATGTTATGTGCTATATTAACATGGCAACCATATCACCGTTTGGGAACAATAACGGATGAGCTAAAGGATCTAACGAAGAATTGCTATGCGACATCGGTTTGAATAACATCATTGAAACTACGTATATCTGCATCTCAATTAACTTTTATCACCATACAAACATCAGAAGCAATGTTTTCAGGCTGTTTGCAATATTTGGCCATTGATCTGAAGGATCGAACAAAATCACTCACGCGATCTAATTCTACAGCTAATGCACGCTTTAAATCAACATTACAGTCAACCTTTGCTCTCTCACGCATTCTATCCTGATTAGCAGTATCAACATCATAAAAGTATAATTATGCATAGCACGGTTGACGACCATATTCAGATGTTAAAGCCCCAGCTCGATGATAAAAATATTATGAATCTTAAAATGGTATACACCGTTCAAAAGAGTATTAGACAATTTAGCTTCAGGACTAACCACTGAAAATGCTGAATTACGAGTATATGAGCGAATATTTTCAAAGTAATTTTTAGAACGACGTTTGATCGAATTATCATTAGAAAAAAGTCCATCGAATAGATTTTTAAATAATTTATTCTGACCAAGAGGAGGTAAATCAATTTTGCCTTTATGGCAACATAAGGTAAACGACTGTGTGTTTCGTAAAGTGACTTCGCGAACCATCTAAATTATCTATAGGATTATTATTTGTAACATTGTCGTTTAATGCACTTCTTTGTAATCTCTTACGAATTCTGTCACGCCGCAGCTCCACTCTACCAGTAATAGTAGCAAGGCGAGGCATTTTTAAATTTTAAAAAAACTTACCGCCGTATAGAAGAGAAACAATTGATCACAATTGAATAAGAACTCACCCACTCCTGAACACTTTCAAAACTAAAAGCGTAATTTAAATACAGAATTCACAAATCGTTTTATGTTTGGTAAAACATTTAGGGTACTAGTTTTGGGTTCATGTTACACGCTGCGTTAGAATGTTATGTTAAATGTTGTGTTAAAATGTTGCGTGTCATGTAAAATGTTATATTAAATAAAAATATTTTTTCTCTTTTTATTTAATACATTAAAATAGAAACAAAAAACACAAAAAACTTAGGAATAGTAGTTCCAGTATTCATGTTACATGTTTGCTGTGTTAAAATGTCATGACGACATTTTTGAGGCTAAATATTTCTGTGTCATATTTCATATAGCAAAAATATTGTTACGAACTGGGCTACTGAGTTCGTTCGGATTTTGAAATTAAAAACACTGTACTTTTCATTTCACTCTATTTTTATACACTTTCATATTTGCTTTGACTTTACTATTTAATTCTGTCCGCTTGCTACTGGAGGGGGCTATGACAACAGATTTATTTCTTTATTTAACATCATCTAAGCTATTGCTATTCTTAACGTGAGCTTGTTGTATGATGGCCAAAATCGCCACAATATTTACCTCTATTTTTGTACTTATGTTTTACCAAACATTTGCGGTATAGGTGGAACTTGAACCCCGTTACTTTTTTTTTAATTGACTTCTGAACAATTGGAATGCACAAAAGAATATGGAAAATGAAAGCCTACCTAGCAACCGAAAAAACAGCTTCTCTCTTTCTATTTATGTCGAACAAAACAAAAATAATCAAAAAATACACATTGTTGTTGTAATTGAATTACGTGTAACTCTTTCTATTTAAACAAAATGTTAATGCATTTCTCTATAAGCTTCTTTCTTTTACATGTAATATCATCAAAACAATGAAAGAGCTGACAATATAAAAATCAATACGGATTTAATAAGATTCCTATTAATATGATTCCTATTTGATTTTATTCCTATATGAAAATATACAAATGTTGTTATAGTAATGTGTTATTTTTAAATCGTTATAACTCAGCCATCTGATATCCGATTTATTTAAGACATAGATTGTGCACACCTACAAAAGAATGCGTTTCGAATGGTGTAATTTTTATGAAAATCGGTTGGATAGTTTCGGCGTAAAAGAAAGGACAAAATTCATGTTTGTCTGATGATGATGATAATTCAAATTTTGAATACAACCGTAATATACATTATAATATGCACTGTAAATTAATAACCCAAACCAAGTAAGCTAAGATCGCCTGAAGTACTTTCGAAGGAGAAAATTAAAGACATTGAATTCTTGTTTGATTACATGCCACAAGAGGATCAGCGCTGAGATGTTCTAACATCACTTTTTTCGATTTTCGATAGTATTCATATCTCTCTTTTCAAGAATAAAATTGTATACTATTTCAACTTTTGAATTAAGCTTTTTCATTCTATTTCTACTTTCATTAATCACTCTTTATCTTCAAATTTTTGTCTACGATATTTTATCGAAGTGAAGAAAAGAGTAAGTATACAATAGGCTGAGATCGTATTAGAAAAATCGTAATGAAAAAGGAAATAGAGTACAATTTTCTTCTTGTTACAAGAGACAAAATACTATCGAAAACGAATCGAAAGAGATGTTAGAACATCTTAGCACAGGAATTTTACAGAATAAATTTAAAAATACTGCACCAATGATTTTTAATTTAAATTTCGCGGAAATCAAATTATTTCAATATTGATTAAAATATTTATATTTTATTAAATGTTGGTAAAGTTAATTATTATTGGTTTTAAATTGTCTGGGGAAGGTAACCCTATATTTGCTAAACGTTTAAAATTCGATTTCTAAACAATTTTACAAATGGCGTGTAGGTCAACAGGAAGGTCACATCACGATTTGCTATGATGAAGGTAGTTATCAGTTATTGATATTTTGATATTTTATATGCGATTCTAGTCTTACTTTGGGAATTTTTACAACCGTAGTGCCGTGTGCTTTCATGCCGTTTGGAATGGGTTGGAATTATTCTAGCAATAATTTTGAAATTTTATTTTATTAAATCTTTAATGTCAACTAATAAAAGTGGGGGTTCCAGTTACCAAAGTAAGCCGGCATGTACATACAATGGCTTTTGGTTTTTGCAGTTAAATGGTGACGGGCATGGAAATAGTTGTAGTCAACTTTTGCTTTTACATATTTATTTTGTTTTATCACACCTTCATCACGGGGCAGACTTAGTAGTTCTGTAGTCTTAGTGGAAGGTTGGCGACTGTATTTTCAATTATGATAGTGGCTAGTGTGGCGGGGTTCTTTTTAATAGGTGGATCATGCGAATCTGATTTATTACACTAGGTTGTAACTGAGCTACTGTTCTATAAATTTTGAATGTAGGTTGAATTAATGATAGTTACTTTCCTAGAAATAACGGAAAACTGTTTAATTTGATTTAAATTTTCAGGGATATTAATAACATAGACTAGTACTCAATTAAAACAAAAACAAATATAGTTGAATTCATCTTCATTCTAATCAAGCTCAAAGAAATTCTAGTTAAATTCACTAGATTTAGAGTTTATTGTAGGCACACGACACAACGCTATATAATAGGTATGGCATTTTTAAACACAATTTCTCCTTCGAAATTTAAAATTATAAATTAAAAAAAATTCTAATTGAACATTACTTTAAGTCATAAAACACTGATCACAGTAGATAATTAAAAGTTGAACATCCTTTGAATTATATCAGCCGCAGCGACTAATTAACATTTATTTTCATCTTTCTCGATACACACTTCATATCGTCTACGTTAAACTGAACACTATCAGCACATACAACCAATTGTACATAAAATTGCACCACCATATTTGGTAAAATACAAAAACACACAGTACAGTGTAGAGAAAAAGGAAAAAGAGGCATTGTTGGCGATAGTATACTTTTCTCTTTCGAACATTCGTTTTTTCTTTTAACATTTTCAGTGTTCGCTCTTCTTTTGAGTCGCTATTATGTCCGCTAGTGTGACTAGTAAAATTCACTAAACGTGTAGTGCGATTGACTGCACTATACAGAGTGTCCCAGAATTGGTTTTACAAACGAAGCAGGGTGATAGCAGAGGGCATTTCCAACCAAAATAGCCAAATGAAGTTTTATCAAATTGTTGATGAGAAAAGAATCTAAAGGATTTAGATCAAGAGACCGCGGTGGCCATTCAATACTCCCTTCCCCGGGAGTCCCCTTCCAATCCAGCGACCTTCATAATTAAATATTAAATATTAAAATTGTTGTTAAGGTGCTTTCGTACTATTTGTGCACTAGGGGCTACAGCCCGTCCTAGGACGGATACAATTTATATATAATGTTGATGTCAAGCGGAAAATTTTAAAGGATATTTTTTAGCCAAGTAGGAATAGCTCGAGACTAAAGGCTTTTAAGGATTATTGTATGATACTTTAAATAGACCTTAAACCAACATCAACACGGCCGTAGGTGTTTTGCGTGATAGCGTTTTTAACATGTTGAGTTTGGCACAATCGAACCCTGGACTTTAACCGCTCTAGTCCAAAACATTTCTACTAAGCCACATCAACCTAAGGAAATTTATTTAATTTTCATTCTTATATTTTTTCAAACATAGCATGCTTTGAAGTTTATGATAGAAAAAAATTTGTTTACCGCAAAATTCTCATGGCTTACTACAACTCATAATATAAAAGTTTTTAAATAATTTGTTGTAGTGTTTAATCATAAACGCGGAACACGTATTTTCTTGTGTAATGAGGGACTTTCCCAATATCGATTTTAGTTCATTTGTCCCCACGCTTGGGCAGCGCTGACTACTTTTTTTTTTTTTTGCATGCAAAAACAAGTAAAATCATGTTTACAAATAGAAGTTGCTTGTCTAAATTAGTGGATGTCCCCCTACTTTTTTTTTATGATTAATAAAGATGAGTATGTTGCGATTAATAATAAATAACAAATTTTAGAATTAATTTAGTCGAAATTAATAATTTAATGAAACATTCAAGACACATTTTGACCATATAAAACTACATACGAAATATTTTAACCGCCAGTCAGCAAGCGTTGCAATTATATTTGGGAAAATCACTAATTACTGTAATAACTATAAAGCGGAATGTTTAATTTAAAGTAAAATATTTGGTCATTACATGAATACTAAAAAAAAATAATTATAAAAAAAAAAAATTAAAATGGCTGCGGAATCGAACCGAAGACCTTTGTCACTCTAGTCCAGCGCGTTACCACTACGCCACAAACATTATAATAACACTCATTTTATTTGCATTGTTAAATTGTTCTATTATTTCAAAGCGTGCTACAGTGTCCCTTGCTAAATATATATATTAATAGTGCGGAGGGGTCCATCATACTACAGCCACATATTTCGACGTGTTTGTAACGACACGTCATCAAGTAATCAATCGAAGTCATTTTGTAGGAAACTTAGATAGACCGGCCCGGTGATTCGGCGTGGTATTTCAAATGGACCAATCAATTTTCCATCAACTATTCCCGCCCACATGTTCACTCCAAACAGATGTCGGAATTTACTACGCCGCATAATTTTTGGATTTACACGGGCCCAATAATGTAAATTTTGGATGTTGAATAATCCCAACCTTTTAAAGCATGATTCATCGCTCCATAAAATTGCGGATTCTCTTGGTTGCGACCCAGTTTCTCGACAAAATCTCAACCTTTTTTCATGGTCAGCGGGTAAAAGGTCTTGTACACGTTGCACATGATAAGGGTGCAACTGATTCCTTTTTAAAATACGATGCACCGTGGACCGTAGCACTCCCGAGCGTCTTCATAAACCACGAACACTTGTCGATGGGTCGTCTGTCACCATTTCAATTATAATATCTTCGTTTCTATCAAGCTGGCTAGATCTTTCTGGATCGCAAAATATTCGCTATTTTTATTTCATTAATGAATACTTTTTTTAATTCAGCCTTTTTTAATTCGTGGAGCCTAGTTTGAAGTATAAGTTATCTAGAAAGTTAAGTCGAAGCTTGAATGATTTAAATTTTAAACATGACGTGAATTGTAATATTTCAGAATACTGGAAAATTGAGATTGATGATAGTTACTGTGTAACTGACAGACGTGAACTGGTTGAATTATTCAACCGTTATTTTGTAAATGCAGTCCTAGACTTAAAACCTACTGTAACAAGACTCAACATTTTAGATTGAATGCCACGAATTTACAGCTCATTCCCCTGAACAATAGAGTAAGGGATTTTTAGTAAAATAGTACCAGGGATATGCAAAATTTTGTTTTATAATTGGTACTGGGTCGCTAAATTTCTTTTTATCTAACTTTGTTTAGATTTCTAAATCATTTTGGATGCTATACTATTCAACAATCATTTCCAGTCAACTAATTTCACACAATACTTTTCAATTCTATATAGTAGTCACACATCACTTCCCATATTCGCCGACAAAAATTCTCACGCAAAAGTTAAACAAGAAAATAAAGGATTGTCAATCCTTTATTTTTTCTCTCTCCAATATTTTGTGATTCTAAATTATTATTTTGTCCTTAACCGAAAATAATCCTAAATCATACGCACACATACCTACAACCAAAATAAATTATTAATAACAATAAAAATATTTTTTTTTTTTTGTTATCAAAAGGACGGTACCTACCAAAAAAAAAATGATCTTAAAACAACAATAATTCGGAATGGTCAATTTGTGTATGTAACGGTCGGTAAATTTCTTTGACAATCTTAAGAAGTGCACAACAAAAATAATTTTTTTTAATTTAAGAAAAACAAAAATATAAATAAATGATAACAAAAACCAAATTAACGAAATGTTTTGTGTCCTTTTTTGTTGTTTTTGTTTTCTTTCTTAACTATAAATAAATAAATAAGACGCAGATAAGAAATCTTAATGCCAAAAATATTATTTTTAAGTTTATTTTGACAAAATTTTAATTAAAAAAAAAGTATTATGGATGCTTTTTTTGCGAGTTCAAATATAAGTGTACAGGTACACTATATATGAAGATGAGTAGTATATAGGCCACGACATCAAACATCAAATTTTCAATAGATTAAAATTTTTTAAATCCAAAATACCATCTTAACCAAGAGTCTTATCCATTTAATTCAATACAATGTATATATAGTTTAGCTTAAAGTATTAAGAGAGTTTTTGGTCGTCTTACATATTTAGCCAAATGATATAATTTTTTAGGTAAAAATTGAAGTACGATTGTGTGCGGTCATGATCTTCTTTAAAGTTCTTTAAAGGTTTGGTTACTTTTCATTAAATCTAATCTCCTTATACAATATCGGTTATTATTGTATCATTAAGAGTTGGAATTAAAAAATACACAGATATTGGTTCGTTGGTCTTCAAAACACGTAAATTCCTAATAATAATGGAATTAGAGCTTTATATTGGGTACACAATGAGATATTTTCTAACAATTAAAGCGAAATTCTTATATGTATGCTGAAGGATTTTTCCCCTTTCCTGGAGGTCTTAGAAGACGTATTTTTGCGCTCGGTTAGATTCGTATAGTCTAAATTTGTAAATATAGTAAGTTAGACTTAATTGCTTAACGAGATAAAAATTTGGAATTTATTGGAGAAAAGGAACATTTTGATAAGAATTTCCATTTCCTTTTACATCCTTTAATAATGGATCAGTTATTTTTGTAGCAGCAGATGTACAAATTTATTTAGAAAACACACAGAGAAATTTGTCAGGAAGGCAAATTATTATTTGTGCACTGTGGTTGCAATGCCATCGCCATCGCAACCAAATTTAAGGTAAATTAGGGCTCTACCAGAACCAAAACAGTAACATTATGCCTCGATAGCTACTATGTTGCCGGTTTTTAAGCCAGATTAGGTGATTTAAGTTAATTCGGAAATTTTCCCAGAAGGAGGAAAAACAGTATTGATGGTATAAGGAAGAGTTTTCTTTGGTTTATGGAGAAGAAGAATTTAAAATATTTTTTCTGCCACGACTTTTGCGTTATTTTTTTAATATTCCGCCCGTAGAAAACATAAATTGTAACTCAGGAATCAGCATACCTACAATAGTCCTTGTAACGTCATATTCGAGAAGCTTTAGTAGTTTCGAGTTGATACAGATAGTGCTGAATATAGAATTTAATTTTTTATATTCGATTCTGATAAATCAAAAGAAATTTGAATATTTAAAGATATTCAAAGGAGTCGAGGAATGATTTTGAAGGTTTTGTAGCATGTTGAGAATGAAAACCTTTAAAAACCAATAAAATTTAAAAAAATTTATAATCTGAAAATTCTAAAAATTGTAAACTTGTAAAGAATTTGTAGAAAAATTGTTTTTTGAAAAATTGTAGAGAATTTGTAGAATGGGATGAATTTGAAAAATTATTAAATTTGTAATAATTTCACTAGTTTTATGAATTTGAAGAACACGAAGCTTTTGGAAAGTTTTTGAAGAACCTTAAAATATTTAAAATTTAATGATTTCTGAAATTTTTCGACAATCCGAAGCATTTGAAAAATTTAATGATACTAAAGAATCGGGATATGAAGAAATTGAAATTTATAAATTTAAAACAACTGAACCGAAATGAAATTGAAACTGACCGAACTGAATTTTAACCAATCCTTCTGAAAATTTTTAATAAATTTAAAAATTTGAACTCTTGTAGAGACTCTTCATTAAATATAACAAAGATTTGAAACCTAAAAGTCAATTTTAATATTGTGCAGAAGAGAGAATTTAAATAGAAATTTCTATAATTTTAAAATTTAAAAATTTTGTATAATTTGGAGCTTACAAAAAATTTGATGAATCTGAAGCTTTTTTCAAAATTTGTAAATTTTTAAAATTTTAAAATTTTAATAAGAATCTGAAACTTTCGGTGAATCTGAACAATCAAATCAACTAGTTGCTTTTACAAGATTTAAAATATTTCTAGAATTTTATGAATCTAGAACTTTTGAACAATTAAATTATAAAGTTTTAGACATTTTGTAGAACGCCAATAATTTGAAGAATCTTAAAAACTTAAAAATTATTGAACGATTTTTGATTATTCTAAAACCACGTAAAATATCGAAAGTATTATTAGAATTAAGACCACTGGAACTTAGTAGAAATTTTTGAAGGTTAAAAAAGAAGGTATAATGTTAAAAAACGGACGCATTTTTGAAGTTTCTGTAGAATTTAAAATAAAAGCATTTTTTTAAGGTTTTCCATTTTTTTAAAGAATTGAATAGGGTGGCAAGAATTTGAAGAATTAAAAAACTTTAATGGTTTAAAAAATTTCATAATATGAAACATTTCAAGAATCAGAATAATCTGAAATTTTTAAAGGATGAAAAGTTTTAACATTTGATTAGTTAAAGATATTGAAGAAGTTGAGGCAACTAAAAAATTTGAAGAAATGAAGCAACCTTAAAACTGTATAGATTTTTTCGAACTTGGAAAACCTGAACCTTAGTAAAAATTTGTATAGAGTTTGAAAATTTAGTAACTATAATGTTAAGAATGTAAAGCTTTTGAAGAATTTAAGGAATTTGAAAATTTTGCGCAACCAAAAATTTAAAATCAAAAAATTATGAAAATTGAATTTGAAGAATCTGAAACTGCATTTTAAAAAATTGGAACCTTTAAAAGTTTTAAGAATATCAAGCTTTTGAAGATGTTTAAATTGAAGAATTTATAGAATTTGAAGAATCTGAAGCTTTGGAAAAATATTACGAATGCAAGGAAAATCGAGAATATGAAATTATTAAAGTATTTTTTAGAATTTGATGAATCTGCAATTTTTGGAAAAATTTTAAATAATTTGTAGAACGGCAGGAAATTGAACCTTTAGAGTCTGAATAATTAAAAAAAAATTGTAGTTTTTGAAGGACCTCAAGTTTTTCCAGAATTTGGTGAATCTGAATCTATTGAACAACTGAATTTTAAGGTCGTAAGGATTTTTTACGATGGCAATAATTTGAAGAATCTTAGAAACTGTAATAATTTAAAATATTTAAAAAATATGAATTTTTCAAAAATCTGAAAAAAACTGAAAATTTTTAAGAACGAACATTGTTTAAATTTGTATATTTAAACATATTGGTTAAAATGATTGCCCAATAAGGTTCCCTTAAAACGGAGTTTTCCTCAGTGATCATATAGTATCTGCTGAAATGAGCTTTCCACGCCTGCCTTGAAACCCTAATAATTTATAGGTTTTTCCGAATTTGCATAACCTGAAGTACCTTATGAAGAATTTGTAGAAATCTGAGAATTTCTAGAATTTGGTGTTTTTAAAGCTTTTGTAGAAATTTGAGAATCTAAAGATTAACCCTACAGGCGTTAATCCTAATTTATAAAGTATAGATGATAGTGTAGTCGCAATACAATTGTAATTAGCAAAACGATAAATGACGATTAGTAAAATGTTTCTTGTAAATTTAGAATAGAAATGGTTATACCAAGTAGAAATAAACAAAGGAGTTAATGCAACAACATACAGGAGGCATTTACTTGGCCCTTATATATTTGGCCAAACATCCGGTACTATTTTTATAGAAATACTATTATGTGACGATTATTTGGTCTTGAAGATATTAAAAGTTCAAGTGGCGCATTTCTCCTTCAGCGCTTGGGCAGGTTCATCAACTATGTAACTGTCAAACTAAATTTTTATTTTTGTTATTGTAATCTGTACATACATTTTTTTTTAAATGTGGTTTCATTTATCTTTAAAAATTACATATGAGTCCAAGAGACTCATCGCATGCCTTTACGTAAGTAAAATTACCCATGCTGATTAGGGTTAAAGTTCTACACCTATTTCTAGAGCGCTTTTGCTCTTGATTGTTTTATTTTATGCTTCATCAGACACATATTCGAATTTCACACAAATTGCGCCCAACGAGAAAAGCAACATGCCTGGTGGGTCGATGATTGTCAAAAATTATCCAAAGTGTCATCCTAATTTTTGTCACGATCGACTAACGAATTTTATTGAATTTGTAATAGCTCATGTAAGACTTGTCTAAGATATCAGGATTTAGGTAAACTAAGGCTAAAATTTAAGATTTCGATAATTTTAAAATATGGTAAAAAATAATTTTACGATGAATTTCGTTGTGAATGAGAAACAAAATTCATTACTAAAAGTTTATCGATTATGGTGTTGAATTTTATGGTGAATTTCACAGTGGATTTTACAAATTGGGGGAATTTAATGGTGCATTTTTTTGAGAATTTTAGGATGAATTTTGTTGTCGATTGTTTGGAATTTTTCAACGAATTTGAGTGAATTATACCGTGAAGACTGAATGAATTTTTTGGTGAGTTTTAAAAATTGGGTCTGAAATTATGGAATGTTATGAAGAGTTTGTGTATTTTATGTTGTGTTTGGAGTAAATTTGAGGGCTGATTTAAGCACGAAGCACATCTCATTATAAGGATAATTGTTTTGTTAATTTCAAGATCAATTTTACGGTGAATTTTAGAGAAGTTTTGAATATTATAGGGCGATTGGGTAAGTTTCAGGATGAAAATGGAGAATTTTAAAATCAGTCTACTTACAAAAAGATATGTTAATGAATTTTATGGTGAAATCTAGGATGCGTTTTAAGTATAATTTACAGCGAATTTTAGAAGGAAATGTAGGACTAACTTTAGTGCATTCTGAATGGTAAAGTTTCTTTTTGGTGGATATGATGGTGAATTTAAGTTATGAAAAACATCTCATTCGAGTAAAATTGGTCACCAAATTTTAGTGAATTTTACAGTAATTTTATAAATTGGAGGAATTTTATTGTGCTTTTATTTTGTTGGAAATTTTAGGATGAATTGGCAGAGCATCTTATGGCGACTGTTGAATTTCAGGATGAATTTGAGTTAATTGTACGGGAGATTTTGAGTAAGCCCCTTGGTGCGTTATACAAATTGGGGAATATTAAGCGGATTTTGTGTATTGTAGAGGGGATTCTGTTTGAATTTGAGAACAAATTTAAGTAAGAAAAACTTCTCCTCGAGGTGAAATTTGTGATTGAATTTTATGGTCAATTTTAGAAATCGGAAAATGTAAAATTTTTGAGAATTTTAGGATACATTTTAAAATCCTGAATGTGAATTTTATAGTGTATTTAACCGAATTAGAGTTAATTTTGATGTAATGGCATCGTTGATTGCAAGGAACCAGAGTTTAACGAGACAATTAGTGTTTGGTTCAAATAATACAAAGACCTTAATATATTATTTAAATTTAAAAGGGTGAACTTTAGAAAATTTTAGAATCAATTTTGTGGGGCATTCTTTCTATGGTTCTCTTCAGTCGATTTGAGAGTGAATTTTAGTTATGAAAAACATCTCATTGGGGTACAATTAATGAGTCTAATTTTAGTGAATTTCATGGTTTTAAAAATTGGCATAGGAAATTTTTTTTTTTTAAATTTACGGTGAATTGTGTTAATTTTAGGGAATATTTTATTGACAACTGAATTATTGAATTTTGGAATGCATTTGAGTGAATTATGGAGTGGATTTTGATTGAACTTTGTAATAAGTTAAAGAACTTTCGTGCTGAATATTGGGAGGACTTTGTGAAATTTAAGGTGTATTTTGGGTGGGTAAATTCAAGTATGGAAAACATCTCATTTGGATGAAATTGAATTTTGCTGAACTTTAGAGTGAATTTAAGTGAATTTTAGATATTCGGGAAATATGGGTGATCTTTTTGAGAATTTTATGGTGAATTGGGTAAATTTTAAGATAAATTTCACAGTTAATTTTAGAGTAAATTGATGATCTTAAAGTGTTATTCGCTACTACTTTATTTTATGCTGCGTATTCCACATTCCTCTATAGTTCAAAAAACTGTTGTCAAAAATCGAAGATACAACACAAGTTGATTGAATTTTTGGTATAAATGAGCGAATAAAAGTTCATTCATGAAAATTTATGAAGATAAATTTTTTTGTGATTTTACGATGCATTTTTATGATAATAAAGGGCGATTTTTAAAATGGATTGTAGGGTGAACTTTAGTGAGTTTTAGAGTTGTTTTAGGTGAATTTGAGGGTGAATTAGATAGGAGAATAATTACCTTCAAACAGTCAAACACAAAGAACGATGGAGGCTCGACTTATTGGCTCTCAAGTGTAGTTGTTACCTGGCTACAGATTTTTTCAATTCTCACTATTATTACGGTGCCATACTTATATAGGTAAGAATAGAATAAGTTAATTATTAGCGTAAAGTTTGCTACTAGTAACAGCTGTTGGAAGATACAACCATCTGAAATCAAAGAAGAAATAATTTAAAGTAATTATTAGCCCAAAAGTTTCAATATTTGAAAGAGTTCTACAACCAGAGGTTTTGAGAGGTTTAAAACAACCAAATTTGTATCCAGTGTAGATTTGTCGGATGGCTTTTAGCAGGTCCCCCTGGAAGAAACTTCTAAGGAAAAAAGGGCATTTTCACGAGGACATTTCCAATTTGTAGTAATGCCTTTTGGTCTCCATAACGCTCCACAAACACAACCTAGACTAATGGATATTATTTTGGGCGTAGACTTAGAACCTTACGTGTTTGTCTATTTCGATGATATAATTGTGTCAACCGAAACAATAGAACATTATTTGGAATTATTAAAAATTGTTGCCGAAAGATTAAGGAAATCTGGTTTAACAATTAATTTGGAAAAATCGAAATTTCTGCAAAAAAACATGAAGTATCTGGGATATATTATATCTGAGGAAGGATTGCGAACTGATCCTGAGAAGGTTCAAGGAATCTTGGATTACTCTATCCCAAATTCCATTAAAAGTGTCCGAAGCCTCTTGGGCATGGCGGGATTGTACCGAAGGTTCATCACAGATTTTGCTATCCTAACTGCACCAATTTCCGATAAATTACAGAAACATAAGCGATTTTGTTGGACGGAAGCGGCTAATTCAGCATTTTTAGAGCTTCAATCTCGATTAATATCTCAACCAAATCTTTCTAACCCAAATTTTTCAGTGCCATTCTTCCTTCATACCGACGCGACGCTTCCGACGTAGGCATTGGTGCAGTATGCGGTTGAGGTGTTATCGCTTGGAACGGACTTGTGGTATGAAAATTTACAATCAGGAATCAAAAATTCGACACAGGATTATCCATCATTTAAACTACATAATTAATGGAAATATTTACCAAAGCTACCAAAATGATGTTGTTAAACTAGTTGTTCCATTTTGAGATAGAATCAAGGTTCTGGAAGCATGTCACGATAGTGCAATTTCGGCTCATCATGGCGTTAAAACTAATATAGCCCGAATTAAAGACCAATATTACTGGCCAAAATTGGCAAGTACGGTTAAAGAGTACGTGCGTAAATGCAAAGTATGCAAAGCATCAAAAGAATTTCCAACGGTGAGATCTCCTATGGGTGCAGCAAAGATTTCCCACGAACCCTGGTCAGTTATTGCAGTCGATTTTCTTGGGCCCCTTACGAGATCCAAGCAGGGAAATGCATATATATTTGTGGTATTATATCTTTACAAAGTTTGTATTACTGTTCCCACTAAGAAATTCTGAAACATCAAAGACAATTAAAATCTTAGAACAAAATGTATTTTTGTTATTTGGTACCCCCAAAACACTTATTTCAGATAATGAACCACAGTTCATTGCACATCAATTTCAATCCTTTCTTCAAGAAAACGGAGAGCGGCAATATCGCAATTCTCGCTTCCATCCTCAAAATAATCCAGCAGAAAGGGTAAACCGCGTTTTAATCGCCTCTATTCGTACCTATCTTAAAAATGATCACAAAGATTGGGACAATGAACTTCACAAAATTGGTTGCGCTCTCCGAACTGCAAAGCATGAGTCATTATAATAAAAAAAAAGAATTTGTGAAAAAAAAAGGAAAATGGCTTATTGTTTTACATAAATTAACCGTATTTTTTTAATTTTCAATATTTTTAGCTAAAAATTTACCTTGAGATAGTATCTTTTTAGATAAAAATAAGTCCGATACTGAATCTTTAAAAAACGGTATTTATTTTGCAATATCAACGTTGATTTTTTTCTTATAGTCGAAGATGGCCGACCACGGCTTTGGCCAGCCGCTTGACGCTCTCCTACATACAAAAGCTGTTGATTCAAAGTACCCTCTTCCACATCTTTCTGGTCTACTTCCATGGCACTCTCTGGAGCACTACACATCGAAAAGTCTGAATTGTTGCCCTTACTATCCTCAAACACGTTATCTTCTCCTCCTGAAGATGCTTCGTCGATGGGTTCTAGCACTTCTCGGACGGTTCGACTCCGCAAATTATACGCCATCTAATAATACGTCAAAATCGAAAGAAATATGATAAACTAAACAAATTTTAACAACGAGCGCAATCTTACTCACGACTAAAAACAATAAAACAACACAAGAAAATGGCAAAAACAACTTTGAAAAATTATTTCGTATACAATACAAATATTTTCATTCAATTTATATCAAATCAGTCCACCTAAAGATCTTAGTTATATCACATTTTTCTTGTCTGGTCAAGGTCTATTAGTCTGTCTTTGTTTCTTAAAAATCGGATAAATACCTTTCGAATTACTTTGTTTACAGACAGATATCAGCAGCGGGGATAAAAGGCATCTCTCTCGCTCTTGGTCTGCTAGAGTTAAGATGCCTAAAAATTACTCCGACTTTCACACAAATATACGTATATGACACACTGGAGTCCGTTGGACCCCACCGTGATTTTGGATATTTCTACACAGCTGCTAGCAGTCAACCGGCTTAGGCTGAGTACGTAAACAGGTAGTGCAATATCTCAATTGTAGCAAGGGGGGGACACGAGATGCATTTCGAGGAAACATTTAAATATGTACGATTGAAAAATGTCTGGGGTCCACTGGATTCCATGTGTCATTTAAGGGTTAAATATGTACATAATTGCATTGAATGTATCAGTAGATAATAAAACAGAAATTAAGCTTCAATGAATGGGACAATGCAACGGCCGAGTAATTGAGACAATCATGGATACATCCGGCATGTCGAATTGTAGGACAACATCCGGCATGATGGTTTTGGTTGGTTATATAAACCGAAACGGTGTGAAGATTGAAAGGTTTTTTTTATTGGCACAGAAGAAGACAAGTCGTGTATCATATTTATTAAGTCGTATTTATGACGATTTTTTTGTTAATGAAGATTTTTTTTTTGGTATGGAACGTCGAAATCAGTGCTTGACGGATAGTTCAATTCGACATGCCGAATGTTATATTTATTATTATATTTATTATATTTATTTATTTACATAAAATTTGGGACACCCCGTTTTGAGCAAGAGCTCATTTATAACAGGGTATCTGTACAAAACAAGGGATCAACGACGTAATAATAATATTTTGCTTCTAACCGCAATTTTTGAAGATCCATTCGATCTACCCAGGATGTTAAACAAACTTTCCAATACGTGCTTTTAGATTCGGCCATTTTACATCATCTTCGAAAAGCTTTCATAGGTTCCAGATTGTTGATTAATTTTAGCATAAAGTACATCGAATATTATATTTAAAATTAGTCAATATAAAATACAAAATTATTTTTGAAGAAAAATAATAAAAAACAAGACTGCCTGACAGGAAAGTCAAAGCCGAACACTTCCATGATCGTCTCAATTACTCGGCCGTTGCATTGTCCCATTCATTGAAGCTTAATTTCTGTTTTATTATCTACTGATACATTCAGTGCAATTACCGATTTAATTATATCAAAAAAAAAAAATATCCAAGTTTATTCTCTCCGGTAGTAAATTCGGACTGATCTTTTACCATTTACGACGAACGACATCTTGAATAGACAAAAACATCAAATTTAACAAATTATGTGCCATGATTTTTTTTGCTAGAATTGTGTCTAGAATAACTGCTGTTAAAATGAGCTATTGATTTTTGCTTTATATTTGTCTTTACTATCCCTATATTGTGTATACACTCATTCATTCATTAATTTTCTATACTTGTTATTTCTCCCTTTTTTTGCGATACCTTTTCAGCGCTTAAAAACTTGTAAAAAAAGCGAGTGCCATAACAATGAACATTTAGCAAATTTTCACTCGTAATACAACTAGTGCTCAATTATTATCGATAATTTTTTACGAGTTAAAACCGCGCTGAAAATTCAACGAGTGCGCAGCACGAGTTGAATTATCTGCGTCGGTTTTAACGAATAAAAAATTATAGATCATTAATTGCAGCACGTAAGAGTAAGAGAATACAACTTTCCCGTCATCGATTGAATCACAATTCATCCATTTGTGTCATGTTGTATGCAAATTATTTGACAAGCTTTTGTTTGCATGG
This sequence comes from Tipula helvola, assembly GCA_963556165.1. Classification (NCBI taxonomy): domain Eukaryota; kingdom Metazoa; phylum Arthropoda; class Insecta; order Diptera; family Tipulidae; genus Tipula; species Tipula helvola. Next base: position 44,703,808 of record OY744482.1, read on the forward strand.
CTTTTCCTTTGATGTGTATAAAAAATTCAATCATAATAAAAGGAAATTGAAACACAATTACAAATTTAGAGATAATTGTTTAGGATTTTCTTGTTGCTATGGTGAAATTTATAAAATTATCGCGTTGCTATGGTGAAAATCGTAAAATTATCGCGTTGCTATGGTGAAAATCGTAAAACTATCGCTATAATAACGTGTTGTGGTACATATTTTGCATGGCAATCTAAATATTATTGCTGTAATAATCGCTTTTTCGTAAAATTTCCCTTGGCATATTTTGTGAAAGTTGTATTCTCAGTACAATTCAAAGCTAATACACACTAGCACGTTAATGTGTTTTTTTCATGACCAACTAGATAAAATTTACTTTATTCGATTCACAAAAAAAAACAAAGTGTTCTTAATTTTATTTAAATATTTTTCTTATTCATTCGTCTGTTTCATGATACAGAATCTTTTATAGTAAAATTTGTGGCATAGTAAAATTTGATGTATTGGAGTCAGCGCTTTATTTTTTGTGGTTTTGTGCCAGGGCTACGGAATCGGTAAAATAATTCTTCGACTCCGACTCCAACTCCAACTTCTACATGTAATCAAAATATTATAAAATTCATACTACTACTCGAATTCAAATTCTATCAACACAAGAACATAATTTAAAGATAAGAAAAATTAAAAATCAAAGTAAAGAAATAAAAAAAAAACAAAAAATTTCTACAATTTAAATTAGGAAATTCAAATTTGTTCTTAAAATTAGAATGGCGTCAAGAATATTACGACTCGTACTTCTGTGAATTTTTTCCACTTTCTCAAAACCATCAAAAAAATAAATCCTGAAATTTTGTAATCGGAAGTCGTTTCGATTTCTCATGATCATCTAGAAATTTTTAGAATTCATGTTTCGCTTCTATTTTTTCAACAGGATTTTCTTGGTGGTTAATACATGAAGATTACGGCTGGCCACTATGACTGTGAGTTTTTCGGTAATATTAAACAAATAATAATTACCAAATTACTTCATTTAATAATACTCTAACCTTGGGGTCGACATAAATTCCCGTAAATAATATCTCGTTATCAAGCAGAACAATTTCTCTATAAACATAACATTATTTCTCTATTTATTTGTGTTACGACGATTTTTGAGATTTTTCCTAAGTGAAACATTACTCTACGCCATCCTTTATAAAATTGACCGGAGATCAAATATACTGTTTGGAGTCCTTTTCTAACTAAGGGTAAGGTGCATTTTAGGAGAGAAAGAAAACATAAAATGCGGTGTCGGAGTCGGTCAGTATTTTTCCGACTCCTCGACTCCGACTCCCGACTCCGACTCTGCAGTCCTGCTAATTACATCCCCGATATTTTTTAAAATTATTCTGCTTGATTATAATTATTCGGAGCGATTCTTTAAATGCAAATTCGTTAGAAATATTAAAATTTTTTCTGTTACGGCAAACATTTCCAATTATTGTTTCCGACTAATAATTCACGTCGAATCATTTTTACGACATATAAGTGTGTTATACGAGTATATCAACTACACTTATCATAAAATGCAATGCAAATTTTCCTGTAGCAGAAAACAAGAAAAAATATCAAACAACTGAACAATAAAAACCCAATAACTGTTTGGTTTTGTATTATAATTGCAGTCTTTAGCACTTATCACTTTGCACTTTGCATTTTTCAGTAACAGTATGCACGATCGAAATTGTAAGTTAATTTGCGTTTATTGGAAAAAATCTCTATTATTCTAATAATTTAATGTTTATATAAATGTTAATTAACAAATATAAGAGATTCTTTTTTTACTAATCATTAATAAAAGAGCAATAGCAACGAAGTTATATTTGCAAAGTTTCTATGACCTAACTGGCATTAATTTTGCAAAATTTTGCAAAGTGCAAAGTGATAAGTTTTTGGTTAAATAGGCCCCTGCTCAGTCACTTAGTGCAAAATCAAATACTTAAATGTATTATTATTATTATTATAGCAAGTATTCAATGTACTAGATGATTAGAGAATTAGATAGAAAAACTAGATTATGCGCTACATCGGGTCTTAAATGGAAAACTGAAAGCAGAAATGTTACCTATGGCAGAATGCAGATTTGTAGTATAACTACCAAATGAACTACCAATGAAACAAAATAAAGACTCGGCAAATTCTTAGGTTTCAAAAGGATCCTGATTTTAAGAAATTATAGTTTATGGAAGAATACCATCAGCTATAGGTCATATGAAGGCAAAGATGACGAACTACACATTTTAAACTATTTACCACACCACAGTGTTGTGCGTCTACACGTAATTTAAGATTGTCTACATGTAAGTGTCGACAATAGCGTAGACAATAGTTTTTGACGTAGACAATGTAGACAATGAGTAGACAATGTAGACAATGTGTAGACAATGTAGAAAATTCGTAGACAATCAAATTTTTCTTGTTGTTTTTTCCTATGTATAGATTTAATTACTTCTGCGAACTGCGCTTATATTTGGAGTTCCTAAATCAACCATATAGCCAGAATTGATAACCTAGCGCAAGGAGACCAAAAATAAAACATTCTAGGTTTAACGAAGTAGTTTATGCTATAATTTCTCAGGCATACGAAAAAAAACGCTAAGAATAATTGTTTAGATTGTTGGTACAATTGGACTGGGTACAATTTCATAACCTCATAAATTCAGAACAGAACTTTAAAAAAAATTCAATAAAGCAAATTCAGTAGTTGCAAAATAATTTGACAAATTGAGTGTAAAAGAAGAGATGCAGTTAAATGAGAAATTAGCCAAATTAGTATTCGGATGAAACCTGCCCTTAAGATTTCTGAGATCGAAACATATTAAGTCATTAATTAAATAGTTAAGACCAGATTACGCTACTAAACTTCCAGGAAGAAAAACACTATCAACGACTTTATTAGACAATGCGTATCTAAAATGCATTTCATGAGCTAAATCCAGTATTTCTGATGAGTCAGTGCTATTAATAGATGGTTGAAAAAACAGTTCTAGCAACATATCTATGCTGCATCATGCCATTGACGAGCAAGAGCAAGCAAGCTTGGTACCTAACAGGTGAAAGCGAAACAGGAGCAAGATTAGCCGAAATTTTGCTGGAATCGGTAGACATTGCTACGCAGCTATACAACGCTAACGTATATACGGTTGTTTCCGATAATGCAAGTAGGTACTATGGTCAAAATGGGAAAACTTACCAACCACGTTTTATTGCATAGTACTTGCAACAGCCATACCGCCAACTTGTTGGCAAAGAAAGTATTGAATGTAGCAATAACAGAGAAGGTAACTACATACTGTACTCAAAGAATACAAGCACGATGGTGCTCATACAGAAATGCTTACCGCTCTCTAATCAAGAACTTGGAGCAGATGAAGATCGTAGCAGCTGAGTCTAAAATTAAAAAAAGTTAAACAAGACGTTGTTAAACTCATTTTTGACGATCAGTTCATTGAACAGGTGAAGGAAAGTTTACAGATGTTCGAACCAATATGCAACATCATTAAAATATGCCAATCGTCTTCATTTTCAATTGCCGATGCGGATAATTTATGATTAGATCTTAAATTGTCAATTAAATTTAAATTGAATTTGAATATTCCGAAGGAAATGGCTTTGACCGAATATGCCTTGGCAGCATTTTATCTGCATCCTCATATGGCGATATTGGCAAACTTACAAAGGATCATTTAGAAAAAATACACAATATTTCTTTAAAAAAGTAAGCGGAGCAGGGATCGAAGAATGGGATGAATTTAGATATCAAAGCACATATTTCAAAATGCTCTATGAGAAAGACATAAGAAACTCATAGTTTTTTTGGAACATGGCTGAAATAAAGTATCCCATTTTACCTCAAATGGCAAAGCAATTCCTTAAAATTCCGGCATCATCAGCACAAATTGAAGAAATCTTATTTTCTGGCTGGACACACGTGCCTTCGCCAATAAGGAATCGTCTAACTTTCGAGCGATCGACACAATTATGGCACGTATATTATTCCTTCAGGATTAATGATGAATTGTGTACAGATATCGAGGAAGAATTAGAAGCAAAGTTTTCAGAAAACTTGCCAAACCAAAGAAACAAACCAAAAGTGTCTTTACGTTTAAAATTGAGTAAAACTATTGACGAATATCGTACGATCGACGATGTGCTCCAGCGGACAGAAGTGAACTACAACATAAATTTGCTTTATGAAGTTACACGGAAATAGTGTCGGAGTAATTTTTATTTTTATTTGTTAAAATTGTAATTATTGGGGAATCTATTTAACCCAATACGTTATTTAAAGTGTGAGTTTTGTATATTTGATTCATTTGGTATAGTTTTACCATTTTAAATAACAGGATACTGTGCTTAAACTTTGCATAAATTTAATATTGAATTCACTATAAATAAATCTTTGGGGCACTAAACGTTTTTGAAATTAAATTAGATCATAAATTTACCACGTTTCAATTGATAAATACATACAATTTATTTAAACTTTAACATTTTTAAAACGCTTTTAGTAACACAAGACACTAATATCAAATTTTTGTAATTTTTAAGCACAGTATTCTGGTATTTAAATTGAAAAGACTACACCAAATGAATCAAATATACAAATATCACACTTTAAACTAGGCCTGTGCATGTTGAATTAATTCCACTTAGATATGAAGTTATCAAAAAATGTTGTTGCTGTGTATTGTCATCGCATTGTCTACATTGTCGACATTGTCTACGTTGTCGACGTCATTTTTTGAATTGTCTACATACATTGTCTACACGTGTAGACAATCGTGTAATTACGCCATGTAGATTACGCGGCACAACACTGCCACACCATGGTATTATTAAATCTTCAAACGAAATTGAAAAGTTTAGAGTAGTATTTGATGCTTCTACGAAAACTTATATGCAACAGTACTACGATTTCGTTTGCATAAAATAGCAGTTAGTGCAGACGTGGAAATAATGTATACTCAGATCTTGGTGAAAGTCATGAAATATTAAGCAATAGCATGGAGAATCAACGATAACGAGTCAATGATTTACTACAAGTTAACTACCCATTGCTTCTGCTCCCTGTCTGTGACCACGATATTGAATGAGATAGCTGATCTAAACTGCGATCAATTTCCAGCAGCTGCCGTTGCATTAAGCAAATGTATATTTCGTAGATGATCTGATAACCGGCGCATGTATAGTGCAACAAGCGACAGAATTATTCTTTCCGAGACTGGAATGAAACTAAGAAATTGGGTCATCACATCACATTTCTACAATCTACGCCAGCAGAAAATAGATTGAAACGCTTAAAGATTTTACCCAAGACGGCATTACAGTTCAGGTGATGGGATTGCAGTGGAGGGTTAAATTAAATTCCTTAAATTTATATAATTTTTTGAGGGTTGGTTTGGCGGTTAATTTGGTGATTGGGTTTAGGATTATGTTGCAATTAAGATGAAGGTTAAGTTGTAAATTTAGTTGGAGGTTGAGCTGAAGATTGCTTTAATAGGTTTATGCCGGGGTTGATTTGGGAGTTGAATTAATCTAGACCGAAGTTCTGATTACCTCATGAGGTTTCAGGACTTTATATTTTATCATTAGACATATTCTTGACTTGCCTACACGTAGATTCATTTTTCGCCAAAGATACTGTTTGAAAATATATTCAGATAATTCGATTAAATTTATTGGTGATCGATCTAAATTGGAGGAGCTAAAGTGTTTGTTAGAGTGGTGCAAAAATTGTTTGTGCTAGTAATCACTTTGAATGGCTAACGATATCCATATTTTGGCGGATCAGCGATCAAAAATGCTAAATTGTATATAAAACGAGTAATTGGCACATGTCCCTTAGGAAGCTTTCCTAAATTCATATGGCCTCTAACTGCAATTTCGAATACCAGAATCATTATAGCTATAGATCTCAATATAAACTTTTTAAGTTTTATTTAAATGGAATAGTTGTATCAATGTTCTTGGTCAACTATATTTATCAACCGTAAAGATCTTTTTGTGTAGACCAAACAAACTTTCCTTTACCGTTACCACGTTTCGAAAAGTGATATTGCAGCCTTCAAATTCAGTCCATAATATACGTTTAAAAAATTAAACGGTTTGCTAAATTTTTAATCCTTCCACAATTGGATCGTTTTATTAATCGAACCAACACTTTCAGGCCACTTGAAAATAAATTTATTTTATTTTTTACTATGAGTATCAGAAAACCCCCAGGCTATCTAACAATAACACCACATTCAATTAACCATTCGAATTTAATCCAAATTTACTATTGTTATGTACGGCTCAAGAATTACTTCCTAAACACAATATACATAAATGGTAAAAGGGATTTTAACCTAAAATTTCTATAAAAGTACAATGGGGTCTTAAAAATTATAACAATAAATCCAAAATGGTTGCAACCGAGTATATATTTACATCAAAACACTTAACTATTTACATGTATAAAATATAATTTATTTTAAATGTACGCACAGCATGTGCATCATTGATCAGCTGATCGTTTATTAAACAGTTTGTCAATTATGCGATCAATTGATTGTGATGTGACATATTTAAATCAAATTATTTTGTTTTAGTTTCATTTTCTTTTTAATTAATTATGTTACTTGTTATATGTATAAAATAAAAATTAAATGTTGAGAAAACGATCGTCGAAAGATATTTCGATCGATCGTTTGTATTTTATAGCAGATAAGTCAAAGTGTTTTTTTTCTGTTTTACATTTCCAACGTTTTCTTACAAAAAAAATATAGGAAGCAAGATCAAACATCGACCGACATGCTTTGCTATACTGAAGAGTTTCCTAAAAATATATCACCTCATCATATCAAACAGATTATGAATTTAATTCAAGAAAGCTTAATACATGACGTTCAATGTTTTTTTGTATATGTTGTAAGTAGTTCACATTAATTAATCTTGGCTCATAAATTTGTTAATTTTTATTCCTGCTTAACACGAAATTCTCACGATTGTAAAACTCTTATATTATACCGAGAACAACATGAAAGAGAAACATATACGGAAAAGCTTAAATAAATTACTTAAGAAAGCGCATAAAAGACAAATATCGAATTTATCTATTTTGATTACGATAAAATTTGTCATCATCATCATCATCATTATTAATATGAACAGTAAATATATGTATATGTTGATTGGATCGTCCACAGACATTGTAGGAGATGATACAAAACGAAATATTTACCTGACAACATTTTTGTTTTGTTTTCAGCATATAATCGGTAAAGGGTTCATACAAAGCTGATCTACAAAACAAATATCCAACAAAAATGTATTTCGATTACACAAAGAAAAGCCGGGATAATGCGATGGAAAAATCATTTGAGCGAAAATTTTAAACCTTTTAAATGCATCCAATATTTATGCTATCCGCATCTTCAAACGAGATCGTATATCTTATATCCTAGAGACACGGTACATTATTAGCCCGTGTTAATCACAAATCCTTATTATTTGAATATTCATCGAGATAAAAACGATGATGATGAATGGTCATTTCGATAAATCTGGCCTGTGTGTATAAATATATACAAGGATACCGATTTTGATCCGGATTCCAGTTTTTGTGTGACATAAATCCTTTTTCATTCTTCTTCATTTTCTAAATCATTCATCATGGGTTCGAGGCACTGCGGATTATTATTAAAAATATTTTCGTTTTATAATCCAACACAAAATATTTTTTTGAAGAGTTTTCTTTTCGATGATACTTGAGCTGCAAATATACATACATATGTATGTGGTGTGAATGGGGCCCGTATTATTGAACAAAGGTACACCACACACACAGATAAGTGGAAATTTTAGAGTTTTGTATATACACATAATGTAATTAAAATGTGAATAAAAATTAACCATTTTCGATTTAGTTAAAGTGTTTCGTATTGTTTGATATTGGATCATGTTTTAGGCGACCAAGACAATAATTATATGTATAATGGAAGGGCTATTTCATGTAAGTCTCATTCCATTTACATCTGTCATTTCGACCAACAATATTTTTTGTCTTAAATGTGAACTCTAATCGGTTCCATTTTTAACAATTAAATGGTCTGAAACTTATCAAATTCGGTAAAATTCGTATTGTCTTATTGTCGTTAATAAGGCCAAGGCCTGTGAATTACGTGCCTAAGCCATCTTAGCCTTAACGGTTGAATCCGATGAATCCGATGATGTCGACTTTATCGAGATCATTTCTGATCTCGTGATTCATTCGCATTCTGTACGTGGCTCCTTTTTAATGGGACCGCGAATTCGTCTTATCATCTTACGCTCAGTTACAGTGATTTTCTAGAAGTTTTCAAAGGTGATAACTGGTCTCATCAGCACCTTATAGAAGTCCAATTTTATTTTGCGCGATATATGGAGTAGACTTGAAAATTTTGATATTGGAGTAAAATGCTCAGAAACGGAGTTTTGCTCAGTTTTTTGTTTTGATAATGTCCCATTGTTCTTGAACGGAGTCAGGAAGTGGTTTATTTTCCAAGATTTCTGATACATTCATCCCTAAGTAATGCGCGATTATATGAGGTTGATAGACGAAATTTTAATTCAGCAACTACCAGGAAATCTCCTGAATCAATGTTAGCTCCACGTTTAGTTTTAATGTTTTTAAGGCTAGAAAAATGCCTCTTGGACAAGAGGATGTGGTCAATTTGGTTTTCCGTTTTCACGTCGTTTTATTTCCATGTGGCTTTATGAATACGCTTATGTGGGAAGTATGTGCTGGCAACCACCAAGTTGTACAGTAAAGCTAGCTCGATGGTGCACGTCACATTGTTGTTTGATGTTTCGTGCAAGGGGTTTGGGCCGATAGTGCTTCGATATGTACTGCCAGCACTGCCAATTTGAGTATTGAAGTTGCCCAAAACAATTTTAATGTCATGCTGCGGAATTTTGCTCAGGACGGTTTCGAGCTGGTCGTAGAAAGCGTCTTTAATTTGATCAGGCTTCTCCCTTCCATTGACGACATCGACTACTAATCAAGAAACCGACGCCAAATTCTGTTTATCCATGTTATTGCTATAAAAGAGAGTTATCTGACGCGACTATAATCGGTGATGTCATTGCCGATTAATCTTGTTTCGAGGTCGAGTTTATACGTAAATGCTTGTTCGAAGAGTTGATGGAGGCTCTCCGGACGGTTTAGGCTAAGTACGTTCCATGTTCCAAATTTAAAATCGTTGTTCTTATATCGTGTCCGAGGTCGTTGTTGTGAATTCAAAAATATCCGAAGCTTATGTTGAGGTTTCGCGACAAAAAAAGTTTTACAGGTTGGGCGGTTAATCCAATGCCAACCTCCTGTGGAAGGACCACAGCCCTCACACTTTACCTACTCTTTTAACAGAGTAGTTTCTAGTGGCCGACACGAAGAGGCAGTGTGAGCACTTGCTGAAGTTGTATGCAGTTACGGCAAATGAAGCTAGTCTTGTGTTTATCCCCCTGCATACATAGCAGCCTGACCACTAGAATTCACCAAATGCTGAAATCATTATAGCGGGGATTTCAAAGTCTATAACAACTAATGGCTCGCACATTCTTCTTCCGTTATACCGACTAGTGAGGCAGAAATGAATTGTGATTAAAAAACTTAGAGATCACAGACGCACACATTTCGGCTTCAAGTGGCTGCTAAAGTCTTTACTGTTATGCATTTAGTCTTATCACTGCGCCAGGTGGTTTGGCGTCTATTGGAGGGGGAGGGGGACTAAAGTTGAGAAGATTAATCTACCAGCTCCGTAACCTTCCAGTAGGGCGCATATCATGTAAGCTGTTCTGGTCTTAATTCGCAAGTGTACGAGTTGCCTCCTCGTGGCAATCACTTGTATCTGACCCATTTGGCACATTTTTGGGCATTTGACACAGGCTAAAATGCGGCGCTAAAGGAGAATGCTTTGACAAAAATCCCTAATCTAAGGTGGAACAGCATATGCCGATGGATGAATGGCTGATAGGTTATTCAGCCCGGACAAGTATGAGGACTCTAGATATCAGGCACTCTCCAGTTTTATTTAGCCTTCCTGTAGTACAGCTGAATGACCTACAGGCGACTTACCATTCCTAGCAACTCGTAAGAGTACGGGAGTGGGACTGCCCTCTCGAAGTCCTTGGGTCCCAATGTTACTGCCTTTCTAGCAGAAGAACATGCTATAGTAAACATCTAGGAGTGAGAGCAATAAGTTCAGATAGTATGTATCACGTACCGACCAGCAGTATAATCAGGTTTATTAAGAGCCTGAATATTGAACGGATAATTAAGCCGGGTCCAAGCACAAAAGATCTTTTAGATCGCAGTGCGAATTGGCTGATCCAAATTGATTGATTTTAAGCCTATAAACAGTAAGAGAACGAGGTAGTTCTATAACAACGAAACGAATGTTTTCTCCTTAATAAAACAGTTAAATTATTATACGCACTCTGGTATTCGTTTAACAGTGGAACATTTTTTTGTACTTGTTGTTGCAAAGTTGTCCTTCCAATTCACGATTCAATACATCTCTAGTTTGACCATTTGGCGCTAGCATATGAATTTCAGTCAATAGTTTGCCAGTCAAAAGCAAACACAAATCTACAATAATAACGCTTCATTATATATATCATCGTTCATTTACAATTCGAAATTCTCTGTTGCGACTCGAAAGCGATGCAAAATGTCTTCTGCGATGTCATCTTTGTACGTATCCCTTAATTGACGTGCGGGTTTGAAGGCTGACATGTTGAAATGATTCGAAGAAGCTATTGCATTGTTTAGCGTTTGATTCCAGTGATTGTCGTGTTCAAGCAATTGTAACTGCTGCATGCTTTTCGAATTGTTGCACGCACCGTACCATTCACCCTGGATATCTATCTACTGGTTGGCCTTGCTTTTTGCGTAACCATTTCTTCGACGATGCATATTCCACGTGTAATATCGAGTCATATCCGAGTAAAGCAATGTTCTCGCGAACGAATCACTGGCTGCGTTGAAATACACTCTTTGGTCATTCTTCAAATGAACTGCCAGATGCACAACAGTCGGATGACGTTCATGAATCGCAAATGAAATTATTCTACAGAGTGCTTGGTTGCAGTTCACATATCGGCCCATTTGAAATTTGCTGATTCCATTTGTTCAATGCGAATTACCACCATATCGCTTCCTTTCGTGACGTAGTTGCAAACATACTTAATTAAATAGAGAACTTGGGTCTAAGTTAGACTTACAAATACCGCTTCTGTGGCGTTAACTATGCAGCCATATTTTGAATTGTCTTAGAGAGGAGAACCCGGTATATTTCAGAGATATCTTAATTAATTTGAATTTATCATCAAGACAATAATTTAAGTGCGCCGCCCCGTGGCACAGTGGACGTATGGTGCTGCAGCCAGAAGCCTCCTCGAGTCGTGTGGATTAATTCTGACTAGTATTCCAATTTATTTACAAGACAGTGGTAAATTAAACGAGTCATTAGAAGGAGGTAACTAATACAGATCAAATGTACGTCATGTCGAATATGATGGAACAGGTTAGACTGCTATCGCAACAAGTTACAGAACTAACTAGGCGATATAATGAGAAGCAGCTAAACATAAAACCAGATAACATTGAGGTTCAACCGGCTGCAAATAAGTCTTCCAGTTTACCGCAAAATCAATTGTTCACCGTCGATCAGTCGCATCCCGTGTTACCATCCTCTAGTTATCGGTCACCACCACAATTGATTACCACAAGCACAAATGTGCCCCAGCCGCTATCATCACACACCCATCAGCAGGACCCAATTTTCCATTAACATCAATGGGTACACACGTACAACCGCTCCGTTTACAACTTCTGGTCAATATTTTCCAAGTTATGGTCACCCTATACCGCCTCCTGTTAAATATATGCCTGAGCACTGCGGTTTATCGCGAAGCGGTCTTTCGTTCGATGGTTCCCCAACTGGAATACCAATTAATTTATTTTTATTTCAGTTGGAGACTTTAGCGGGCTCTATGAATCTCGGTACTGACCAGCTATTAACCGAAATCAGTTTTGTTTTGAAAGGTATAGCATCACACTGGTACTGGACGTATCGTCGATTCAAAAATCGACGCCCAGATTCAGATATCGAAAATTAAATTGAATCTCGAAAACAACTTCCAAATGAACCATTTTTAGATTTTTACCAACAAATCTGAAGTCTGACAATCCAGTTAAGTACACAGTATTCTGACCAACAACTCATTAAAATTTTAATGAAAAATATGAGACCAGGTCTGTGATATCAGTTAACCGACAGGCATTTCGGAAATATCGGTGACTTGATCAGTAGTTGCACCAGTTGGGAAAACACTTGGGCTGATTTAAAAATTGATCCGGATACCTTTGTGCCCCATAGACGAGAAACGCATGCACACGACTATGGTAAATTCACGACACCTATGCGTGTAGTAAATGCTCTAGAACAATGCAACATACGCGGATCCAATTCCATATAACGCTCCACACTATTCAGTGCCCCAAGTTGCAGCAATACATCGTCCAAACGTTGAACCGAAATACCACATCTAATGTCAATCACACATATGTGATTTGTTATAATTGTGACGATATTGGTCATACATTTACGGAATGTTTGTTGCAACCAACCGGTTGGTTTTGTTATAAATGTGGGTTGAAAGGCACCAGTACTCCGAAATGCCCCAGATGTACGGAAAGCGGTTCGAGGGGTCAGTGGAAATTTGGGAACCACAGCACCCAGAAAATTTCCCAAACCAATGCCCAACAAAATGTTGCGACCCATCCGCAACATATTCTGCTCAAGAATGGAACGACCAACAATTTGAAATAGATACTATTTCGTCTGTTGATTCTTTCTTCTCAGCAGAATCTACATCCAATATCCAGCACGTAATTTCAAACAAAACTGAAAATTCAATTAACCAACATATTCTAAAATCAATCAATACTTTCAGTTCCCCGTCTGTACCAATAAATCATAAACGACGTTATAATTTGAAGCATCGCTTGAGAACTCGTTCATATTGGAAGTTAAGACGAAACCTGAAAAATGATGTCATATCGTCAATAATTGAAGCTAGTTCTACAGACAGACGACCCTACGCGCAAATCACCATTAATGGAACCAATTACAATTTCCTCTTGGATAGTGGAGCCACTATTAGCGTATTAGGTGCTGGATCAGACAAATATTTGTGCGATCCATTGACAACATTTCATAATTTTTCTACGTACAAAAGCACAGCTAGTGGTCAATCTCAAAGAGTATTTGGTTACATTGATGCACTCGTTGATTTTAATGGCCAACAGTTCCATCTCTAGAACAACCCCTTTATTTGGGAATAGATTTTTGGAATTAATTCGGAATTACTCCAAAACTATCTGCTTTAAATCTCAGTCCCACTGACAGTGACATCACAGGTGACATATTTCAAATTTTCATGATATGTCACCTGTAGACCAGGCCAAATTACAAATTATCGTCGAAATGTTTCCATCTTATACACGACTAGGCCTCGGAAAAACTAATCTTATGACTCACGTTTATGTCTGAGTTAGACCGAATGATTTCCTTGGGTGTTTTAGAAGAAAGCCAGAGTTCTTGGTGTTCCTCGGTCACGTCGGTGCAGAAGGCGAATGGTAAAGTTCGTCTGTGTTTGGATGCCCGTGAGCTGAATAATGTTACCGTCAAGGATGCTTATTCGTTACCGCTTATCGATGGATTGCTCGATCCACAATCCAGAGACAAGACGGCTTTCACAATACCTGGACAGCCTTTATATCAGTTCACGGTCATGCCATTCGGATTGTGCAATGCGGTACCGGAGCGGTGAGATTGCTAGATTACTGGAGAAAGCTGGTTTAACGATTAACGTGGAAAAGAGTCGATTTTTGCTAAAGGAAGTAAAGTATTTGGGCTACTTGGTTGGTGACGGATGTCTGCGAACTGTGATCCAGAGAAAATCCGGGCAATTAAGGAGTATCCTATACCCAAAACCACGAAACAAGTTAGGAGATTTATGGGACCGTGTGGTTGGTATAGGCGGTTTATTGGTAAGTTCGCAACGATTGCCGCTCCTTTGACAGACCTTACAAAGAATGGCATAAAAATGAAATGGTCCAGCTGTGCAGATGAATCGTTTAATGCTCTTAAGGAAGCATTATCCAGCAAATCCTGATTTTGAGAAACCTTTCTATATACAGTGTGACGCCAGTACCCCTGGAGTCGGAAGCGTATTATTTCAGCTTGATGCCACTGGAAATGAACGCCCCATAGCGTTCATATCAGAAGAATTATTCCATTACGGAATTAGAATACTATGCAGCGGTACCGAGTGTCAAAAAGTTCCGAGCATATATAGGAGGGAACAATTTCACGATTTATACTGATCATGCCAGCCTTCGTTGGCTTATGTCGCAAAAGGATTTATCAGGGCGGCTTGCCAGATGGAGTTTAAAATTGTAGGCCTTTGACTTTGAAATTGGGTATAGAAAAGGGTCCATCAATGTTTTACCAGATGCGTTATCTCGGGTTTTTTCTCAGGAGCCAGCTATATTGTCTGCTCTTGTTGGCGAGGATGAAAAATCCAACAAAAGGTCCGTTCTAGATAATTCCGATAGTATGGAGCCCCTTCATATTAACCTATAGGTTCAGAGGCTTTTAATGATCCCGAATACCAGGACCAAATGGCAAAAATTCGAGAATTAGGAGCAGATTGCCATAATTTCTGCATAAAGGATAATAAAATAATTTGTACGGATTTGCCTGTGTGGAGATTGGTCGTACCTCATAAGCTTATTCTTTCCTTGATTGAACATGCCCATTTAACACCATCATCAGCACATATGTGTACTGCAAAGACCATCGAGAGACTTCGCAGACAATTTTTTTGGCAGCGAATGGCTCAAGATGTCAAGGAATATGTTGCCAATTGCATTAGCTGTAAAGTAAACAAGCCCGTTAATTACAACACAAAGCCAGAAATGGGTCATCAATTTATATCCGAACGCCCTTTCCAAAGGTTATACATATATCGATCTGCTGGGACCATATCCTCGGTCGAAGCGTGGCAACGTCTACATATTTATCGTTTTAGACCACTATTCAAGATTTGTGATTCTCAAACCCCTGCGAGAAGCGGCGGCGGCTTTGATATGTAAGTATCTTGAAAATGACGTATTTCTCCAATTTTCGGTCCCGGAATTTATCACTAGCGATTATTACATAAATACGGAATCAAACACATTCGTACTCCATTATATTCACCACAGAGCAATGCGTCCGAGCGTGTTAACAGAACAGTTTTAGTAGCCATTCGCTCCTATCTCAGTGACAATCAACACAACGAATGGGACTATATGTACCAAGTGTTACATCTCTTAAAAAAACTGTTGAAAATGTAAAAGAAGATCTTCTGTACCAGGAAGACCCAGATTTTGTCGTGAGCCACAAATCAACATAAAATCACAAGGAACATAAAATCTGAAGCAATTAGGGAACAAGATCTTCTACTTGACCTATATATGGAAATAAAAAAGCAAAGACGAGAAACATCAACTCAGTTTCTACAAAGATTATCTGTAGTCCCATTTTATACTATTTAATTTAGCAAAATGCAATATGAAGTTTTAAAAATGTCACGACAGAGTAATGGTAATAGGTTAATTGCTTATATAGACGCCACGGGTGGGCCACTAGATGAAGAGAATAGAAACATTTTCTATTATGCTCTTATTGTTCCTCTTCAAACATACGAAAATGAATCTACAGATTCTTTTCCTGTCGCTGATTTGGTCAGCGCAAGCCATAATCACGAAACAATTGGGCATTGGCTGCGGGTATTTAAAATATTGGTAAGTGAGCAAACATCTGCTTGGCCAATATTTGATACAGTAGTAACAGATTTTAGTTTTGCTCAAATCTACTCTGTGATAGCTTCTTTCAATAATTTAAATATTGTTCAATATTTGCAATTATCATATAGCTATTTAATCGGACGATATCATTTGTTGACTGATTTCGATATCGCTATAGTTTCTATATCAAACTATCGTAATAATTAATTATACATTAATTTACTGGCTTGATACGAAAACTATAACTATAGTATTGCCATATTAAAATATAGGGAGCCCCCCGAAATCTTGCATTACAAAATCTTGCAAGTACGAAATCTTGCATTTTTTTAAAATCATGCAAATCAAAATCTTGCCAACCCAAAAAATCTTGCAAGTACAAAATCTTGCAAATACAAAATCTTGCATTTAAAAAATTTTGCAGTTTTAGTATCTGTACCTGTCTTTAGTATCTAACATAATATTGCTTATTCAAAAAAGTTCAATATAATTAAAAAAAAATAAAAATAAAAATTGTACAGCTACAGGATCACTATTTCAACAAAATATTCTGGACAAGGAAGATTTAATCCTGGACATTTGATGACTTTTGTTATCTCAAGCAAAATTCTACTGTATAATTATCATTATACAGTAGAATTTTGTCAATGCGATTTGGTATCTTGCATAACTATTTCTCGTACATTTATAAAATCGCGCGCGCGATTAATTTTTATGCAAGATTTTGTAATGCAACATTTTGTAATGCAAGATTACGGGGCTAACCCTAAAACATAATTATTTTTCGGGAAAAAATTTCAGGCTAACTTCACAGAGGTAATGTGAATCTATCAAATAATGAACCAGACACGATTTATAATAACATTTGCACTTTGAAAAACCAAAAAAAAATTACCTAAACTAAACATAACAGCATCATCGTTCGTTTTTTAAATAAACTAACAATCTAATTGCGAACATCTTATTGTTATCAAAACAAAGCGCACCCATTTAAAAAAATAAAATAAAATAAAAACGCAAGAATAATAACAAAAAACCACAAAAAATGCTCATCTTACGTAAAAATATTATCTTACAGTGAACATCACTCAATCCGCTAAGAAAAGAGCAATCCTTTTAGTGCACAAATGTTACTAATAATTCCCGCATCAATCTTCAATGATAACACAACAAAACCCTAAAATACAAAAAAAAAACATGACGAGGGTGGCAAATATATAAAATTGCAACAAAATAGAGCAAATGGACCGCGAAATTTTTTGAAACGTTCATTGAATGCAACTCCTTATTACGTATATGCGCGCATATACACAAAAGAAACTCTGTATTGTTTGAAGTAATTTGTTAGGGTTGATTGATTACATTTTGATTAGAATTAGTGATAAAATAAAAAAATTTGTATGTACCATGAAGAATTGTAATGTTATTTTATATAACAATGGTTTTAAGAGGGTTAATAATGAAGAAAAAAAAAATAAAGGTAAAGGTAAATGTTTAGTCTAGATAAGGATAACAATAAAAAAGGAGTTTTGTTACAAAATATTTTATTTTAGAAGAAAATTGGTTAATGGAAATGCAATTTGATCGAAATGAAGTGATAAAATTATATCCGACATCATTAAAATCATGTGGAGTACATCTGTCCGTGAATAAGTTGAGCTCCTATATATACGACTATACGTATATAGCCGCTAATTTCAAGAAGTCAATACATAAGATGACATCAAGTAGAAAAAAATATATTTTATCCATAATGACATATTTAACATGCTTAAATTTTAAATGTGAACGGTGAGAAGATGAAGAACACAATATAGAAGAGATAAAAATGGTACAGAACACAGTACACTTACACACATAATACATAACAGAAATGCCGACAATGTTGATAACTTCTTTAAGAAGATATAAACACTTATAAATATTCGTTTGGTTTTCTTCTACATACATACTATATATACGAGTACCGATATGCAACTTGGAGATTTATTCCACCTTCTCATTAAGATTCTTTAAGTATTTTATTTATTTCTTAATTTGAGTTTTATTACCTGGTGTGTACGATTGTTAAAATGTTTTTCTGTTTGGTGGAGTTTTTGTGTTTTCTGTGAACACTATTAATATTGATTTATATTTATGTCTTACAATAACTTTAACTTTTTGGGAAGTTTTCTTACAAAAACCATGGTATTGAGTGCTTGCTACAGTTTTTTGTAAAAAAAACAACGTTAAGGTAAGACACAGCTACTTTGATTGAGTATAGAGGGTAAATTAAAAAACTGCGCTACTTCATAAGTTGCATGTCATAAAATAAAGCATCGACCTCAGTATAGCCACAGGAAACATTTTCAATTCAAAATGCGTAGTTGGAGTGACACTTTTACTACGAACTGTGCATGTGTGGTTTTGAATCGGAGTGAACTTTTTGCCAAAATATCCAATTCTGTGTTCTTTTCATTCTCTATTCCAATTTACATTCAACAAGTTTTCAATGAAAACTTAGCTTAGAATATTAGCTAGCTAGTTAGTATTTACATAGCTTAGAAAAACCACCCTTCTAATACACATGGCCGAAAATTTCTCAGATTTCCACAATTTCGGAAATTTCTTTGAGTGAAATATTTTAATTTGTAAACATACGGACCAAACTACAATATTTCAAAAACTTAGATCGTTTTCACTCAAAAATTTTTTTTTCTGAGAATGTAAATATTTGAGCCGTTTATTTTGAAAGTGGGGCAAGTCCACATTTTGTTGAAATGAGAAAATGAAGGAATAGAGAAACAATAAATGCAAAAATATACGGGATTTTGAATTTTCTTATTTTTTGAACAAGTATTAGGGATTATTTTTTTTAATTTTGACTATAAATTGTTCACCGTTAGAAAGATTATACTTTTATTTATCTATTGTTATCATTAACTTAATTTTTTTGAAAAGTAGACTGGGACCACTTTCAAAATTAACGGCTCATTTGAGAAATTTTCGTATCGTATCACTTCGCCCATACCGATGCGATCCGTAAAAAATAAGATACCGCCTTCAATATTAAATTCCACTCAAATTTGTTTACAAATAACTTTCTATTTTCTTTTTTTAAGTCCACCAAAATTTATTGAGTGTAAGTTGGAATACCTTTAGAACATAGTGTAAATTTCGTATAATAGCAATTGTTTAGCCATCGGTCACTTTGCAGTGCACTTCATTGTTTTTCTAGATTGTTTTCTATTGGAGGCACAAGAACAAATTTTACGCTCCACTACTCGGTGTAAATACAAAAATTGTCTCCTCAACGCATTAGACCGAGTCTTGAATTTCCGTACAAACGAATAAATTTTTCATTTGCAATGGATATGAGCTGACCACTATATTCCAGATTAACGGCCCGATAAGGGATCCACTTTCTTGATATTTTTGGATACAGCATGACACCCAGTTGTTTGTCCGTGAATAGTCCACTTTATATAATTTGCGGGTTAATACGATATGTAAGCAGTTTTCGCAACAGCTTGCCCGGTTCGAGAGGGGTCTTCCCCAGTTACACGCCTTCGTAAGTGACCGAGTTTTAATCAACAGTTTAATATTGTAGCACACTTTCGCAACAATCCTGTTTGTCTTCTTAATTGTGTACACATTTTTGATGTCTCTCTTGACTTTTGAGTTGTTGGGCGTGTTGTGTGTAGTAACATGTACTACATGTTGTGTGTAGTAACATGGGTACATGTACTACACGGCACATCGTACTTAATGTTCTAAATGCAACTCATGCCACGCTTCTTTATGGCAGACTGTCTGATTATTACTGCCACGACAGGCTATATATTCATGATCTGCGGCATGGCCATCCACTTTTGGCATCTAAATCATCTAGTTGGAGTCAGAACGGTTCACGTAACATCTTTTGGTGGCATTTTGGGCCGATTCTATAAAGCTCCTTAAAATTTACAGTCTCGGTGAATCTCAAACTGGCGCCCATGCAATACGATAACAATCTTGATCTTTCAAACTCTGTTTTTTTTTCATTAGTCAGAAGGCTAGAATTACAATTACTATCTCTAGCTGTGTTAATTACCTATTTCGTCTAAAATGGCTTAAGATCGAGGCACATAGGAATCGTTTCGTTCCGGTAATTAAGCTAAATATGTCGAAAAGGTATGAAAAACAGCAACAACCTTGTTAAATTCATTTGTTCTGCGATTGAACGGTTCATACGATTTGAAATTTTTAATTTCACGGTCAAATTCAAACCAATGATATGTACCCTCGACCTTAACACTTTCTGGGGTGACATATTCTAACCATCACTTACTCGCTACGATGCATTTACGATAGAATAATTGTACACCTAAGCCTAACTATACGGAAGGACTGATTCGGAATTTGGCTATAACGGAATGACCAAATTTACTCTCTTCTTCGATTTACGGACTTTCGGTGTACGGGCAACTTTTTCTCTATGAAAACAATTTTATTCTGAAATACCGTTATCCTGTCGAAAATGCATTGAAGCGGAAAAAGCGATGGGAATGGGACCGAACATGTCACCCCAGGTACTTTTTCTAAATCTGGTGGGTTATCAAATATTTGCGGATTTCCAACCTGAATCTGGAGTTATCCTAATTCAGCACTCAGAAATAATTCGGTGTCTTTTCCGTGTTGATCTTGTCAGGTTTGTCGTCCCAGGTTTGTCTCTACCACAAGTCCACAACTTGATAAGTGTCCATTTTCATGTTAGTGAAATAGCTGATAGTTAAATGTATATGATAGTAAATAGAAGATTAAGTTTGGCACCAATTTGGAGTGGATTTATGGGCTGGCTTGCGAGCTGAGTTGGAGTTAGCTTGACTTGGACTACGATTAAGTTGGGAATTAATTTGGGGTTTTGTTGACGGTGGAGTTGAAGTTAGCTGGGCTTGGTGGTTTATTCGGCCGTTTCATACCGTTTTGATTTGAGGTTTGAGCTAGGCATTTAGTTATTGAATTCGTTGAAGGTTGAGTTGTTGTCTCGTATGGTGTCGAGTTGGGGCTGAGGGATGGAGTTAATTCAGTTGGGGATTTATTTGAGGGTTGACGGAGGTTGAGATGGAAATTAGAATAAGTTGAGTTCATATACCCAAATAGTTTTCGAACTGCGGTATATTTTACGGTTTGAGTTGAGGGTTGAGTTGGAGAATAAGTTCGGGTTGAGTTATGGTTGAAAAGGGTTTGAGTTGTATTCGAGGGAGGGATTCGGTTAGGGATTCGTATTGATTTCGTTATTGAGCTTACTGTTGAGTGTGCAGTTGAGCTGAGAGTTGAGGTTTGGTTCGAGCTAAGTTCAGTTGAAGTTGAGTTGAACTTCAGTGAGAGATTCGATTGAGGAGTAATTTCGGGGTTGATTCGTGGATTGATTTAGGCCTTAAGTTTGTGTTGTTTCGAAAAGGTTGTTTTGGAGTTGAATTGATGATTAAGTTGATGGTTGGGTTGGCGATTGCTTGGAAGTTGAGCTAAAAATTTAGTTATGAGGTTCAGTTAAGGATATATTTGGGAGCTGAAGAGTTAACTTTCAACACCAAAGTTCTGATCACATAGTGATGTTTCAGCACTTTATATTTTCGTGTTATAATCCTATACAATTTAGGCAATTTGGAAACTACTTTTCATCAGAACTCCTTTCAAACTCCTTTTCAAAAAACGTAAGTTGTTGATGAACAATGAGTGACAAAAAACGAATGCTCCCCATAGTGAAGAAAATGCAGTATTAACGATCACAAATTTACGGGCAAGTATGTCAATCAAGATACTTACAATAAGCTCACGAAAATCGTCCGTCATTTTTGACAGGTTATTGCTTGTTCTAAAATAAATTTAGATGAAGTTCTTGAGTATGGCTAATTAGGATAGAACTTGGATTTTTATTAAACGTTTTTAATGAAATTCTTAAACGATTAACGTATGAGGAATAAAATATGGACAAACAAAAAAAAGTAAAAAAAAAATTATTTACTAATCAAATGATTTTAATCCATCATTTATTTAAAACTTTAATTCTTAGATAAAATTTACAGAAAAATTTGCGCTCCATATCGATTCGCTTTCCTGATCCTTTCTGGCACTCTTTTCATTGCCGCCTGCGTTCCTGATGTATCAATCTTCTTGAAATCTCTTTTTATCTTTCTAATCAGACATTCAACATTTTTGGCACGATATCCATTGCTGCATACCATTCTCTTCAGATTTGCCCAAAAAGTTTCAATGGGCCTTAGTTGTGGAACATTTGGTGGGTTATAGTCTTTAGGTATAAATTCGATTCTGCGTTGACGTAAATCAGATAACGTTGCGTTGGCATAATGTGAGGATGCCAAATCAGGCCAAAAAATCGTTTTATCATTTTTATGTTATTTATTTATAAATTTCTGAAGCACAGGTAAACATTTGTTTGTATATGTTTGCGCATTAACCGCCAAACCACTTTTGAAAAATACTGGGTCACTGACACCTCGTTCGCTAATAGCCACCCACAACATAACTTTACCTGGAAACTTGGTCTTATGAATAAACTTCTCCTTTCCTGGTGCTTTGTGATCGGGAGACTCGTAGTAGTATTTTGGCTGCCATTCATTACCTTCAACAGTGAAATAACTTTCATCATCCATCACACATTTATAAGCTGAAGAAGCAGCGAAATATGTTTGGGAAAGCACTCTTAATCTAGATTTGATTGTAGCTAATTGTTTGTCTGTAGTTGCTGGTGCCGATTTTTTGGGTTTGCGTTGAATATTCATACTTTGTAAATATTTCTTGATAGTTTTTGGGGCAACTTGATATTTTTTACCCAGTTTTCTGTACGATTTTGCAGTTCGACCCACTGTTTCACCTTTCAATTTCATTCGAACTTTGCTACCTTGTAGTTGACATTTTTTACCAGAGTCGGGTTTTTTTTCCACAGGTTCATTATTCTCAAACAGTTTAATTGTTTTGTAGATAAAGAATTTTTTGAATCCAAGATCCTTGAAGTAGTGAAAAATCTCGTTCTTTTTTTTGTCTGGATTTTCCTGACAAAATTTACAAATTAATTTTCGACGATCTACTTGTAACAACGACATTTTTGTAACTAATCGTAAAATGACGCAGTTGTAATGTATTTTTTATAAAATATACGGGAACCACCTTATTTAAAAACAAGGAAATTTTTATTTTTGGTTGTACAATACAAATACAAATACATTTTACATTTGTCCATATTTCATTCCTCATACGTAAATTGATAAATAGGCCACGAAATTGTTTACCATATAGTTTTCGATTTTTTTCGATCTTTTGTGAGATATTGTTAAAATGGTGAAATATATGACTTTGCCACTCTGACAGATTTTAACGGCTTAGCTCCACCTCCTTCAATATATTAAATCCTGTGACGAACCCACTATATATGATCAATTTCAGTGAATTAGTACAGTAAGTAGCCTCGGCTAAAAGTGATTGCATCGCAGCAGTCGGGCTTGCCCTCTTTGAGATTGTAACACTGAGACAGGCTAACCGCTGAACCATATACTATAATGTCCACGGGCTTACCTGCTCCACTTAGGGCCACCACATCGACGAATCACCAGTATATCATCAACGTTGTGGCTGACCCGCTAATATTTTGTCTATTTTAAATTTTCTTCTATCTCTTCCACTGTTATTGGAAATTCATCCGAAAAGTTTAGATAATTGATACTACAGTATTCGTCTTCAGTTTGTTCCTTTAAAGGAAAACTTATCACAATAAATTGTAAATTTTGTTCATAATTTACGTAATGCAAAAATAATTCCATGGGCTTCTCGGTGAAGTTGAGAATAGTTCTTTTCAGCACTTGAAATGAACATTACTTTCTTTTCGTTACCATTTATTAGATGCGAGAGTGCTGCTCCCACTCCTTAAGGACTAGCATCCGTCGCTATTATAATAGGTTTTCCTGGATCGTATAATTCAAGAACATTATTTTGTAACATTTTCTTTTAAAACTATTTTCTTGCTCTGTTTTCCACTCATACGGTTCATCCCTCCGTAATAATTTATATAGATCTGATAGCTCAGCTGACAAGTTTGGAATGAACCTTCCATAATAATTTATTAACCCAAGATAAGACTGCAGCTGTTAACATTCTTTGGAGTTGGTGCTTCTATGTCCGCTTTTAATTTTTCAGAGTTCGGACTTAAACCATCTGATGAAATTATATGACCCAGGTAAACTACAGATTTTTCAAGGCTTAACTTTATGCTTATTTAACCGTGCTAATGTTTGAAACAATTTTTCCTTACATTCTACCCCTAAAATACCGCCAACGATAATGTCGTCTACATAGCAAAATATTTTTTCGTTATATCCTATAATCTGGTTCATAAGTGCTTGAAATATCGATGGATTCATTTCGTATTCCCACTATGAATCGATCCATTAACGAGTCGCATCTATGGCTGAATTTTTATACTTTTTTGGATCTTCTAACTTTTTATCATCTAATTTCGTATCTAAAAATTCGCCAAATTTACACGTGGTCGCCATCGCCTTTAGCCTTACTATAAAATCCGTTATGCTCTCACCATCATGTTGTACTGCACGATTAAATTTATACCGCTCAGCCATTTTATTGACCCGTGGAATGAAATGGTTTATCAAGGCTGATGATAGTTGAATGAAAGTTTTCGTAGTTGGATCTTCTGGAACCATGAGCGACTTCAAAATTTTGTAAGTTGATGTTCCCATTAATGTGATAAAAAAGCGGGGTTTTATCGACTTCTTTCGTTGTGTTGATCTTAAAGTACATTTGTAAGCGGTCTATGTATGCTTCAATATCGTCTCCCGGTTGAAACTCTTCGATTTTTCCTACCATTTTTATTATTACCCACAACACGGCTCCCGCTCACTCTCCTCCAAGGTTGGGAAATGTAGCTATAAGCATAGCTTGCTTGAAACATTCGGACCCAGCTGGGAACATTCCCTTAATACCATTCCACAATAAGGCTGGAAAAAATCAATCTCCTTCAGCGGGCTTGAAAGGTTTGAAATAGTCATGTTACTTTACTATGAATGGAAATCCTTCCAGAGAGATTGTGATCTTGTTGTGTTGTGCGTAAGCTACCTGGGTACGAGTACTCTGTTATTTTTTCCCGTTTCTCAGTCAAACTGTCATCTGCTCTCTGGATCAGTCCTATATACCGTTGGAATGATCCCCACAGAGAAATTTCTGGAGACAAGCTGTTGAAGCAATTTTCGCTTCACAGGACAGCTGTTCTCAAACACTGAGCATTAAGGTTGTGTAGATTGAGTTGAACTCTAACCCCCCTGGGGACTCTATTTTTGCCATAATCGAGATTATTTCTGATCCGGGGAGTGCTTTATATAAGTCCCAGTCAGGCAATTTTGGGATTCTAATTTCCTGCTTCTGCGTGGTTTTAGCCGCTAAATCTATTCTAACGGGTATTCATCACTGGCAAATTGTGTTTTATTAAATCTTGTTTAATAAATCTTTATAAAATTGTACCGATTTTCCATTTTTTTAAGGCAAAAATTTCACTAAACTTCGCCTCACAACAAAAGCTTTTGTTATTAATTTGTCAATAACAAAAACTTTTATTCTGATGAGAAGTTTAGTGAAATTTTTAACTTGAAAATGTTTAAAAAAATCGAAAATTCGGCACAATTTATAAAGATTTATTAAATAAAATTTAATAAAACACAATTTGTTCTATAATTAGCTTCTAATGTACATGTGATCGAATAAAAAGGCCTCTTCAGAAATATGTTATTATTTAGTAAAGGACTCGATTGCGGACTGGTGTCAAATCTAAGATGTCTTGCCTAATCGCATTTCTGAAAGTGTTTTTTTTCCTATTGATTGAGCCTACATTGTTAGTAAACAAATACTCGAAAGGGTGCTGTATTAAACCGTATGGTTTGGATTTTAGCCTAAAAGATACTCCAGCCCAGCTTGTATTGTGCTAGTCATCTCGTTTCTAAGGCCATGTAGATTTGTGACTTTTGTATGAGGTTGATTGATCAGATTATGTTGAGCGAATGTCAGCATTGGTGGTTGTTTGTGGGGGTCTTATAGGGGTTGTAGTTCGTACTACCAGTTACTTGAAGTATAGCAAGGAAATTCGAAATTGTTGATTAAAAATTTGTTTATTGTACCGAGATGGTAATTTATGATTTGTTTCTGAAATTTAATTTTAAATAATATTAAAGAGGTTAGTTTTATTTATTATGTAGCGGTCCACCCAATGCACCACTACAATTATTCCGGTTCAACCACAAGCTCGCCGCACATTGGATGCCACCTATACCGGCACATTGGGAACTATGTCACATCATGATACAAAGACTTAATAAGGTATGCTCAATAGATGTAATTACGCCATCCGGTGACAGAAATTTGTTTTTTATTTTTTATTTTTTGTACATATTTCTCTATTTTGTTTTGTTTTTTAGCACGTCATTCGATGCTGCACCACGATACTACCGAATGACGTGCTAAAAACAAAATAAAATAGAGAAATAACAAAAAATAAAAAACAAATTTCTGTCACCGGATGGCGTAATTACATCTATTGAGCATACCTTATTAATTCCTTGTATCATGATGTCACATGACGTACAATGATCAACCACTGATCGGCTTGTCCAAAATTCAACGAAACAAATACGAAAGACACATAACACAAAACAAAATAAAATATTCTTAATCAGTCTGCTCTCACATTTCACCGCGGCGACATGCCGCCCAACTCGCGCGGTAGAAAATGGTGGTGAAAAATAGAAAATAAATGTTTTGAATTTAACAAAAAATAATTTCATAAATTTAAAAATAAATGTGAAACTTTTATTAACATTAAATCAACAAATACTCTCTTCATACCAACCATTTAAATTATAAATACAAAACAAAATAAATAATTTCTGTTAATAAAATATGTGTGTTTTTATTATACAAAAATGGCGTAGTCATCGAGGCATAAATGACATACGTCATAATTACAAGCTTATTAATTTGGTTTATGATAATCAGAAATAATTGGGAAACCTGGTTAAATATAGTTTAATAAAAAATGTCTAACTGTTGACTACGTAGGTGGAACTTGGTCGATTCTTTAATACTACTTAGCATACCTGGTTGTGAAACATATAACATAAAAATAAAATGTAAATGATAACATAGGAAACTGTATGTATATCAATTATTTAGGTTGTTTACCAAGAGTGTAGTTTTAAGAAAACGAAGAGTGTAACATAGGATAATGAACCGTAAAAAGAATAACATAAAAGATCACACAGAAAAGCGATCTAAAGTAAATAATAAATTATGAAATATTGTATGCGTAAAATTAAATAATAAAGTCTGATGGTAATGAAATATAAGGAAATATAAAATTGTCAAAATTAAAATATAAACGTCTGGTATTAATAAAATGTGGGACATCAATATTAAATAAAAAACAATATATGATGTAACCCAAAGTAAAGTAATAAAATATAATAAATGACCTAAAATAAATAAAATATGCGGAACGAAACAAAACAAAATTTTATGTTTAACAAAATAATTAAAATATGGATATGGGGAAATGATTTTTAGAATATTGAAAATCAGCAATTGTATTTGTATATGTGTTGTTGTTGGAAACACACAATATTTTAGTATATAAGAACAAAATTGTAACAAAAAATATCTCATTCGTAATTAAACAAATCTCATTCATAATTCAAAAGTCATTCGTAATCTAGAAATCTAATAGGAGACACTGTCACTCTTCTCAATAATATTTTATAAGTAAATTGTAACTCAAATAAAGTGTAAAATAAATAAATAAAACTAAAAAATAATTAAATAAGTGTTTCGAAATCTTCCATGGACATTCCTGCTCAATCTACAATATACGGGAAATTTCGGTAAGTATCAACTAACCTGCCAACAACTAACACTCGGTCACACAACCATAGTAAGTTACGGGCTAATTCTGCATAGAGGGATGAGATATGGGGGGGTATTAACTACTCTACGTATCTTACCAACCTGCCTTCCTATGGTTGTTCTATAGTCAACTAACACAAATATCTCTTGTAGGCCAGTTTTCTATAAATAACAATAGAAACTGCCCGCCATCTATAAATTGAAATATTCAGATAGACAACAAATTAATAGTTTAGGTTAAGATTAAAATAGATGAATCGAACATAACATCGATAAATCTATAACATTGGCGCTGTAGACAGGATTATCTATCCTACGGTTTTATGGTCCGGTAAACTTGCTTAGGCTTCGTCATACATTCTAATTAGTCAATCAATTTGTTTTAATTTTTTAACACTGCTAATTATATTTGGAATTAACAAAAGAAATGTTTTTTGTAATTTTGTATATACATAGTCTTGAACTAGATCAAATAAATGTATGTCGAACTCAAACAATTTGGCTTTATTATATTATTTCATTTTTCAATATTGCTGTATTGTTTTCACCCTACAATCAAAATCACGAAGACAACACTTTTATTTTATGTTTGTTGCTTGTTGCTCCAATTTGATAGGATTTGCATCCACTAATATATGGTGGCAATCGCTTTAGGTTAACGTGGTACGGTAAATTTAGGGCATAATCAAATTCATTTTCCCAAGTTATATAGCGTGTAAGCTTGTTTTGGACACTCTCAATATTTTGGATATGTTCATCGTAAAAAGGACACCAGACATTGACAGCATATTCAAGTTGAGATCTGACGTAGGCATAATACTGGATATTAATTGTCTCGAGGTCATAAATGTCTCTCGTCCAACGCTTAATAAAACCAAGCATGGAATTAGCTCTTGCAACGCATTGCTCAATGTGCTTATAGTAAAGCACATATTTTCAACGAAAATAACACCTAGGTCTTTAATCTCGAATACTTTTTGTAAAAGTACGCCATTTATTTGATATTGTTGTGTAACAGGGTTAACTTTCCGATGGAACGATAAACTCTTACACTTGTTAATGTTGAGGCTGAGACGGTTAGACTCACACCATTTCGCTATAGATTGTCGAAGTCTTCTTGTAGCTTATGGGTATCGCAGATGTTTGTAATGTTGAGAAAACAAGAAGTAACTGAGTTACATCAGCTCAACATTACTAAGAAATTGTCTCTCGACCGCTGTTGTCACCCCTGCGGCATTTACCTGTGCTCAAGGCCGGTAGAGGTAAAATTAGTCGTGGGGTTGGGGTGACACAGTTGAGAAACCTAGTTATACCGCGGTTGGACGAAAATATTGGGTGATCATTGAGATCACAAAAGGATTGGGGATTAGAAACGTTGGACCTGTCTACAGCGACCAACAGAAAACTAAGTTATTTGTCCAGCATGAATGGACAGTTTTTGGGCCTTAGCCACACATTATTTGAAATACACAAACAAAAAAAATCAATTAACAAGTCCCTGGATGAGGGTTCAATTAGTAAGTAAACTTGGTCAGTAAGTAGGTAGTCAAAAGAAAGGGTAAATGACGCGGTTGAAGCTGTACATTCACCTGCCTCTAATGAGGCTATTGACTCCCTACTATACTGACTGGACCTCTTTTAGTTAGTTATATTGTTTTTTTTTTCTTCTTATATTTACCCTTTGTTTTCCTCGATTTAGACCGCAAAAAAAAAAAACACAAAAAAAATTTAATTTATAAATTGAAAAAAAAAATATTTATTTCCCAAAAAAAAAAAAATTTTTTTTTTTTTTACATAGAAAACTTCTAACCTGACGGTTAGCAAAAATCAAACAAAAAGCCTCGAATAAAATTTTTGTGGGGTTTTTATACAATTTTTCTGCTGATCGAAAAAAAAAAAACACATATTTTCTTTTTCTTTTCCAATAAACTTGAAAAATTCCATAATCACCCCACTGACATTTTATCCGAATTTCCGGACAATATGCACGAACTGTAAACATGAGGCACGTTTTGGCTGCATGTGTAACCACATGAACTGCCCAAGTCGCAAAAAAAAAAAAAATTATATTTTCACGCTTATTTTTACCTTGAGAAATTCAATTACATTGACAATGACCCAGGTTGAATAAACGGAAACGAAAATTGAGACTTCAACAAAACAAATGTGTCTCCACACTGATTAAAGAATGTGTGATAATAAAAAAAAATATTCTTATGTTTGTTTACCGAAACTTGAGCTTCCGCAAATAAACATAAATGAAAACCAAGTCATATGGGCACGCGCCATTGGAGATAATAGGATTTTACATTAATTTAGTTGTTGGTTATGAATCTTGCTTATGTGCATGTTTTAATATGTACAGACAAGATTATTCCAACACAATTAATGTAAATGTAATGTGAACTGTACCCGGATGTCATGTAAATTGGCATAATTTAGAAGAAAAAAAATCTTCAAATGTGGAGTACAGTTTTATACGCGAATTTGATGGATAAGATTATTTTGTGACGGGGATGACAAGCGCCCGTTACATGTTTTCTACTGTTTTAAAGATTTTGAGATCATCTGCAAACATTAATACCTTAGAATGTCGTATTACTTCGTAACGTCATTGATGAAAATTATAAAGAACTAAGGACCAACATGAGAGCCTTGTGGTATCTCTAAGGTAGCATAAATTAATTCCGATCTTCTATCATTAAGCTCAATATACTACACGCAACAAGCTGTTTAGAAAAACCGAATATGTATAACCGTTCCAACGCTTTACAATGACTGATATAGTCAAAGGATTTCGCAAAGTCAGTATACACCACATCAACACAGTGTTGCTGGTAAATTCAATAAGATTTGTTGATGTTGATCTTTTGGGTATAAAACCATGCTGCTGCTGTGTGATGAATCGAGGAACCAATGATCTGAATGACTTGCATACTACCAGTTCAAATAATTTGGGTATTGAAGATATTGATGTAATTCCTCTGTAAAAAGAAACATAATTTCTTGCTCCGGTTTTGAAGATTGGTGTTACTCTGGTTATTTTCCATTTTTTTAGAAATACTGCTAGTTTTAAAGACTGATTGAATAAAAGACACAGAGGAATTACCAATTTCATGAAACCCTTCAACAATTAAACTGGAGTACCATCAGAACCACATCCATCTTGGAATACTTCTAGAGCTCGATGAATATCCTCTATTTCAATCCATGGTGTTGGTATGGTTACGTGGTTTTCATTTTTGTTTGGATTTTCATACCTACTTATCAATGTCTTCCGGTTTATAAACTGATTGAAAAAACTCCGCACATACTATGTTTGATGTAACCTGCGGGCTGCGGGTTACAAAATTTACGTTCCTTGAATATCATACACACTGGGTATTAGGTTCACGTTTTTCTTTAAAAAATCTCCAAAAATGTTTTGGATCGTTTCTTATTTTGTCCTTAACATGGCTTGTGTAACTATGTATTATATTTTATCTCAAAGTATCTTTCTAAATTTTGGTTACACGCAGTGAATTTCTGTTGGCTTTGGTCTGAACAGATTTTGAGATTTGCTTTGAAAGCTTTGTCTTTCTTGTTCTTAAGATTGATAAGTTTATCGTCGTACCATGGTGGATATTTATTCGATTTGGCCACAGCAGTAGTAGGAACAAATAGTACAATGCCCTCAGATATAATTTTGTAGAATTTCTCCACGATAACATCTATGTTGCTGCTGATAAGTTCATTCTCCCAGTTAATCTGCTCAAAGTTGTAATACGGCTCTCTGTTTTGATGATTATCATTTGTTACATTACTGCCCTTCCTTTCAAAAATTACTTCTAAGGCTTTGTGGTGAATATCATTACTAGATGGCGATTCATTTACTTTAAATAGATTTCATTCATTTGTAAAAAATCAGGTCTAAAATTCGATGTAGTATCGTAGTATCGATGAACTGTTTCCGAACTAACGTTTAAAGGTAAAATTTCATCTGTTTCTTTGTCATACGACCAGCTAATAGTTAGAAAATTAAAATCCCCCGTGATTAAGATGGTGTTAGATGGATTAGCAGCATTGTTGATTTCCATTATTGTGTCGCAGCAGCCCATATAAGATGAAATCGGTGAGCCAGGCGGAACATAAAGCAACATACCTATATGAAAATTGCCTAATAAAATAAGTGGTGTATTGTTTTTTGTTCGGACATTGGTGTTGAGTTCTCATGATGCAGGTTCTGTTGGTTTGTAATTAAGGCTAAAGTTGGGCACTAATTGCAAAAATTTTTGGCGAGGTGGTCTCTGTCTCCACTCGAATTTTTTCACTAATAGTCCAGGTGGCCACATTGCTGATTGTATAACGCAGTTGTAAATTGTTCAGCAGGTAAACTCACACGAAATGATACGTAGTCTTAAAGCAGGCCGTTTACTTCTTTGGGTGAGATTTTGACGCACATAGCTTTATCAAGTTTCATTTTATTATTAATAAAATTTTTAAATTGATGTTTTGTGACCGATTTTGCAATTCTTTTTACAAAAGGCCACCGTCGTGCGGCAACGGCTTTAATTTCTTGGAAAGTCGACTGAATCGGATTATCTATCTCAACGGTATCCAATACTGGCGGTATAACGGTTGCTGCTGGTTTTGTTGATGATATAAATGCTGAAGATAACTGTGACACTGCTTGCTTAATAAGCTTAGAATCCTGATGGTCCGCTGGCGTTTTTGTATCGCCGGTTGTGATGTAATAACTTTTGGTATGACATTAGAAGGTTTGGCCAGAGTGAGCGTTACGCTGGTAGGTTGATCAATTTGTGTTTTGG
The DNA here is from genome assembly GCA_963556165.1 of Tipula helvola. Lineage (NCBI taxonomy): Eukaryota > Metazoa > Arthropoda > Insecta > Diptera > Tipulidae > Tipula > Tipula helvola. Next base: position 44,736,463 of record OY744482.1, read on the forward strand.
ATAGTAAAGTATCCACTTTATGAACGGTTGCGAGAGCCCTGGCCTGAGCACGTGTTACGCGACGTTCATCTATATTAACAGGCGGCTTAATTTTCCAGAGAGATTCCAGATCCTGTTGTGTTGTGCGTAAGCTACCTGGGTCCGGGTACTCTATTGTTTTTTTTCGTTTCTCAGTGAAACTGCCATCTGCTCTCTTGAACAATCCTATATCGTTGAAATAATCCCCAGAGAGGAATTTCTGGAGACGAGCTGTTGAAGCAATCTTCGCTTCATAGGACAGCTGTTCTCAAACGCTGAGCATAAAGGTTGTGCAGCTTGGGTTGAATTCTAACCACCTGGAGACTCTACTTTTGCCATATAATCAATGTTATTTCTGATCCGGGAAGTGCTTTATATGAGTCCCAGTCAGTCAATTTTTGGGACACTAATTTCCTGCTTCTACGTGGTTTTGGCCGCTAAATCTATTCTAACGGGTATTCATCACTGGTTAATGGTCTCTCATTTTTACTTTTTTATTAGTGACGAATAATAGGCCAAATTGTGTTTTATTAAATCTTGTTTAATAAATCTTTATAAAATTGTACCGAATTTTCGGCATGTGATCGGATAAAAAGGCCTCTTCAGAAATATGCCATTATTTAGTAAAGGACTCAATCGCGTACTGGCTGGTGTCAAATCTAAGACCTCTCGCTTAATCGCATTTCTGAAAGTGTTTTTTTTCCCTACTGATTGAGCCTACGTTGTTTTGTTAGTAATCAAATACTCAAAAGGGTGTTGTATTACACCGTATGGTATGGATAGTAGCCTAAAAGATACTCTAGCCCAGTTCTCATTGGGCTAGGCAGCCCCTTTTAAGACCATGTTGATTTATGATTTTTGTATGAGGCTGAGTTAGGAGCTGAGTTATCGTCTTGGGGTTGAGTTAAGGTTGGGTTAAGCTTGAATTGGAGTTGAATTGAGTTTGAGTTAGCGGTCCGATTAGGGATTTGTTTGTGGTTATGTTGAAGGTTGAGTTGGAAGTTGGCTTGAATGGTTTTGAGTTGAGTTCATGCACCCTTGTTATTTTCCGGTGCTTGTTGGAGAATTAAGTTAGGGATTTGGTTAGGGGGTTCGATTGAGAATTGAGTTAGTGTTGAGTAAGGAGTTTGGGATTTGTTTGAGGTAGTTGAATTTATTAGATTATTGATTGGGGGTTGTTTGTGGTGGCCTTGTAAGGGGTTGTAGATTGTACTACCAGTTACTTGAAGTATAGCAAGGAAATTCGAAATTATTGAATAAAAATTTGTTTATTGTACCGAGATGGTAATTTATGATTTGTTTCAGAAATTTAATTTTAAATAATTTTAAAGAGGTTAGTTTTATTTATTACAAACTGATTAATTTGGTTTATGATTTTCAGAAATAATTGAGAAACCTGACTAAATATAGTTTAACAAAAAATTACCAGCTGTTGACTACGTAGATGGAACCTGGTCGGTTCTTTAATAATAGCATACCTTTTCTATCCTTCGGTTTTGCATTCTGGGAAACTTGCTTAGGCTTCGTCGTACATTCTAAATTCTCATTAATCAATCAATTGGTTTTGATCAATTTAATTTTGTATATACTCGTACATACATATGTGCATATCTAGTTCTGAACTAGATCAAATAAAATAAATGTATTTCGAACTCAAACAATTTGGCTTTATTATATCATTTCATTTTTCAATGTTGCTGCTGTATTGTTTTCACCCTACAATCAAAATCTAAATACGAGTTGTGTCTTATTATTTATTTAAGACAAAACTTTTATTTTATGTTTGTTGCTTGTTGCTCCCTATAACTTTAATAAATTGTTTGATGGTTTGTTACTTATTATGTTTTTCACTTACCTTAAATATTTAAATTTGATTCTTTATTTATACATATTGTTCGAAGGAAAATCAAAAGATCACGCAAGGATTATTTTAATACACTTACATATACAACATTGTGTAATAAATTAATAACGAAATGAAGAAGACGGGAATCTAGATGTCTATGCTGAAAGCTACTGTTGTACCTATATATTGCAATAAAGCACAAAACAGCAAAAAAAAATATCGCGAGCATCTTTCTGGAACCGTAAAATTTTCTTTGCTTAATTATTCTTTTGTTTATATGCAAATTGACCAAAACAGATAGTAAATTACAAACGAATACACCACAATGTCTGCCATTAATTACATTTAAATTTTATTTTTTAGTGTTTTGTTCGGTTTTACGTTTTTTTGTGCTCATCTCCAAAGCGGTTTAACATTATTGTATTTACGGTTGGCATCTTATTTTGGCTTAATTTGATTAATTGTTATTAATTAGGTGACCTCATCGACAAATATGATTATCGTATAATCATTTCAACAACATAATTAATAATGTGTTGTTGTTATTTTGGATGGTGTTTAGTAAAACGTTAAAAATATACGAAAGAAATTTATAAGTTATGGGGTGTATGGAGATAATTATTGAAAGAATACAGTTGGCCGCTATGGTCTTAATTAACTTTTTTTTAGTCTTAGTTTATGACACTGCGATGACATTAATACGTAAACGTGTTAATATCATGTCATATCCATTTAGAATATGAATTAATTTCAAAATATGAAAAACTTTTCGGCATGGTATAAAGTTTACAGGCCGAAAAGAACTCCAAAGTTTGATCGTTCTATCAGCAAAATTTGACATATTTTAGCTTCCAAGTTTTCGGTCTATTAAATGAATCAAACTGTTATATTGATTTTGCATTCAGCTTCTACATATGTAAGCAAGCTTCAACATTGAGCCGTCAAAATTTAACAAATTTTACAAGTAATTTACATAATATTACCTACTTAAATTATAGCTTTCTTATGATTTCAGGATTTAGAAACTTTAATTTTACAGACTCATAATGCTTACGTATTGAGTAAGAAAATTGTATCTGGTGGCCAAAAAAGGCCTCTCGGATATCGAAAAACAAGCAATAACTAGATAGGGCGTAGATTATTTAACGTCCCGATTATTTTAGCATTCGAATTCCGCTCATATGCAGCCTTGGAATTTTCGATTGTTGAATTATTTCCACAACTAAAAACAAAACAAAATGAAAACGAAGGAATAGTAAGATTATTAAATTAAAAAATACTTCAAACTTCGATCGGAAAAAAACAGAATCACGGGTATGTAATTTCAAGGTTAAACCGAATTCGACGGACACTCTAGAGTAACGTGTCTAACATGACCGCAGAGTACTTTGTTCTTAGAATTAAGGCACAACTTTACACTTAGTACAAAATACTCTATAGACGATCCCTTACAATTACGATTTTTACACCTACCAGCTGTTAAAATAATGGGAGGTTATCAGCCCCAGCATAGATGATATCTGTTTCCGGCCGAATCTCCGTCGATCGTACAGTGGTCGTTGGTGATGATCTTTCTTTTATACTAACTTTAGTTAGACTGAATAACAGTTTTAACTTGAAATCTTTCAATTTTAAAATGCTTTTTCGGCGATTTTCTGTGTATTTCGCAATTGTGTTTGAATTCTAAATAACTCCTAAGGGGAAGTCTGTAAAATGAAATATACTTATGTCGTATTGTTCACGTACGTAATTTTATAAGTATTCAGTTAAAGCCCATGTATTGGTTGAGCAAATCTACACCACCCATCGAATCGTTTTCTGCACATAAGTTTGCTTGATTGCTAGATAATGTATGTAGATAATTCAAAAAACGGCGTAGATAATGTAGACAATGCATCGCAATTCCAGCAGCAGGAGATTTTAATCGAGAAGAGATGCAACAACTTCAACAACGATGTCAAGCAATATTTGTTAAGGTTCGTACAAATTTGGGTAATCGCTTGGGAACATAATATGATGATGTAACGAAATCTCGCCCCTCCCACCGCCCAACCGCCGATGGGAAAAATAGTGGAGACACAAAAAGAAAAAAACTAATTAAAAATTTACTTACTTATCGACTACTTAGGTCTGGAACCGGGTCGAATCTTTAATACTTAACACAGCTTGCCTTCCCTTCAGCCTTGTTATGTGTAAAGGGTGTACGGAGGGCCCGGTGTCATCCAGGAGTCTTGCTTAGGCCTGATCGTACATTCTGATCAATTAATCAAATCGTAAAGTATTAGATTCTAGGCATGCCATTGATTAATTGAATTCTATGGGTAGCTACGTGTTCATCATAACAGAGAGGCTAATAATTTCATCAAATGGCAACAGATGGTACCAAAGTACCAGTTGAAAATAAATTGATTCATATATTTGACAATGCAGATGTATATACGTATGTATGAAACTTGAATGGATTAGACATTATATCAGTTAAATTTTATGTAAAAACAAAGATACCATCACTGTTCGTGTTCAATAGCAGTGACATTTCTGAAGTTATTATACGCCTTAGGAGGATTCCATTTACTCATGTTATATGTATCTTGACACAATTCATTAAAGCATGTTTCATTTAAGTAAGCGGATTAGAGTAATTATGGGAAACGGCTTATGGAAATGCAACAGTCAAACATATGATAAGTGGACATGCTTTTTCGCGTGGTCGAGCACATTTTTTGGACCATTTATATCAGTGATTGCAAATAAGTAGCACGTTTACAAATTGGCCAAAAATGTTGAGTTTTAAAAATTGATTTTTTTTTGCAGTTATTTTTACGAAAAATGGAAAACACGTTTTAGAGTTTTGATGCCGGGAAATGAGAAACCATGAAATTAATTTGGTCATATAACCACCTTTGGAATAAATATCAAATATTTTCGAGAAATACGGAAAGCTAGAAGAAAATTATTAGCTTTTAAAATGCATGGTTTGGCAAGGTTACGCAGTTTTGTGTTTCAGCAATATGGTTTTTGAAACAGGAAGAAAACGGAGGGACATGTAAGGCTAATATGGAGCTTGAGGCATAGCAACGGTGTCATTTTTGAGCAAAAATTTACGAACAAGCAGATAAGTGTGAGTATGCGGAATATCCTAGTACAATGGCCATGAGTTGTGTCGCCACAAATCCAGGCATTTCATTCGGATTGGTATGCGTATAACTTGCAGGTGGTAAGAACTCATAGTATACTGTGCCGTTGAAATCGAAGATAATAGTAGTATATCAGTGAGCAAAACCTTCACATTCTTTGGAACTTGATGAGCTCTTTTCGGTCTTGCCTCTTCAGAAAGCTACTCCATTGGACCTAGTTTCGACGTACTATTCGTACTTACCGGTTTTATCACCAGTTGCTATCCGTTTTATCAGTTTTGGGTTGTCGTTGATTTTATTCCGCAACTTCTGAGCAATGTCCATTCGTTGTTGTTTTTGGGCGAAATTCAACAATTTTGCTGACACAGGTTTCTTAACCAAAACATTGGAGAAAAGTGTTTGGCATGAGCCAAATGATCTACCAACATCATCAGCAACCTCTCTGATAGTGATTCGGCAATTTTCATAAGAATTTTGTCACTTTTTCGACGATGCTGCCGGTTTTTGGTGTGCTCCAACGAGCTCATCATATATTAAATGTCTTCATGACTGTATTTAAAACGTTTGAACACCGGTAGAAGCAAAATTCAATTCAAATTCTTCTTATATTTTTGTAAAAATGGCCGAGCACGCCGAACCACATTCAACTTTTCGACAACCAACAATAGGTACCAACACAAGAGATACCAAAATGATTCAAACCGAGCAGTCACAAGAAACCATCACAAATTTTACTGTTGCGATTTTACTGTTATTCTATAAGCCGCAATGACTTAGTTCTAGTTTAGGATTTGTTACCAATCAATTGAGCAGAGGCACGTTTGCGTGACCAGATTAGAAACGTCTATATTTGATGAAAAAAACAAGAAATAGCATTATAAAATTGGCTTGGTAGCGACGACGATCCACTCGATTTAACACTGGCAATTGGAATTAGGCCCATGGAATTTGGTTCTTCCTCTACAACAGTATTCTGATCGTCAACGTTTATTTTCTACTCTATTTCGACACGAGTTTTTTGCAGTTTTTTTTTATTTCACTCCGCGTGACTTCTTTACTGGCACATATTCTTTTGGGAAGTCCGAAAAGCTTCCAGTAATTTTTTTGCCATCAGTAATTGGAGAATGGTCTCTTCGGTTTTAAACTAACAAAAGTTATATTGAGTAAGGAATTACCGTGCTAAATGCTCTTTTAAATAAAATATAACCCTCACGACACCCTATTAAAGTTAGCCGAAAGTTTTGTGTTGAAAGTAAAAAAAATTTCGGTAATGCAGATATTGGGCCAGATACACGATAATCTATGATAGCAATTCGCAAATCCATAAATATGGCGGATTTGCTAATCGAAAATTTGCTTGCATAAACTACTCGATTATTTTAGCAAAGTAAAATATATTTTTGTATTCAGCACAAACGATAAAGTGCGTTAAAGTATCTCATTTTCTGAAATTCAGAAACAAATTGGGTTGCTAAATTATAGTGTATAACATTTCTAGCAAATTCGCAAAAAATAACTGCTTATCTGTGTATCGAGTATCTAGCCCATTGTCTTTGCTATCTCAGCCGAAAGTTACCAGCCGAAACATATTCGAAACATTGTCAAAACAACCTATAGGTGCTACTGGTATGTCCATATAATGATTTCAATAACAAACCAAACGATTTCCCTGCCGTAATTTTTGCTTAATATAGGAATGACACTTTAGGTTTCATGAGAGGACCATAATATAAAATTTAAAATTTGTATAAATTCAACTTTTAAAGTAGCATGTCTGGAAAGTGTTTTGATGAGAGTGCCTTAGCAGTATTTATCTGCAAGTGGCTTAGTTGTATCTTATTTCAGATTTTGAGGTTTATCGAGAATTTTGTTTTTAAGCCTTCCACGATTTGCGTAGCGTTGTGTTCATATGTAGGTACAGTTAACATATATTTGTAGGCTATTAAGGTACAAATATGACCTTTTTCTATGATATTTGAAATTTTCCGATATCAACGAAATAATTTTGAATTAATCCATAGTAGGAATTCCAATGGCTTTGCTCATTGGAATGGTATCGTACCTGGGTAAAGTTAATGACGGTGTTCCTCAGGGTTCTATATTAGGGCCACTGTTGTTCTCGTTGTTTTTGAACGACATTTATACATGTATCAATAATTGTTATTTTCACATTTTCAAGGATGATGTACAGATTTATCTGGGTATCACTTTTCATCAAATTCAAAATATTGTTGATCGGAGTAATTTAGATTTAAGTAATATTTGCGTTGGTTTCATTATTAATGAACGTAAATGTAGCACAACGCTTATTACTAAATCAAAAAAGCTTTTCCGAAATTGATCATCAAGCAATGATCATGCCATTAAATTTGTAGATAAAGCTATTGATTTTGGTCTAATAATTTATAATAGCTTCACTTGGAACGATCACGTTGCATCGCTTTGTCAAAAAATTAATTCAACCTTTTACAAGTTGCGACTTGCGCAACACTTCTATTCACAAAGCCTTAGGCTATATTTGATAAAGTCTTTGATAGTGCCTCATATTATATTGTATTGCAAGAGTTCGCGCTTCATTTGCTTCAAGTAACTTTGAATAATTAAGTCAGTTACGTGTACAAGTTGGGAAATATGATCAAGTATCGCATTATTTTGGTAATGTATTTGGTACCTAATTGTCTAAGTTATTTATAAGTTAAAATGGTTATGTGTGTATCAAGAGCACAAAGTGGCGCTTTATCAGCATCCTTTCAAACACGACAAAGTACTTTCCACATGTTATACACGTTACATTTCCTTTAGGTAATTACTTAATAAACTTACCATCAAAGGGTCTATTCTTGGGGTTTGAAAGAAAACAGACATATTGGGCTTGGAAAATAAAGAAGATGCCTACTTTTCACGCATTTTGTTGCAAAAGAAAATTTTGCTTCGGGAAACGAAAGCTTGCTTAGCGCCTAAATGTCCCTACACATTTCGATCACAAATAAATGCACCACATTAAATGTCGAGAAAGAAATTCAAACCCATGATTTGCGTAACACGAATGAAGAAAGCTCGTTTACTCAAAATCAGTCTTCAGGGTCAAATACAAAGCACGGTTCAGACGATGCCATCAATAATGAATTGAAAAAAAGCGTTACAGATTTTGCTTTTAATCTAAATTCAATGGGCATTGCTCAATCAAATATAAACCAAATTTTACAACTAACTAACGGGGTGTTAAAGAAGGTTGGAGAAGTGTTTACTCAAGCTTGTTTGCAATCTAATCCAAATTTTAAAAATTCCAATGAACTTCAAATACATAGAAATACACTTCACCATTTTAATAACACAATTAACGAACATGCGACTTATTATAAGAGAGATAAACAGTATGAAAATAGCACGTTCTTCGTCGAACCCGTCCAAATAAAACTAGGTCTACATTGGCAAAAAAAAGTTGTCAAGTCAGGCGATGGTTTTACTCACTTAGACAGGTTTTTTTATTTTTATTTTTTTATTGAAATTGGTTGGAATCCATGAAGGTTCCGCACTCAATGCCACAAGGGCACATGGTGTAAATCTAGGATTCTATCCCAACTCACGGAAGCGTACTGTAACCTTGGCAAAATGGATCAGTTTAGACCAATGGAGAGAAGGCAGCCTACCTATATCGATAGTCCTACAATTAAACAATTAAAAACGAATACTTTCAAAAGCTGGACAACTGCATACAAACTGAATGCAGCTCTCAATCTCTTCGAGGCTTCGTCCAATAAAATTTTATTATGTCCCTATTAAAGAAACTATTAAGGTGCTATTTAAAAATAAATCATTTAGAGAAATATATCTTTCCCAAAAACTTTGTCATGACATGACTATATTTTAGACAACTTTTGTTGCGGAACAACTTACAAACAAAATTCATGTTTTAAATTAAATCCTAATGCGTTACAAATTCAGCTGTATAAAGATGATTTTGAGGTAACAAATGATTTAGGAAGTAAAACGGATATTCATAAGATTGGTTCTATATATTTCACTCTCAGGAATATACCATTCAAATATTTGTAATCACTTAATAATATTCATCTGGCAGCTTTATTTTATGTTGGCGATATGAAAAGAGACTAAGAATTAAGTCAGATTTTGCGAAGTTTCTAAAAGATATACAAGAAATTTATGCGAGGAATCAGTGAATTCATTAAGAAATATTGAAAAATACCATCAGTTGGTAATAGAATAAACCCATAATTGCCTTCATCAAATCCTAAAGAGACTTTGGGAATTAAAGAATACTGCAGTTTAAATGATTTATCTTATTTCGATATTTTCACAAATGCTACTGTCGATGCGATGCATGACGTACTCGAAGGAGTTATGCCATTTGCCATGAAGGCATTCTTTCAGTTTCTTTTGGATTCAAAATTACTTACGCTTAATGAAATTAATAGTAGAATCAACAATTTTAACTATGGTATACTAGAAAATAAAAACATACCAACATCAATCTCATTACAAAAATCTAGTGCATCTTAAGGAGGTTTGCCGCAGGCAAACATTGTTGTTTATTCACTAAATTGCCGTTTATTTTTTCCGATATAAGTGCTTAAAACAATTTGATGTTATAAGAACCCTTTATGAATTATCAAAAATCTTGTTCTCTCCATCCATTTTAATTGTAAACATTGAAATTCACTATTCCACGATTATAAGTAAAATGGGACCAGTCGTTCATTTCTGGGCCATGCGATTTGAATCGAAAAACAGGTGGTTTATTAGATTGGGCTCTCAATGGAATAATTTTAAAGACATTTGTTAAACCCTAGCAAACAGACATCAACAGCACTTCTGTAGCGTTTAGCAAAATTTGAACCTTAACGCAAATTCTGTGGACATGTTCAATCGGGCAAAAATGATAAAAAATATCATGATTTTTTTTTATCGCGTTTGCCATGAAACGCACTCATTTATCATGAATAAAAACCAAATTTTTTTTCAGTTCTAGCTGTCAGAAGAAATAAATTTTGATTTGATATTTTCAGTTACTTGTGTGCAATCTTAAAATATAATTTTTATTAGAAATAAATATTTAAAATGATAAAAAATAACCAAATTTAATTTATAAATAAGAATATTTAGTTCAAAAATTGACGATATCGATTTTATTGCTGTTTGGAAAACGCATCAAAACAAATTGAGATTTAAAATCAATTATCATTTTTTATACATTTTGGCTGTTCAATCGGGTTTGACGTACAGTATTACGGAATAAAGTTAGAGTGAGGCGATGCCCCATGGAAACGTGAAACCGTCAAATCCGTCCGAATTCTCCGTTTACTAAGCCACATGAAAAAAAAATATGAACGGCAAATGACGTTACCGCTCAAAAAATGACATTTAGTATTGTTAATACAATTTAAATTTTCAAAGCAAAACTAAACACAACATGGTGCTCTCAAATGCAATAAAAATTAAAGTAGCTTTATATACCGCGTTATAATTGTATGGGCGAAATAAAAAATACCGCAGATACTGGATTCATCCTATTAATCGCCGTCGGAAGCAAATGGGGGAATTTTACACAATAGTGAAATTAATTTCACAATATCCCGAAAAGTACTATCGTTATTTTTGAATGTCAAAAAGCCATTTTGATTTTATTTACTCCCTTATTGCTAATAAAATTACCCCATCAATTAAATCTTTTCGAAAAGACACAATCACGGCCAAAGAAAAATTGGTTCTTACTTTAAGGTATGCATTATTTTTTCATTTGAAATTGTATTTCATTTTCAAGTTACCTATCCAATCATAATTTAATTATTTTTTCAGATTTTTAGCAACAGGATCCAGCTCCACTGACCTTTCGCTACGTTTTTTAATGGGAAGGTCAACCGTAGAAAGATGTATCTACCAAACTATTGCTGCCATCAACCAATATTTAAAGCCAGTTGCGCTACCGAAACCAACATGCAATGATTGGACCCGCATTTCAAACGATTTTCTCACCAGGTGGAACTTCCCAAATTGTTTGGGTGCTGTTGATGGTAAGCACATAGACATCTTTGCACCAAACAATTCTGGAAGTTTAAATTTCAACTATAAAAAGAGATTCTTAACAGTGTTAATGGCGGTTGTCGATGCAGAGTACAAATTTATAACAGTAGATATTGGGGCATACGGTTCAAACGCTGACTCATCCATCTTCAAAAACTGCATATTCCAAATGATGAGAGCGGCTGCATATTCCAAATGATGCATATTTGCCTGGAACACTCCAAAATGTGCCATATGTTATAATAGGAGACGAAGCATTTTCGCTTCAACCATCGCTCCTCACTCCATATCCTGGAAAAAATTTATCTCAAATACGTCGTATTTTCAACTATAGGTAATTGTAACTAATTCATATTAATTGAATATTAGCGACGTATAAAATAATTTGTTCAGTTTGGTGTTCCAGGCTGTCAAGAGCACGGAGAATTGTGGAGAATGCTTTTGGCATTCTTTCAAGCAAATGGAGAATTCTTTTAAAAAGATTAGAGGTGAAACATCACAGAACGATGAACAACATTGTGTTAAGCTGCGTGATTCTTCATAATTTGGTGAAAACAAATGTGGGCCATCTTGAACATTCATCAACAATTGTAAATCCCCCCGAAGCCAATTTAAGCAGGACAAATAGATGTTCATTTCCAGCTTCAAGGGGCTATGATATTCGAGAGAAATTCGCAGAGTGGTGTATTAAAGAAGGCGATGTACCATTTCAGTACCAATTAATTTAAAAATTTAAAAATTTTGTATTTTACAAAATATTTTTTATTTCAATAGAATTTAGTCTTCACATTTCATTAGAATTCAGTCTTTATAAGTGGTTCACATTGGTGGCCAAGCCAAATTAGTATTTTTATAAAATTATATAATTAAAAATATAATTAAATGTACATATTTATATAATTAATAATAAACTGGAGATGTTTCAACGTCTTGAAGTGTTTGCAAACACGAGATCTGCAATTGGAGTTTTTGTTCATTACTTAAATGAGTAGCTTGCCGAGCAAGGCTAACAAAAAATTGTTCCAAAGGCGGAGGCTGTGTGGGAGTAGGCGCAGGAACATTTAAAGTTGTTATTGCCTGTAATATTTTGTCCGCCGCATCTGCTTTTTTTTCCCACGAATATCTTGGGTCGTCCTTTTAATCGCTGGAAGTGCTAAATCTTCTTCCTCCTCTAAAATTCCCTCCTCTAAAATGCCCTCGTCCACTTCAATTAAATATTCAAACAGCTCAGTATCAGTAGTAGAATTATCCGGTTTCTCAAAATTACCGCTTGTTCTAAAATAAAAAATAAATTGTTATTTACGTGAACTTATTAAAACGACTATTTACTTTGGAATTTTTACGAAATCACTTAAAAACATAAGGGTATTGTAATGTTTCCATTTGACTTCGGTCCCCGCTGGAACACCGCTGGGAATTGTTTGCTCTTTTTTAAAAAGCTTGGCGAAAGAGTCCCTTAAACTCGCCCATTTGTATTGGCAATCGGCAACTAAAATTTTCATTATAATTATTCATATATTCTAATTATTTATACACAAATAAAACTATTACCAGGTACTGCTAGAACTGTAGCGATTGTATCCCATGCATTTTCTATTATATTTTTCTTTTTGTAACTGCTCAAATTTTTATTATATAGGCACATATGTACACATATTATTATGTTTATGAAGTTAAAAAATATTGATTTATGCTTACCATATTCATTTTGAATTTTATATTTCCAAGAAAACAGCAATATAATAAAATACAACAGCAATTTCCAAACAAACAGCAAAATACCTTTTTCTTCTTTGACAGTAGGAAAATAAAAGCAACACATGGAAAGAGAAACGAAGTGAGGTGATATCACTACCGGAAAAAAAATTCGGTACTAATTTGGAAAACGAGGGAGCGTTCGTTAACTTCAAAAATTATACCATTCAGAATTTTGACAGCCGGATTTTAGTTTGACGGCCGGCAAAATATATGATTTGGTTTTTTTGAATGAAATTGTATTAATTTTAATACAGTTTTCTACGAATATAATACTTATCATCAATTCAAAGTTTGTTTTAATAATTTTTATTTAAAAAGTTTTCGTTTTTCGTCAAAAATTTGACTTGACGGTTTCAAATGCCGGTACGCCGTTTGTACATGGGGCAGAGCCTTAAGATATCATGATATTTTTTATCATTTTTGCCCGATTGAACACAAGGAATATCTAGTAAACTAAGTGTTTTGAAAACTGAAACTTTACGTTTCGACATAGCGCAAATTAAAGTTTTAATAAATGAAGATACGGGTAATCACTTAATTTACACAGTTTCATGGTTCCAGAATGATTTTTACTATCGAATTTTGTTTGTACCTCTAATAAAGATTTCACATTTGGAAAAATATTTATAGCACTTTACGGGTGTTCTATTTATAGTTGTGTTTGGTTGGTTAAGAATATCGACATAGATGGTGGTAAGATTCGGTGTAGTGGAATGTATAAATATATATGGAATATATTTAATTTGCTAAGCAACGATACAAACAACTAGTACATTTAGTGAGTCAACTGAAGTTTCGCTATGAACTGCAAGAAGTTTATCTTAAACACAATTATATTTAAAAGTTGCAATGTTTTAAATTGCAAACAATTGGGGAGATAAACGCATGAAAATGGAAAATTGAAATGTGTGGATCGCGACATATTAAACATTATTTATGCAATGGTGAAGGGGTTTTAGAAGTGAAAACTTATATACATACTAGCTCATACTCATTTGAAATGAGTTCTTATGCGATCAGTAAATCTTTTAGTATAAAATTAATAAAATTTAAAAGATCTTGCAATTAAAGTTTCATTTGAATCGATATTATCAAATATGCAGTAATGAATTATTTATATTTTCAAAAATTTGTGTTGATTATACGAGTATGTCGGTTTAGTTTCACTTTAATTTTTTAGAATTCGTTACGTTCTATTAATTATTTTAATGTAATAAACAATTATTTATAATGTTGAATTAAAATATTAATCTGTTAAATTACAAAAAAATATTTGATTGGATTTTAAAATAAAAATTAATAAAATATAATTTAACTTGCGATTTTATTAAATAAAAGGTAGTCATTAAATATTCTGTAAGTATTAAAATAAATCAATTTTCATAATAGTATTACCGTGAACAAATAAAATTGGGTTGTTTTACATATTTCGCGGTGTTCCTCGTATACCTTGAATCTTGGAACATCAACGCCGAAATTGTATTTTTGTGAAGGTGTAGTGAGTGTTAATTTAACACTTTCATCGGAAATGCTTTATTACTTTGAATATAATTTTTATACAAATTTTTATTAAACTAAAGCAGAAGGTAGTATCAACCATACTCTCTTTGGGGTTAGATTTATTATATTTCGCCATTGTTTCTTTTGTATTTACTATTGGTTTGTTTGTTGATGCTACGAAAGCCTTTCACATGGTCGACCATAAACGTCTCCTATCGATTCTTTTTGACATCGGGTTTAGAGGTATTTCGAACAAATGGTTTGCTTCTTATCTCGAAAATCGAACGGTGAAAGTCAACATAAATGGAACATTTATGTTTGTTGATTTATGTTGTTGTGTTCCTCAAGAATCTGTGTTGGGCCCTTTGTTGTTTTTAATTTATACCAATTCTATCTTTAGATTAAAACTGTACGGTAATAACACTGGGTTTGCTGACGACTTAGCTGTAGCGTATGTTGCTGAATCTCCGTCTGAGGTAGTCTCAATGATTAACTCAGATCTTAAGGTATTACATTTATGGTTCAATAAGCATTGCTTAATTCTGAGTGAAAAAACAAAATTTATGTTTTATAAAATCGGTGGTATTCAAATTTTGCCTAGTAACCTGGTAACATATCACAATTTTACTAAATGCTTCACCAATAATTGCCAAACTGAGTGTTTTAAAATCGAGTTAGTTAACACGTTTAAATATCTTGCTATCTATTTGGACTCCAATCTTAATTGGAAAACTCATGTCACCAAGTTAATATTATACACGAATTCCGCTTCCAGGATTTTTTATCTCCTTCGTGATTTATGCCCAGTCTCTGTTTTGATAATCGATCTCTGAAGAAACAAAGACGCGAACCTTCTTGGCCTTTATTTAAGTTTAATAATATCTTGCCGTTGCAAGAGTGGCCATTGTAGTATAAGGTTCGATGATCGCTATAACCTCCGTGGGAACCATCAACTATTTCACAATATTCCAAGATTTAATAATGACCATACATTTTTCAATGCTTTGCCGGATTTCGTTAGATGGCTTATCTATACTAAGCCATTTTTAACAGAAGCTAAAAAATGGTTACTTGAAAACTCAGACATTTCTTTTCTGTATCGTATTGTTGTGTAACACAGCTGCAATTTGATTTGTTATTTATTTCAATTGGTATACTTGTATTTAACTGACTAATATTGCTATCTTTCAGCTATTTAGAAATATTTATTTTTTCTAACAATTTTTTTAGTTTTTAATGTTTTTGTTGCTTTTGTAGTAGGTATCTATTTTGTTTTTTTTGCGGTGAATTCGAGGCTGTCGTTGTATCTACAATAGTGTAATTTTTTGCTTTTCTTAAATAGCTTAAGTTAATGAATTGCTTTGTAATTAATATGAAATAAAATAATAAATAAAATAAATATTTAAGCAGGAATCAAATCATTTCTAGATTATTTTTAAAACATATTTTGTTTTTCTCTAAACATGTATCCAAAACAAAAAGGCCTACCAAATGTTCGCTGGATTTAAAGCCAAAATATTTTATAATGGAACTACCAAAAATACTGTAATAAAATACTTTAGTCACCATTTATTCAAAAAGTGCATTATTTGAGCTTTAGACTGAATAAGCCAAACGCGGTTATCCTACTGAAATTCGCGGGATTTTGTGAACCCTTTAAATCTAATTTTGCCGTCGTTTGTTATAATTAAATGCACAATATTTCAACAGATTGAAGCGGTACCCTATTATATGCGAAGCGGTCACTACTGTATACTTTATTGATTCGGTTTATTATTATGGTTGTTATTCTTCTCCTTTTAAACATTTAAGATGAATACATTGCGACCGAATTAAGAAATTTTATTTAACGATCTAAATGAAAAACTAATAAATATTAGAATCTAAATGTGATAACATAATCATTTTAAATAAGAAATAAAAAAAATTGACTTCTTTTTTGTGTGCTTCGTGTTTCTTCAACAAAAACCAAAAAAAAAAACTTTAAACTGGTTTCTTGCAAGACAATACGACGATCGGTTTGTGTTGTGAAGAAGATGATTGGTTTTTTGGTAGAAAACATTATTATTATGTATTATAAATAAACAGATTATAAATTTTATATACATGAAATTGGGGAAATAAGAATATTAAAAAAAAAATTCTAAGATGTATTTTTTTATAAAAATATATTCTAAGTATATTGCGATTTTATTAAATGAGATGTTAACAAAAAAAAAATGGAAGAAAACGCTTACACACAGAATAACATCAACACAAACTAATGGATTCGGAATGCAATCAAAATATTTACCAACATTAAATTTTGAGGTTCAAACAAAAAATACCGAACATACATTTCAATCTCGGCTCAAGTGAAACAAACGCCCAAATTGATTTAAGGACTCCGAGAGGACTAAAACCTTTAAAAATCTAAAAACAAAACAAAAACAAAAAAAAATTGTAATTATCCTCTTATAACATATTCAGGACCGCACACAAAACCGATTTAATTTTGAGTCCTTTAAAATTTGATACACATTGGTGGTGGTATGTCTCGTTCGTTTACATTAAAAGGATCTACCGAAAATATTTAGACTAAATATTAGACAAAAAATTATGATGAGTACAGATAATGACGCGCGGCAAAATGAATTATGAGGCGTAACGAATTTTATAATTGAACTGAGTGCTGATCTCTGGTATATATGTGTATACGATAATTACAACTTATTTTGAAAATTTCTTAATTATTTTTTTTGTGTTTTATAACATCATTAGATAATTTGAAATGGATGGAAGCAGCTATATACATATGTAGATAAACATAGAGAGGCAAAAGAGATATAAATTATTGAAATGACTGATCAAATTGAATACAAGATAACTTGAATGATTGGTGCTATTAAAGATGAAGAGATGGTTAGGATATAGATATACATGTATGGTATGTTAAGTGATTAAAATTAGTCACAAATAATTGTTGGTTTAACCATGTATAGATGTGCGTTTTAATGGGTTTTTTCTATACAAAATGTTAATGGTTTAACCGCACACATCGTTATATAGGTATATGGGATTTGAGTAGGAAGGAATATTTATCAACTGTATGACAGGAAAGTGAGGTCTCGGGTTTGTTATTTATTATGTTAGGAATTATTTCTTGAACTGGCATGATCAGTATCATCGTCACCTAACTTCTTCAAAGCAAAGCTGAAATTATACCGGAGGAATTAGCTTGTCTGAAAATGAAAAGAAGAAAGTTGGGCAAAACCACTTTTTCCTTTCAAAAAACCCTGGATTGATTTGCCCCTCCGGGGACCAGTCAATTTTTCGCGGTATAGGTTTGATTTAAAAACGTTTACTGTATTCCGTTTATTCCTTGCCTAGACTACATTTTCGATACAAGTTGAAAATGACGCAACAACCTATTTTTAATGAGCACAAAATATTCTCTTTATTTTCTTCTAAAAAGTGAACCATTTCTTTGTGGGCTTTGAAAAATTCGATTTGATGATTTTCTATCCATAATTCATTGAAAGCCGCAGATTTGTTTAATATTTCGTTTGATTGCTTCGTTTCTTTTACGAAAGAATACTTCAATCCAAAAAGCTTTCACTAAACATTCAGATTGGACGCTCTGTTAATTTATCGCCTTCATTCAAGGGACGATCAAGCACCATGCGTGAAAAACTTCAAAGCGCAATGCCTTCACCAGGACAACAAATTTAATACTTCCGAATGCTATAGTGAAGCCACCAAACAATTGAAATGGATGCAGGTTTTTTTTTTACTTCCAGAAAGAATTTTAAGACGCCAGAAACTTGTTTGAATTATGATACGATCGTCATAACGCCTTCTTCGCACAACGGGTTCGCTTTGTACGGTCTAAAATGAATAAGCCTTACTAGAGACATCTGTATAAATCGCAACAACAATCTATATATCGTCCCTCTAGTAATGAAACAGCGTATAAGAAAAGTGGTGGTTTTAAAATAATTCGCATTTAAATGTTTTTTGAAAAAACTTTTTAAAATAAAATCTTTTATTTTATAGAAAATTTAATTTTCTATAAAATAAAAGATTTTAATTCATAAAGTTTTTCCAATAAACATTTAAATGCGAAGTATTTTAAAACCACCACTTTTCTTATACGCTGTTTCATTACTAGAGTGGCGATATATACAAATGAATTCCTGTTTGTTTGTTTGTTTGTCTGTTCCGAATGGGTGCCTCAGCCGCTCAACCGATCGCCATGAAATTTTTACCATGTACAAGTTGCATATCCAGAACCAACCTTACGATATTTTGGAAGGGGCTGGACCCCGGGGTCTAGGGGCTGCGGTACAAATTTTTTCGAAAATTTTAATTTTCTTTAAATTTTTCCACGAAAATGAGTTTATGGGGCTGGTTTTATGAAATTACTGACATGTTGGAATCCGAGGGGCCCAGCCCTGGATCAAAAATTAATTTTAATATTTGAATATTTCAAAATTACTTCTCAGTCGCTCAACCGATCGCCATGAAATGTTTACCATGCAAATGTTGCATGTTCAGGACCAATCTTACAAAATTTTTTCAAAAATTTAAATTTTTTTACGAGAATGAGTTTTGAAAAGGGGTTATATGAAATAAGAGACATGTTCGAATTCGGGGGGTCCGCCCCTGGATCAAAAATTCATTTTTACATGTAAAGATACAATTATTTGATTGTTCTGAAATAACGCCTTAGCCGCTTTACCGATCGCCATGAAATTTTTACCATGTATATGGTATATGACATGTAAATATGACATGCTCCAATCCGAAAGTCTGCCCTGGATCAAGAATTCATTTTTACATGTATAGATACAATTATTTAAATGTTCCGAAATAGCGCCTTAGCCGCAAATTTATACACCAAAAAGGATATCTAGCGTGCGATTGTTATACAGAAGTCATACCTCTACTATAATTGATTTAATTATTCAAATTAATTTTATTAATTTAAATTTAAGACAATCTTTCATCACTTTAACTGAAGACAAATCTATGAACACTTATATTATCCATACTAATAATCCATTTTTACTGGTTTGACATGTACTGTTTAATGATATCCTATTTATCATATCCTGTTTTGAAATGTACCATAGTCAGCGAGTTCTAATTTCCATATAACTTCAGAAATACATAACTAACATTCTATTTTAATCCACTATTGCAACCGGCGGCTTTTAATGAAAATAGTAGTTTCATACTAAACGCCAATAGTTTATCACTTTATTTAGTTTATTACTTAAATAATCAATGATTGTTTCATAAAATCAATTCTAGGAAAGGTTCTAAAAAATATTGTACGTATAAACTGATTTACTTTGAAAAGTACTAGCGTTTTATATTTGAAAATAGCATCTTCTACAAGAAACATCCTTGGATTCAAATTATTGTACGTGTAAAATTGCCTTAGTTTGAAAAAACTTCTTTTGTTTTTCGAAATATCATTTTCAACCACAGTTCGCGGTAAAACGTATCGAAGTGGACGTAGTTTTAATCGTTTTGAATAAATAAATATTAATTTGTGTTTCGGATGCCGTTGTTCTCGATTAGTTAGCTATATTGCAATAAAATAATTGTTGGTGATTATTTCCCAGGTATTAATCATTATTTCAAGTGAATATACATCATTATTAGATTTAAGTTTTGAGTTTATAAACGTGTTAATCTATGATTACTTTTTGATTGTAGATAACATTTGATTTTGCTTAAAAAAAATTCCGTAAACACATTTTCAAACACAGTTCGCGGTGAAACGTATCGAAGGAAACATTAAAATCGTTTTGATAAATTAATACTAATTTCTGTTTTGAATGCCCGTCATTCCTGATTAATTAGCTACACGTTTCATTTTTGCTTAAAAATGCCACCGAAAAAAAGATCAATTGGGCAGGTAACTGCAAAGTCGAAGAATATTAGAGCCGCAAGGGTGGCTGAATCAAGCGAACAGCACGAAACACGACTTGCAAACGTTCGAAGCAGGATGTGTTCTTCAAGAGCTGATGAAACAACTGAACAGCGTGAAACACGACTTGAAAATGTACGAAGCAGGATGTCTTCTTCAAGAGCTGATGAAACATCTGAACAGCGTGAAACACGACTTGAAAATGTACGAAGCAGGATGTCTTCTTCTAGAGCTACTGAAACCATTGAACATCCTGAGGGCCGGCTGGAAGTCGATCGGTTACGATATGGACGATTAATAGAAACTTTTAGAGGTGATTAAAAGTTAGCAGCATTCAATTACGAGAAAGACTATGATTACAATGTTTTAATTGGGCAAATGGAAAACATTTGTTTGTATTGTCATGCTTTAAAGTTTCACAATGAATCGCCTGGAATGTGTTGTGCACATGGAAAAGTGAATTTGCCTCCTCTGGATGATCCACCTGAACCTCTTCTAGCTTACGTCTCCGGAACTACTGAGTTATCCAGACATTTTCTACAAAATATTCGAAAATACAACTCATGCTTTCAAATGACATCTTTTGGAGCAACCCAAATTGTTAAGGATGGAGGTTTTATGCCCACGTTTAAAGTACAACGACAAATTTCTTCCATAACAATCAAGGTATTGAAGTATATACCTCCCGTGCAACGCCGGGTAACTCAGCTAGTATTTAATAAAAATAACATTTGAAACTTTTTAAAGTTAAGCGGTATGCCACCTAGATAGATTAAATCAAAGTTGGGAAATTACAGTTTCGATTTATAAATATGAATTCGTCAATCGAAGCTGAATGGTATATTGGTTTCTTAGGTTGAAACATTTTAACTGTATAGAAAGGTGTCCATTCATATTTTCAGTGCACTGAAATACGTTAGCATGATAGGTACCAAAAATTTTATCACCATCATTCTGATCGTTTTGATCAGTTTAATAGAGCCATTTTATGCAGAAGCTGCCAGTTTCTCCTAGAATAGTTTAGTTACATCGCTTTGATAGAAACATTTTGCTTGCTCCGTTTGGCCAGGTCGTTATTCTTGTACGACTTCTTGTACGTCGCTATCAATTAAGAGTATTACATCTCCAAATCAATAATTTTTTTAGAGGGGCGTGTCAAGTTTTTAATGTTAAATTTGGCCTAATTTTTTTAAATAAAATTCTTGCCACACTGTTTGGGAAGGATTTTATTTAAAACAAAAATTAAGTCGAAATTAACATTAACAATATTAAGGCCTCTCCAAAAAATTAATGATTTGGAGATGTAATACTCTTAATTGGAAGCGACGATAACAGTTTTCCATGAACAATAGGCATATTTAAGTCAGCAGGGTCGGCAAATATTGTGGATTCCTTTAATAATTTATACTGATGGCCATAGTATCAGGTGTATGCATATGTATTTTCCGGTTTAACTAAGAGATGGCGCCAGCGAAAAGTACGCAGCTTATTAATTTGACACATACGTCATTTTGTTTGGCTGACATTTAATCTACAATACAAACACACACAAGTTGAGTCCGCCAAAAATTAGTTTCTTTGTTTTATCGTTCAGTCATCATGTCGAGTTTTGTGCCTGAAAAAGAACATTTGTGGCACGCATTGCTTGTCTTATTTGATCAAAAGAAAAAGACTGTTCAAAGTCATCATTTGCTGGTAGAAACATATGCTGAACATTCTCCATCGATTAGAACATTTGAGGCATGGTTTCGACAATTTAAAAGTGGTGATTTCAATGTGAAAGACGGTGAGCGCTCTGGTAGACAAAAAAAATACAAAGACGAGCAATTGGAGGAGTTATTGGATGATGACCCAACTAAAACTCAACGGCAATTAGCAGAAGCATTACATGTGTCACAAGAAACAATCATCAGACGTTTACGAGCAATGGGGAAGATTAATAAACTCGGTAAATGGATCCCACACAATATGAATGAACGTCAAGTAGAAAATCGAAAAGTTACTTGTGAAACGCTGCTTCAATGCCACGAAAGTAAATCATTTTTGTATCGAATTGTGACGGATGACGAAAAATGTATTTATTTTGAAAACCCCAAGCGGAAAAAATCGTGGCTTTCATCTGGCGAAGCCGGTTCTTCAACACCAAGGCCAAATCGTTTCAGAGAGGCACTGTGTATTAAAAACTCTTAAAGCCTGGCGGAACAGTTAATACACAAATGATTAATTTAAAACACGCATTAATCGAAAGACGACCGGAATGGGCCAGAAGACATGGCACAGTGATTTTGTTACACGACAATACGCCATCTGACACTGCAAAACCCGCCGTACCCCCGAGACCTGGTGCCATCTGACCTCTTCGCATCAATGGGGGCACGCGCTCGCAGAGCAGCACTTCATCAATTTCGAGGATCTTGGAAAATGACTCGACGAATGGTTTGCCGCAAAAGACAACCAGTTTTTCTGGCATGGTATTCATAAATTACCTGAAAGATGGGCGAAATAAAAAAATTAATTTCTCTTCAAAGCTACGTGTTTTTTACCAAAAACTGGAAAAAACTTATGCATACGCCTGGTAAGTGCGATGTAACCAAACATAAGGTAAGAATGTTTCGTCGGTTGATGAATGGAACTTCTCAACGCAGCAGCTATTTCCGAAATATGAACATCAGCAGGTGAGTAGTGAGCAGTAAACCTAGATATAGGATTTTAAAAATATTGTGTAAATCTTCAATGCTCTTGCATTGTACTCCACTATCAAAATGTATGATTTCTGGTACTCCGAAAATATCAAGCGTATCATTTAAATGCTCTATGATCATTTCTGCGATGGTTTTAGCTAAGGTTTTTAACACAACGAATTTAGCCAACTGGATCACTATGATTAAAATCATTGTTTTATCATTCGATTATCTAGGATGGCCCAAGTCCTAGTAAATCGATATAATTAGTTTGCCAGGGTATTAATCACACTTCCGATAGGTCAACAGGCAATACATTTTGCCATCCCTTTTGATATTTAATTGAATAATCAAAGAGGTAGTCTGCCGGTTAGATCCTGTTGGGACATTCACCATTTGAGAGCAGAATGTTCTGAAATGACTCTGAAGGGTAACATAGGGGAATAGACGCCTTATTTAAATTGAATAATTTCGTTCTGCTTAGTTTAATTTGGCTGACTTAAAAACGCCCTGATCACTTTTCTGAAGAACAAATAAATGAGGCATTTTTCCGCAAAATTTAGATTATGATAGCTGTAACATCTGCGAAGTTTGGCACAAATCGTTGGTACTAACCAGCCATGCCCAAGAAGTTGTCAGTTTGATTTGCAAAAAATTGAGATTCATTCGAGCTTCAACCTTTGTACAAAATTTAATTAATTAAAATTTTATAACGTTTGTAAATTGTGTGTCAATCAACATTTTTCAACATCAATTTTTGCGGCAATTTTCACTACGCAGAAAATTCAACAGGCTGATTACAAACATTTATTGACCATTCTGTAAAAAATTACAGTGCTCTAAAATCATTGCATACCGAGGTCGAAAAGTGGGACTTAACGCTAATTCACCACTTGACTGAAAAACTCGATAAATCATCAATTTCCTGCGAAATCTTGTACACATTTTAAACGCTATCAAGGTGACGATAACAAATTCAAAGTATGTTGAAAACAAACGATCTCATTATTCGAAAGGAAAATCAATTTCCAATAATATCAAGTGCTCGTATTGTGAAGGATCCCATTTGATAACAAATTTTCCAAGTTTGTTAGATATTAAATATCTCCGCAAATGCGTTTTCAATATGCACGGAGTAATCAATTGTGTATCAATTGTTTAATTTCTAAGCACAAAGTTGGGATGTGTGATAAACCATCATGTAGCAAATGTTCTTTGAAACATAATGACTGCTTCATTTAGGGACAAATACAAGTTTTTAAAATACTATGAGCTTTTCAACAACTACAGGACTTAACGGAAATGATTCTGGTAATAATCATCGAGAAGTAAAAATAATCAAGTAGTGTTGAAATATCTGGATTATCTTCGTGTCAGCTAAGCAATACTTAAAAACTCAGTCAGTTTAAGAAATGTCGAACAGATTCTGATTGGAACTGCATTGCTTAACGTTGCAACAGAATCCAATGGAAAAGTGGTGTATATAGCATTACTATAGATAGTGGGCCACATGTAAACTTTGTGACTGAAAGTATTGATAAGTTATTGAAGCTGAAAAAACAATCAACCAGTAAAGTCGTATCTGGCGTATTGGTGGAACGGAAACCATAATTAAGGCAAAGGTGTATCTAATTTCTCAGCGACACTGAATTTTTTTATAATTCCAAGAATCATGAACAATTTACCAGACAATCCAGTCAGTATTCAGTTAGCTGACTCGTATTTCCATGTAAGAAAACTAATTTCTGAGCCTGAAAATTATCAGCAATACCGTGACTTTATGAGAGAGTATTTGTCGTTGGAACATATGATGTTAGTTCAGGATTCACATAGTATAAATAATTCATACAATAAGGCATATTATCTGCCACATCATTGTATAATAAAAGATACTATAGTACGACTACTAAATTAAGTGTGGTGTTTAATGTATCTTCGAAATCAGCGTCCAATATATCTCTACATGATTGCCTAAATAAAGCTCCCACGGTTCAATAAGATTTGCTGTCTATCATCCTTCGAATTAGGACACACAAAGTTCCTTTTACAGCCGATATTACTAAAATCTACAGGTAAATTTTTATATATGATGACCAACAAGATTTACAACGAATTTGGTGGAGATATAATTCAGCAGATAATATACAATGCTTTAAGTTGCGCACAGATATACCTATGGCACTAAACGTGCTTCGTACCTCACAACTCGTACCTAACAACAGTTAGCGTTCGATGAAACAGCTTCGTTTCCCGTGGCATCAGCGGTTTTAACGACTTTTATGTCGACGATGTTCTGACGGGAGCTGATAATGTCACTGATTCACTAAACTTGAAGGAGGAGCTATTCTCTCGGTACCTACTGAATCTACTTCGAAAATATCATGAGTACCGGGACTTTATTGGGACCCTTCGCATGATGAATTCGAAATGAATTTTTCCAAATTTTTTCTATGTACAATTTGTATACTAAACGAAACATTCTGTCAGAGATTTGTCAATAAATTGTTTGACCCGTTGGGATGAATGCAGGCAATATGGACTTGGGGGGGGGGGGGGGCAACGTTCTGCGCAAATCATCAAATTGAATGGCTCCCTATTCCACCGCTATTTCAAATCTGAAGTCGGATTTATATCTGAGTATGTACTGATTTCTATGCATACAAAAAATTTTCAGACAAAATACTCATGAGGGATCTTTTAAGAATCTCATAAAGAGTATTTTAAAACAAAAAATACTCAATTTGGTGCATTTTTCTAGGCTCTAGACATTTTTGGGACTAAACACTACTTAAAACCCTTATGTGCAGTGGTTGGGAGAGGGGCGAGATTTCATTCCATCATCATCATGATCCCATGCGGCCACCCAAATTTGTATTAACCATATAGCAAATGTTGCTTGATGTGGTAGTGGTAGTAGTTGCGTCTCTTTTTTTCTCGTCCACTCGCCCCCCCATTCAATCCGGTTGCAACTCTGTTCTGACAATTTTCTTTACTTCAAATGTTTAATCGATTTAAGTAGAATTTGTTTCATTATTAAAGCAAAGTTTTTATCCTCTAAGGACACATTTTCAAAGTTAGAAAAAGTTCGTTAGCTTTCTACCGTTGAAATGGTGTTGATCACCCTAAAAATATATTTTCTGAGTGATCCTAGTAAATTTTAGCCAAATTTCTAACCGGAATAGACATTATATCCTATAATCTCTAGATTTAAAGGGTTTATTAGGGCATAATTGGAGTTCATCGGAGCTTTCTGAAATGAAATTTTCCAAAAAATAAATTTGAGTACACACCAAACAAAAACTGCGTTATCGCAAACTACAACTACGAGTATATCCATAGCCATACAGCTCTGGGTCCACTACTGTATCTTCATTATATGGTAATTTTTTTCTGTTTTTTGTTTTTCTTTTCATCTGACTTATTAATAACGTCTTTATAAATACCTCCAACAATTAAGTTGTCTTGATTAAAAAATTAATATTTTAATTTAAAAATTTTATATTATAAAACAACTAAAATACCGCGCGACACAAACAGGCATATACAAACGTATATATATATATATATATATACAGGGAACACGATAAAATGAAAAGATGAAGAAGAAAACGACGACGACAGATCTTAAATTTATATATTTTGGTTTATCTCCATATATGTAAGAAAATAACGCGCTCTTCAACTAGTAGCACTTGTTTTGGGTCCATAAATAAGAAAATGGATATGATTTTCAATACAATATTTGTAATGTGATGATAGTTCTTCGATATAATACACGAATACAAATTTTGTGTTAATTTAATCATCTAAATATTTTAATTCGTAAACAAAGTATCGGAATATATTAGAAAGAAAGAAGCTGGACTGTATGTATATTATATTGTGGTACGGTTTAAAGATTTAAATTAGATTTTTGAACTGTGTTTATCTGGGTATCATAAATATTATAAAGATGTCTATCTCAAAGTATACCACCTGTGACATGAGTTGGTGTATTTCAAAATATAAGACACCAAGCGAGCGAGCCATAATATAGCGAGAGATAACAAAACAGATTTTTATTAATTGCTTCGAAGAATTTGTTATATCGATTAACTAAAATCGAAAAATTAAAACCCACTCTCAAATCGATTTTGAATACACATAAGTATATTTTAGGTATATGAAACGTGTTTGATTTTGATATGCTTTTATAAATGTTTAAGCTTTTAGATTAATTGTTGAATTTTAAATTGATTTAATTATTTTTTTGTTTTGTTTAATGCGTTTATCAGCCAGCATAAAATATTCATTTGTAGAGGTGGATAATTTATATATGCTCGAATGTGTGTTGTATATGCACGCGAAGAGAATTGGAACCAGCATACAATATTATGAAATTTGGTTAATTAACACACGATTTTATATAAATATTATTATTCATACTAATTAGTCTTTGTTATACGTAATTTAAGATTTCCTGTTAACCTAAAAGATTTAACCAAAAAATTTAATAGTTGAGCGTTATGGTTTTTAGAAAAAAAAATTGAGTAACGGAATATATGGAACCCTATTGACGATTGTAAAAGTAGAGAAAGCGCCTCTCGAGGACAATAGTTAAAATGATGCACCTGATAAAATGACATTTGTCACAAATGCGACGAAAGAAAATTTAGCAATGCGGTAATTAAAAATTGTTTTATAGTCCGAAATTGGAATAATTTACAATTATCAGCAATCCGGTAAGTAAAAATTGTGTTTACAGTTCAAAATTGGAATTGTTTACAATAATTTCGAACGTCAAATTATCAGGTACATCAGTTTAAAAATTTTCCACTAGGTGGAATCCGTGATGCTCCAATCGTCAATAACGCGCTCTTAAATAATTTTTTATACGTATAAACAAAAAATTAACAAATTTTCACAATTTGGAATGCAGATTTAAAATTACAGATTTGGAATTACAAATTAAAATTGACGCAAACTTTTCGCTCAACAGCAATATTCTGAATATTTAAATAAAACCAAAATTTAATTTTAATTTATATTTGCAATCTGAAAATGGACTGCCCTTGCCTCGACAAGTATCAGGATAACATTTTCTCTTGGCTTTGGTACGGTGTACCAACCGTTTTTCTTAGCAGCCCAGCAAAAATAAGGCCCACGCCATCCAATTTCGCAGTTCGGCAGTTTAAAGGGAACAAAAAATTCCATAATAATTCACAAAATCACTAAAACTTACTTAATGTGTGAAACACGATTCATATACCATTAATCCAATGTAATTCGATTTCATTTGCCTTTTTTATATACTGAATTTAGAAAAATCATAATTTCCGATAAGATAATTCAAGGCGACAGAACAGTTCGACTTGGCCAAATAATATTTATTACAATTAACTAAACTACTCTAACCTAGGTGCCACTAGTACTTATTCTTTTCTACCTAGTGACACCTGTTCAGTAGCGTAACTACAAATGTCGCCCCCCCCCCCCCCCCCACCCGCGAAATTTTGTTGGACCCCTAAAAATGCTTATTGTATCTATGAACAAGTAAAGCTTTAAGTGAAAAACTTATTTCTTCCTATTGTCTAGTCTCGGCATTAATTAAAAGTATCTGATTTCAAGATGACACGAAACTTCTTGCAACTCAATGCTCTGACGATTTATAAATACATATATCGATAAAGCACCACAAATTTCGAATATAAATTGAAAAATATCAAGAATTTCGAAATAATCTCAAAAATGTCGAATTTTCAAAGTATCTTCACATATTCTTGAAAGTTCTCAAATATCGAATTATTCGTAAATTTTGTTAAAAAATGGTATAAGCATAAAATATGTAACTGTAAAATTTGTTAATTAGCTTTAAGTTTGATAATTAATTTAAATAGGTTTGGGTTTTAACTTAAACTTTAATGTTGAGCTTTTTCATACTATTAGGTTTTTGTTAAAATTTGTTTGTGTTATGAGAAAAAATTATGTTTTGTAAAAAATGTCAAGTAAAATTAGTTTTAAGAGCTTTCAATTAGAAAATCTTTTTAAACGTAACCATTTTACTCAGAAATTCGATTTTACCTAGGGTAACGGATTTTAGGTATAATTTACTATATTTGTTCTCAATGTAAATTTTCAAGAGCTTTTAATCAAACCAAGCCATTTCACTAGGAAACTTGGTATTATCACAATCTTTCGTTTGTCGAACCTTTTTGAATCAAATCATTTTACTCCGAAATTTAGGATTAAAAAGAAGTACGGAATTTTGGGATAAATTTAGAATATTTGTTACAATGAGTTTTGGACGTGATAGATATAAATTAATACTAAGTATTTGGGTTTAAAGTTAACATTTGTCAGATTTTTAATAATTTCAATTTATATTTCCAAAAAGTTTCAAGAGCTTTTAGTTTTAAGAGCTCCCACTGATCGAAACTTTTTAAACAATTTATCTCAAAATTACCCTTTGTAACGGAATTTTGGGATATATTTCGAATATTTGTTACCAGTGAGCTTTAAGATTGATAATTAATTTTTACTTTCTGGGTTTGAACTTAACATTTTTGAACCTTTTCCAAATTTGAGGATTTTGCTAAAATGTGTTATTTTGTATTTACAAAAAATGTCGAACTTTTAATTTTAGGAGCTTTCACGTATCGAAGCTTTTTAACCCAAATCATTGCTTTTTATTCTGAAATTCGATAGTTTAAAAGAAGGTGGGATTTTGGAATAAATTTAGAATATTTGGTTCCAATGAGCTTTAAGCTTGACAATTAATTCATCCTTTTTGGGTTTGAACTGACCATTTTTGAGCTTTTTAATAATTTCTGGTTTTTAATAAAATGTTTTATGAGCATAAATTATATATGTATTTGAAAAAATTGTCAAGAGCTTTGGTTTTAAGAGCTTTCACTTATTGAATCTTTTTAAACAAACCATTTTACTTCGAAATTTAATAAAACAAGGGATGATGGAATTTTTGGGTATGATTTAGTATATTTGTGCTCAATATAAATTCTTTCCATAAATTCTGTCTTTCGTTAAAATGTTTAAGAGCTTTGACTTATCGAAGCTTTTCAACTCAATCGTTTTACTCAACACAACTTACAATAACCTGAACATTCTTGAATAATTTCGAATAACCTACAGGAAATCGGAGAAATATCGAATTTTTGGCATAATCTCAAAAAACTTTTAAATATCACGATTTAGATTTATATGTGTAACTCGGCAGGTTCTTACAACTCAAAGCTAAGCGCAGAACATTGCCTTACAAAATCCGAATAAATTCGTAAACCTTTAAAAATCTCGAATAGTCCTATGAATGTCGAAAAACTTAAGAAATATAGAATAAACCGCGGAACAATTTCGATTACCCCAGAAAAATAAGAATAGTAATAAGAATAGAACCCTCGGATCTTATCGGGTGATTTTTTAAATATCGAATAATCGTATACTTCGAATAGACTCTAAAATTAGTCGAATAACTTGACTGTTTCATAACATTGAATCACCAATTAAGTCTCAAACATTACGCATCGAGAAGCGAGAATTTCCAAAGCCAGGAAAACCCCACCAAAAACAGCCAAAAAAACACCATCACTAGTTGTAAAATTAAGTTGGCATTTGCAAATTTCCTTATATTTAAAATAGTTTTTCAAAATGAACCGGTAAATTTAATTTTTATTGACGATTTACTGGTAATCAAAAGATCCGCTAAATAAGAAACTATAATTCGAACGAAGGCTAATTGATTATCGTTACGAAGAAGCTTTGATTTCAAACGAATTTTGCTAATTTTCTTCTAAATCTAAATATCGGTCAGAACCTAAAGGAATTTTTACTTCTATGGAGTCAGAACCGAAAAGAAATTGTTGAGCCGGTTTAAACAAAATATTTAATAGTAACAGGAATAATTTCTTATTTTTCCAAAAATTAGGACACCGCTTTTTCCTACAAATTTCCTAGAAATATACCGTTCTGCAAATTTGAAAAGGTACGCTGCGGGTGCTGCGGGCACCTAATTATGCCACTGCACTTGTTACTATGACAAAATCATCTTCAGTTGTTGACCGTTACTTGGTATTTCTAACTAATCCAATTAAAACCAGCACAATAAATTGAATTGGTCTGTTTTATTTACAATCCAGTGCTTCGAGGCATGAGTGACAAGGCAAAAAATGTAAGAATATTGTTACAATGACATCTATGCGTAATTTCTTCGATGATTGTATATATTATGAAGTTGTTGTTTTATTCACAACCCAACGGTTCCAACCTTGACTGATAAAGCCGAAACGTAACAATTGGGCACAGCAGTGGAATTGTAAATAACACAAAACAAAACCAAAATGATCTTCAATTTAAAGTTTCTGGAATTGAAGAAGGAATTGGGGGAGCGGGTTTTGTCACCTGATGATGCTAAAGACATATTGGGAGGATTATGATTCATGGTATTGTAGAGGAGGAAACAGCACAGGTATACCTTTTGTAAATTGATTGCTTCTGTGAACCAAATGATGGAGTGGCCGAGATGTGAATATTGAACAATTAAACCAAATAGTTATAATTGGTATAAATTCCTAACACATTACAAGGTAAATTAGGGAAATTACAAATCGAAATTCACTTGTAAACAGAGGGACAATAATTAATTTCGAAAAGGAGCTACAAGATTTCTAAATAAACGGTACAAAAAACCAAGTGGATCAGATGGTATACGAAATTAAATTTAAGCCCCTTACATTTTTCAGTTCTAATTCAAAACGACGACACATCGTGTTGTAGCAACACGATGGTTAGAGGTACACTGACCTTTCAATTAATTACGGAACCAGAATGCAACTGGTATATCAAAGAAATAATGAAAGCGCTGGATCACAAATGCGGTGATATGAGAGATCTATCATATGGGATTGAAATGTCGTTATCCAAAGAGTATAGAGATAGATGGTAACCTCCACCAACTTGTGTTCACAAGCCATCACCAAAACATATCAATGACGATATGCTGGGGTTATTGATATCAACAACACCGGACGATTAGCACCAAGATTCACCGACGGAAATAGCCACCTTAGGTGTTGAACATCTTATGCATATAACTGGCAATAATTCTGATGATATTACTAACTGGACTGATATTGTTGGGTATGAAAGTTCACCCAATCACACTACCACATAAATATTCGATTAGAGTACGTCTCATGGCACCGGTATTTCCAACCCGAATGTGCATTGGATGCCTTACCTTCACTATTCACACTCCACACACAAAAAAGTACCAAAACAAAATACACGACGTGACGATTGACGAACCCAAAACAAAATAAATGCACCTGTATTGCGTGTGTTTAGTGATCAAAAATATTAAAATAAAATTGTTAAAATTAATTAATGAAATAAAAGTAAATTTGAATGTATTAAATTAAATTAAATTGTGTATGTGTGTGTCTTCAATATTGGTTACCTCAACGACCGATTTTATGTGTCATACAAAAAGTGCCGCACGTCTATCTGTGAAGGAGCCACGCCATACCACCAAACATGGAGTAATCTCACCCGTTTACAACGGTTAGCAACAGGGTCGAATTCGCTATCGTCATCGCGGTCATAATTTTTGCGACCACACATGAAACAGCATCAACATCATACTCACTTATCATCATCAGGGACACAATCAATAGCCAGCACATCATCGCCAATACCTCTTTACTAATGTACATAAATTGTTTACCACTACATTTTTTTTTTTTCATTTTTTCCGCCGGTTCATATTTTTTTAAATCCATTTTTCTTTTCAATAAAAATTAATTTCAGCCATTCTCCGCCCTTACACCATGCGCAATCTTTCCATGTCAAACACCCATAGTCGAGACTCACTCCGCCTGTCTTGTCTGAAACGTTCAAGGCAAATTTTGGCTTTAAAGCCGCCACCACCAACACCTTCTTTGGCAGGCCCCAAAGCCCAACAAATCAAGACTGCAGATATGGAAACTCGGTCGTTGCATCACTTATGACAACTCACCAAACTTATTAAATCAGATCCGTGTGCGACAAAGCACCCAGTAGGAAGAGTAGAGGTGGTGCACGCCAGATATTGGTCGAAGCCCCCTGCTCCCAAACTATGTGGTGTGTCCTTTTACGTTCTCCTTCACCGCTTCATGCCTGTCACATGTGTATCTTAAATACAGTGTTGTAAAAGCACTTGCTTGTATACACCTCACATATGATGATATCCTTATTTCCCTCCGTCTTTTTAAGGGTGGATGTGGCCCAGAAGGTAGTTTTTTAAACTTTCTTACACTCCAATCCCCATAGTCATATTACATCATTTTTCATATCTCTAGTTACGTCGCATCAATTTTCCTATTTCTCGTCGTGTGTTACGTCTAAACTCACTTTATACGACATGTCACTTGAATTTTGTAAGTGACAGGTGACTACAACAAAATGGAAGGGCGAAATTTCAGTCCTAATATTTTTTTTTTAATCCTAATTCCTAATAAAATTTTTTTATTTGGTTCGCCTTTAAGAATATCAATAATTTTCATATTCTGTGACACGATTATACTCACATCAGCTAGAATGGCACGAATATGGGAATTGAGGTGTAAATCAGGTAATAGGGGGGAAGTATCTAACTTCAGAGGATTTCATTATTGTTAGCAATTAGTAAATTATTGTGTGATCTTAAATTGCTTATAAATGAGCAAAATTTCTTTCCCGATGCGTTCTTTTGACGTTTGACTCAATCAATCACTTTCACGTTCTGCAAAAACTAAAGTTACCTAGTATTAATGATAATTTGATCAAATGGCTTACTGGGAGAGTGCAGTGTGTAAAAATGAATAATAGTTTATCTGATCCAATTCAACTCTATATGTTAGGATTCTTAAAATGTACATTGAAAGAGTTTGAACCGATTACCGTAGTGGGTAAATAATTGGAGTCTACCATGCTGAAAGATGCTTGAAATTCGTCGTCAGTACGGTTGAACTATTTTTATTTCTAATTTACGTAATGGGAACATTTCAAGTACGTACTTGTTATTGAACTTGAATTTGTGTATTGAAACAAGAAATCTTAGAACTCGCACACTCTTGAAAGTATAGATCTTATAGAATCAATTATGGAAGTGATGAGCCTCTGAATTCCATGTTGAAATGTTATACCAAACTAAGTATTTTTTGTGACTTTATGTAATATGACGAAATTGGTAATCAGACAAGAAAGTCATTAATAAAACGTTATTTAGTAAATCAGTTTCAAGAACAATTTGATATGCTCATCAACTATGTGAAGATTCTACTTGAATATGATGGATTCCATCCAAGCTGCAACAATTTTTGATGAGTGACCAAACTTGTATGTGGTCTAGTGTTATCATGGTGAAATACAACAACTTTGCGATTCACTAATTCTGGACGCTTCTGGTTGATTGCAGTATTTAATTCATTAGGCTGATGACAGTGCACGCCCAAATTAATGTTTCGACTGATAGCATAACCTTACTTTAGTGAATATCTCTCATTATAGATGATCCATTTTTCATATCCTATTATCAACGTTTCAGAAAAGGATCGTTTTCTTCACGTTTTAAGAGAGAATCGCAAATGTCAACGCGCTTAGTAAGATAAATCTCGTTGAGCTCATTTGGTACCCAAATATCGAGTATCCACCCTAATCAAAGTTGTGTTAAATGGTTTTTAATGCTCGATTTCACAAGGCACAGACGGCGATACACTGAAAACTGGCAGACTAAAAGATTGGCTGACAGACTGACAAACTGACTGACATACACCATTTCGGAACCCACTTTTTCGGACTCGGACTTTATTTTATTAACGTAAAAGAAAGAGAAAAAGCAAAAAAAAAAAAATGTCCGTCCGTCTGTCTATATGTCTGGATGTCTGGTCGCCTGGGTGTCTGGATGTCTGGATGTCTGGATATCTGTTTCTATGGTCAAGGTGGAGATTTGAAAAGCATTTGGAGGCTGTAGGTCAACAGGGTGGGGTAGCTGCCATACGAATTCACCCAAAATACCTGGTTTTATAAATATTTACAATTTTTTTATATAATATGCTGGTTTGATTATCGAATTGGGCATTGATTTGAAGGTTAAGTTTGGGGTCAATTTGCGGGTTGAGTTGAAGTTGGGTTGGAGTTGAGTTTGGGTTAGTGAGTAGTTAATAAATTTTTTATATGGGGGAACTTGCTTATTTATCAACCGATTATTATGAAATTTGACATGTGTGTTGGAAATGGGATTCTAAAATGATTTTTGGATGGAGTTCTGGAATATGGCCAAGTAGGATGGCGAACTTGCCCATTTCTCAACCGATTACGACGAAATTCGACATGTGTATTGGAAATGGGATTCTAAAACGTTTTTTGGATGAAGTTCTGGGATTTCAAAATGATTTCTGGATGAAGTTCTGGAATATGGCCAAGTATATGATGGAACTTGTCTATTTCTCAATCGATTATTATGAAATTTGATATGTGTGTTAGAAATGGGATTCTAAAATGAGTTTTGGATGAAGTTCTGGAATATGGCCATGTAGGATGGAACTTGCCTATTTCTCAACCAATTACGATGAAATTCGACATTTGTATTGGAAATGGGATTCTAAAATGTTTTTTGGATGAAGTTCTAGGATTTCAAAACGATTTCTGGATGCAGTTCTGGAATATGGCCAAGTATGATGGAACGTGTCTATTTCTCAACCGATTATTATGAAATTTGATTTGTGTGTTAGAAATGGGATTCTAAAATGAGTTTTGGATGAAGTTCTGGAATATGGCCAAGTATGATGGAACTCGCCTATTTCTCAAACGATAATTATGAAATTCGAATGTGTGTTGGAAATGGGATTCTAAAATGAGTTTTGTATCAGGTTGTGAAATATGGCTAAGTATGCTGGAACTTGGCTATTTCTCAACCGATTATGATGAAATTCGACATGTGTATTGGAAATGGGAATCTAAAATGAGTTTTGGACGAAGTTCAGGAATATGGCCAAGTATGATGGAACTTGGTTATTTCTTAACCGATTGTAATGAAATTTGATATGTGTATGGAAATGGGATCGAAAAATGAGTTTTTGGATACATTTCTGAAATATGGTCAGTTAAACGGTTAGAAATATCAGTATAATTTGTTATACTACTTTCGCTATAAAGTTCTAGAATATGATTTTTCGTTTTAAATTGGATGCCTGTACTCATGTTACTGAAGCTTTTGACCTGTTTGGCTGTTGTTGTATAGGTAAATATATGTTGGTTAAAATAGAAATCAATAATGTCAAAACTGTCACACCATAACGTTATGACATTATTGAAGGTACCAAAGACCGAAGTTCTGATCACCTCGTGAGGTTTCAGCCCTTTACATTTTTTGATTCTGTTAGTAACCGTGTCTCTATTTTGTGTATTCTGTTAAACATGTTGCCTTTCGTTGGTATTCCGCTAATATTATAAACATATATGGTATATAAGGATGAGTTATCAACTTTATATATACCATCAAACTATAACAAAACATTTATTGACTTAATTACGTACATCCTTAATAAATAATTTATGCCATATTTATGTATATTTTATTGACCACAAATTTCATAAATAATACTTTTGTACAATTTTTACTAAACATCTGAGAAATTTCCCACAAAATATAATTCCACTTTTATGTAATTTGTTTTTGTTGTACACGAACTGAATTTGTAATGAATTTATAATTTGTTATCGTATACGAGTATGTACAAGTTGGATAAAATCAAAGGGGGACGACGACTCTCTTCAACTTTTTTTTTTTCTATTTATTTATTAATAATGGGTGTCTTGATTATAATTACCGATCAACGATCAATGTATAACAATATAATTAATCTTAAATAATAAAACGTTTTTCGTATTCACTATACATAAACTATAATTAGACAATCATATGTACCTACGTATGAATAAAGGACATTTAATTATTGTTACGACAGCCAGTTTATATAACTTATCCTCCCAAATTTATTTTTTGGTTATACATAATTTTAATTCCCCGCAGTTTTCGACAAGATAACAACAAACAACATAAACACATACACACACACACATAATCAACCAGTGAGAAACCCTATAATCATGATACGCACATACATATTTAAAAAAAAAAAAAATCCAATCAAATTTCTTTATATGATTAAGTCATTTGTCTTATTTGAATGTCTTTAAGATGAATGAAAATAAAACGAAAACTTAAAATTAAGATACAACCTTTTACCGCTTAAACATAAAACACGATTATCTTATATAGGTATATAAAAGAATAAAATAATGTATTATTATAACATTTTGTTGAACACAAGAAGAAGACGATCAACGGTGGTGATAATTTTCTTAAAAAAAAAATTTTTTTTGGTGTTAAAGTATTACACGCACATAAAGCGATGAGTATCCATCGTGTGAATAGAAAATAAATTTTTTTACCTTTTTTGAGATCTTAATTAGTCACCATGGTATACACGCGGTTTATGTTTATGTACATATATGGAATGCACTATTTATTATTGATAATTCTCAAAAAAAAAAAAAAAAAAAAATAAAGATTAATTACTTAAGAACCGATCGACAGCACACCACAGGTACGCGCAGAGACATGAAACGAGATGATTATATAGTATATAAAAAAATTGTGCGCACATATCGGACGAGAATATCCGCGCGGCATGAAATATTTCAATTTATTCAGTGCTAAAATGACTGATTATATTTTGAAATGCAAAATGTGTATACGCGCAAAGTAGGAATTTTCACGATTTCTGTTTAAGAAAATGATATTCCAATTACTTTGCTCAGTTTGTTCGCGGTATCATTCAAGCACAGCAGCGATTCTAATTGAGATTTTATCGTTTATTTATTTTATTTAAAGTAATATTTACATTTATAACAGATAAAAAATATTTTGTTGGAAATACGCGGTTGGTGCATTAATCTGGTAGACATTTTCCATTAATTAAAAATCGGATTATCTGATAAATTGGAATAGAACTTTTGTATTGGGTTTTTTGTAATAGTTCAGTCGTCATTTTAAATGTTTAACTAAATAAGCACATCGGTTAATAAGTTATAAATAGATAATCAGCCTGTAAGGATATAATTCTATCAGGTATCATCAAAAGTACTTTTCGGTGGTTTCAATCAAATTTCATCATTGGCTGAGCTGAATGTGCCCGACGACGATTTAATTTTCGTTAGGAACCCACCCGCTTATAGAAAATTCCTCTCATTTTCGGTGGATGTTGGTTTGAGCGGGTCGTTTTTAAATTTGATTGCTTTTCCAATTTTGGCTTCCTTGCGCCAGGTCTGCGTCATCGAATAGCCGATATAAAAACTAAGTATTTTCTTATTCTAATTTGTGATGGAGCCAGAATTGGAATTCTGGAGACCATAAAAATAGATCTTGAGATTAAATTAATTTTGGATCCAGAAAAAAGTTTTCAAACTGGATACGCTAAACATCGTAATTGTGCTAATTTAGTTTGCACCTGAAAAGATAGGTTCTTACCTAATTCAAGTCTCGGGACTTTTTTAATATCTTAACTTCAAACCACCACCTTGAGCAGAAACAATCAGTGCTGATTACCTTTAGGTTTTTTGAATAGAGGTTTTGATATTTAAATTACATATATTTATTGCTATATAATGGGCAACAAAGGCAATTATAGGTCACATCTATTTGCTCACTTACTCATAATGTTTAAAATATAGAAAAATAGTTGCTCAAATATTTTAATAAACTGAACAGTGTGAAATACTCATTCACCAAAAGTCCACAGTGAAAATGCAATTACTTCAAATAAAAATAATTATTTAAAAACAAATTT
This sequence comes from Tipula helvola, assembly GCA_963556165.1. Lineage (NCBI taxonomy): Eukaryota > Metazoa > Arthropoda > Insecta > Diptera > Tipulidae > Tipula > Tipula helvola. The sequence continues at coordinate 44,775,225 of OY744482.1, forward strand.
GAAGCTATATTATTTAGTATCAGAAATTTACTTTCGAATTTTGCTCAATTATTTAGTGCCAAACATTTATTGAGGTTAAACGACCTTTGACTAGAATTTGTTTAACAATTATGATTACCAATTTAGAACACTAATTTTACAGGCTAAAATTAACTGCCCAGTGTCCAAAATTGTAAAATAAAAATTATGCAATCTTTAGCTCAATTAGTTTTGTTAAATTAAAGTTGAACACAAAATTAATTTTCTTGAACAATTTTTAAGGGAGCAACCATCGAAAATAAGTCATTTTATTAAATGCTATCCAAATTCATGATGTTGCTCAAAATTATGAAGGAGGTCGCATGCAGAATATTTTGCTCAGTTAGTACTTCAAATTTTTTTTCAGTTGCTTAAACGAAAATCTGCAATGTTACACCAAACTGTTGAAAATGTACAATTGTCTATTTATATCACTCTAATTTAAAGTTGATTTGTTCTAAATTCCTGATAATTTACAGCAATTAACCTAGTAATGCTTTTTTTGCAAGTTGCTCATTTTATAAATATGTTGTTCAGTTTTATATTTTGATATCTTCCACACCAAACAAAATTCTATTTTTAGCTCATCTAGTTGCTGGCTGCATAATTTTGTATTGAATATTAAAGCGCTGTTAAGAGTTTTTCAAATTATCGAAAACCTAAACAACAGTAACAAGAGTAACTCAATTTCGTAAACTAAAAATCCGCTCACATAAAAGTTTTTTATTATACTCAGCTGGACAGTTAAAGCACACTTCACATCATTTAAGAATAGCACAACAGGTTTTGCTAAGCCAAAGGACACATTAGGACTTGGTGCGTGTTGTCCAATTTTAAGATTTTTGACATCCGCATTAATAAAAATGATAATATAGAGCACGATAAGGACGACCAAGACACGATCGTTACGTATAAACTACATTGTTAAACTAAATAACTATTTTCAATGTAAACTTTCGTTTAATTATATTTTCCTATTAATCGGCTTATTTGACCGCATAATCTGGGCTTTAAAATTTTTATTTTTCTCAAAAATCTTAATTAACTGATATGAACACTGATTTTTAATGGGGTATTAAATCAGTAGCTCCATTTTTGAAATTCGTAGCTTCTACATACACAGTGCGATAGTTTGGTTTAATAATGTAAATCAAAGGTGTCCATAAGGCCGATCGCGATCGACTGATCGACAGTTTTAAATGTTGAGTAATTTAATTGGCTGTTATCAGCATTGAGTAATACCTTCCTAGTAATACTTTGGAAATCAAAAAATAGATCCCTCAAAAGAGATATAGATAGACTACGTACATATGTTCAATGCTTCTTTTGACTGAATTAATTTCTTTGTATGCTTCCAATAATCCTAACATAAACAAGTCATTTCGGATTTTGCGCTCATTCCAAATGCATCATCCATAATTTCCTTTGGCCCCACCTTTGGATATTGGACAGGTTTTATTAACGAGGCCACATCTTTATTTCTTAATGGCTAATTTTTGTTTTACGCAAGTTTTAACGTATGTATATGGTCAATAATACTTGCCTATTCTATTAAATTTGTTAACAATAATGCTGAAGTTGCTACAGCTTTGGGTATTTAAAAATATTTTCAGCAGTATAAGAACATTTTGTAGCTCGACGATATTGCTCAATATTCGTTCATCCCCATTTCGAATATTTTCAGTTCGCAAAGTGCTGTTTTTACTAAAAAACCATTTTAACGTACTCCCTAAAATACTCCGGCGTATGGCTATCTAACATAATATTCAGTTCTTTACACTCTACCAAACTCTATAATGTGTCTTTATTTTTTATAACGTTGCACCCATCTGGGGTGGAGTCTTGAAATTGGATTTTCAAGTAAATAGGAAAACATATTACATACGATATAGATGTTGAAGATAGCTATGTGAAGAGTGCTCCAATTTAAGGTTAAGTATTTTTCAATATAGTAAAACATAAATTATTTGATAAGAATCCACATTTTTATTTCAAATGATAGTACAAAGGTTCCGGTTTAATAAAGGTAAATAATGTCTTGTAATTGTAAGTAACTTCTTGCTGCTGAAATCACATATTCTGAACATCCATACCCTCCTATTCGTCAAACAAAGAACTCGTAATCATATTCCGATATCGAGATTCATTTACAGTATTAGCAATCCCAGCTCCGTTAGATGCATCGGTTTTTCCATTATTTCTCATGGATTTTCTTCATCCCAGATTCGACAATTTTGTTTGTTTACAAATGCATCCAGTTCAAAGTTTGCTTTGTCGCTAAGGACAGCTTTATGGCCCAATTAGTGAATTGACAATGTAATCCAAAGTCTTATGGCTTTATTTCTCGAGTTATCGGAATCTTTTATGTTTCCAAATGAATATCTTTGTGCATAACTATGAATAAAGTGGTTGGTTGATGTTTATTCTCATTATAGCTAGCACTTCAGCAGAAATATTTTCTTCTAAAAGACACACTATGATGGTATATTTTGCTTTTTTCATCGTTTACTGAACCACAATTGACGGATAATTTCCTCTCCCGTATTCTGTACGAAATTTTCTTGCAACTCCTGCATAATTTTCACAAAATTTAAAATAATTTTTAGCAAGAAACTACTGTGAAATAACATATAGTATGGTATTCTGGTACGACGTAAATGTAAATGGTAGCAAATTTAAAAATTAACTTCAATTTGGAACACCCTTTATATATAAAATAAGTTATGTTAATTGGAGCGCACATATACAATATAAATTTATTTTATCTACCTCTCTATGGGGGTCCATTTTAATAGACAGGTCCAAACATCTCCTATAATCTGCAAGTTCAGAAAAAAAAGGGATTATTTATCTGTACTAATGACCTTGACCTGTATGTCAATTTGCAAGGTCATTTGAAGGTCAAGGTCATATTGTTAGATAGAATCCCCGATTTTTGGCACTGAATTCGAAAACAGCGGGACATTTTACATTCGAAATGATGTTTCGAAGCTTTTTATTGTGACCTTGAGAAGCTCAACTCAAGGTTAAATGCTTAAAAACAACCCAGAAGCCGCTGAGTCGAATTTGAAAGGTTTCCTGCTTATTATAAACGTTTGAACTATCTTTAACAAGTGGCATGAGCTTGATTTTAAAATTAGTTTTCAAAATCAGTTGAAGGTCAAATCTTGGTTAAATATTTAAAAAGTACTCAGATGTTGTTAATTTTGCATGATAAGTATTACGGCGGTACTTCAAAAGTAGAGAAGCTGCAAACAATACGAAGACCTTTTCCTTACTTTTAGCGTTACCAAAAACAACGAAATGTACGTAGTAAATGTTCTTTTGGAGTGCTTGATTATCGTGAGTCTCCTTTCATCTCACCATTACTATAATTATATGAATTACCCATGCAAGGGGTAATTCGTGAGTATATTGAAATAATTATAGTAAAGGTAAGAGGCAACAAGACTTACGATAATCAAGCACCCCCAAAGGAAACAAAAATTGTTACGCCCACGTCGTTGTTTTCTGGGAATGCTAAAAGTAAGAACAATGTAATTAATACTTTTACATCCCACCTACCTGTTAAAGTTACTTCAAGTTCAAACGTTTATGAGTATGTATTTTGAACATTTAACCTTGATTTGCGCTTCGCAAAGTCATAATAAGAAACTATGAATTATCATTTCGAACTTTAAATTTCTTGCTCTTTTCGATTCCGGGGTCAAAAATAGGGTTTTAAATACCCATTTTAATGACGGATCTAAATATTTCCTAAAATAAGCCAACTATACAAAAAGATGGTTTAGAAAAAAACTGTCAATAACAATGGGGGTCATTTATCAGTATTAATGACCTTGAACTTTAGGTAATTTGAAAGTCAATATCATTTGTTTTAAATAGCCTTCTGTTTCTATTTAAAACAAATGATATTGACTTTCAAATTACCTAAAGTTCAAGGTCATTAATACTGATAAATGACCCCCATTGTTATTGACAGTTTTTTTCTAAACCATCTTTTTGTAGTTGCCTTATTTTAGGAAATATTTGGATCCGTCATTAAAATGGGTTGCCGTATAAAATACGACAGATTCAAAAAAATAGTTTAGACAAAAAATTGTCAAGGACAGTGGGAGTCATATATCTGTATTAATGCCCTAGAGCTTCAGAGCAATTTTTAAGGTCAAATTCATTTTTTTAATTCCCATTTTTGACACCGGATTTGAATATGAATTTTCCCATGACCTCCCGAAAGAGCCTGAAGAAATGTGTTTATTTTAGTTATAACGATTTACTGGAAAAGTAAAAAAAAAAATTTTAATTTTCATAGCAAATCATGAGTATTCAACCTAAAATATTTTCCTTCAGGGAGATTATGGAAATACACAGTCAGACGTAAAATTTTCCGCTCTTTTTGAATCCGATGTCAAAAATAGGATTTCCATTTAAAAAATGACCTTGACCTTCAAATGACCTTCAAAACTGACTTGAAGGTCAAGGGCATTAATACATATAGATGACTCCCAATTCTCCTTGACGATTTTTGGCCAAACCATTTTATTGTAGCTGGCGTATTTTACGAGATATTTGAATCTTTCGATTAAAATGGCTCACCCTGTACATATACTGGGTGATTTTTGAACCTGAAACTCTACAGAACTCTACAGAAAAAAATTACCATAGTCAAAATTTAATCATTCCGCGGGGGAAATACGTAAATGCTAAAATTAGTCACCCTCTCCATTCCTTGTAGGTGTGGTGTTCTATGGCTAAAAGTACGTAGGATTTATCTGAACATTTTTTTCTCGATTTTTCCTACTAAGAACCTATGCATAAGATTCTACAACATGTTTGCAATAAGCAAATACAATGTTTTGATTGCAAATAATCGAAAATAGGCTTAAAATAAATTGTGTTTCTCAAATGTTCAATTACTTTCCTTTACAATTGAAATCAATTCAATAATGTAAATGGCTGGTGAATAAATTACTTTTAGCTTAAAGTGCTTAAAATGATGGCCTTCGACTTCAGTACACTTATTAATCCGCATTTCAAGTAACTGTACACAACTGAAAAGTGTGTCTGCTTGAATTTCGGCACTTCTGATATGCTCAATCATATCCTCACGTGTTGTTGATTCTTGCATATAAACTGTGTCTTTCAGATAGCCCCACAAAAAGAAATCAGGCGAAGTAAGATCTGGTGATCTCTCAGGCATGCTGGACTACCATCATGTTGAAACTACATGTTCTGTCGCACTTCTAATCAAAAGTCTTCACGTAATATTGGCAGTTCCTTTTCCAAAATTTGACCATGAAGTTGCCTTCAATAATGAGGAGGTGGGTTGGAGCGATAACTTTGTTGCCAATTATTCTGCACCACCCGTTGACAGTCCAAGAACGCTGACTGATAAAAAGTTACCCGATTTTAGAAATCAACGCCATGAAGATTTTGGTGTAAAAACACACGATACGGATGATACTTATGAATATGTTTTAAAACTTTCCAAACACTGGTCTGTGCCAACCTGGAATCGTGAGCTATTTCTCATGTATTAATATGAGGATTATAAGCCACGGCAGCCACTACAGCAATTTAATTATTTTCGTCACTGAACGGTGCTCGATGGGTCCATTTTTTCGGTTGAACACTTCCATCAGTAATAAATTGTATGACCGAGGCTATGTCTGCAGAGTTCCCATTTCAGCGTGAACCAGACTTAAAAATTGGAATATTCGATGATAATTTCCATACTTTGGGGGAAAACTTCAGACCGAAGAATACGATTAAAAATCTTTGCAAACGGAACCACAAGGATATATCAGCGCAACTCACCATGAAACAAGAAGGGATACCATCAGGCCCGGCTCCCTTTTTACAATCTAGCTGATTTAAAGCTATATTAAAACCTCCTGATGTGTTAGAGTTAAATTGTAATTAATTCTTGTCTTATCACAAATAACCAAAGAGCAACTTGTGTTATTCTTAGCATACCCCTTCAAAAAATTCAGCAAATAGATTACATGTCGCTTGGTTATCATTTGAAACTACACAATTGAGATGCATTTGAACAGGGTATCCACTAGAATTCTTTTTGTAGACCTAGGGTCGTTTGTTATGTCATTTTCGATCTGCTTGACATAGCAATTGTGGAACAACTTGTAGAATACTATATAACCGATAGTTTAAATCAGATGGATTCGCTTTATATATTTTATGAATTTTATTCTTTCGATTTTTTAAATTTGTGAGTGATCTGTTATACCACGGTTCAAATTTAATTTTCCCGTTCGATTTACGTGGAATGAATTGATCAAATGCGACATTTAAGATTCGATAAAAATTATCCACACAACAATCGACGTTGTTTGGTAACAGTAAATTGTCCCAGTTCACCCCATCAAGAAAGTTCCTCAGGTTAACATAATCTCCATTTATAAAATCTAAATAAGAAGATATCAAACTATTAAAACTATTATTAAGTTAAAAGAGTCGCTAAAACAGTTATATGTATGTAATTTAAGGCGTGTGTGATGAATACTACCAGAATTACTTAAATCATTGCATGCTGAAACTTTTATGTCCGTATCCATTGAGCAGAACATCAATTATAGCAAGGATATCATTGCATTGCTTAATACCAAAGCCAAATATAGTATCCAAAAGGAATACTTAATATCCGTTTCCAAAAATATCCAATTAATCTTAGGTAGATTAAAGTCACCGGTGAAGATTATCTAGTCATCAGGTTTAATTAAAGGTACTAACTCATTTACAATTATATCGGCAAGACGACCATATAACTCGTATGCAGCAGATGGGGAAATATAGTATACGCATAATAATATTTGTTAAGAGAAGAATCGGATTCTCAAAACTAATAATTCAGTTTCATTCGTATAAAACACAGATTCACAAAATAATTGCCTTGATACTCCAATTATAAATCCACCACCCAACCGATCCAATGTTAGCATCTTCGTATCTGTCACGACGAAAAATTTCATACGAATTGGGAAGATCTCCGATTTAAAAGACTATGGTTCAGCCAAGTTTCATGAGTTAAGATGATATTGTCATTCTCCTCTTGTGATAATATAATGACAACAGATAAGTAAAAGTGTTTATATGTGAGTCCGTATAGGCTGATAATGATTGCTTTGGTGATATTGTGGTTTAGGTTATAGCTGCAGGTATTCAGATTTTAATCGGTGCGAGGTAGCGAAACTGCATTGTCGTTTTTTGAACTGGATTTTCTGGTAAAAGGCCGCATCAAAAAACCTCTTAAACTAGCTTAAACGAAACAAATGTTAATTTAGATTTATTCCGGCGTCTTGGTATTTTGCCACTTATCAGATCATGCCCTGGTGCTTGGCCTGGATCAATGTTGCCAATGATAATTGGCTGGATTTCCTCAACTTCTGCATCATCAGGTATAAATTCAGGGCTTCCAATTTATTCGTTGGGTATAAATACCTTACTAAGATGTTGAGTGAGCAAATATATTTGTTTTATCTGCATCACTTCTTGCCCAGTTTCCGTCAGGGAGACGAGCTTATGTGTGGCTTTCCACAGTGAGTAATCTGTTCCTTCGGTCGCTGTAAGTTACTGAGATAATGTTGAACCCCTTCATTCTTTGAGCGTTTTCTCATAAACAGCTGCTGAATACTCTAAGACGGTATGTTCAAATTTAAGTAAACTGAACTGCATGTTGTTGCATCCGCAAAAAAAAAATACAGAAGTTAGACTTTTTACTGCTGCAGAAAATTCTTCTTACTGCTGAAGAAGATTCTTTGTTTAACGTAGACTTGGCGATAGTTTTAGAACTTGCATGTTCAGTGTTATTAATATCGGTGAATGATCAGAAGATAGGTCGTAACAAGTTTCGGCCATTAAAAGAGGTCTAACTATATTCTTTGTTACACCAAAATCCAGTAAATCGGAAATTTTTCGTCCCTGAGTTGGCCAATAAGTTGGGTGGCCAGTAGATGTGTGATCTAATTTTTGCATATGTACATTCGTTAATAGTTTCATTTTGTTAATAGTTTGCATATGTACATTCCCACAATATTAGTCTGGAACCCTACTGAGCTAGCACTTTTTAATTGGAGTTTTTGTATTCCAATCAAATTTGTTGGCACTGCATTGTTTTTGTGACCATAGGTCATTGTTCATGGGTTATTCACAGTATAGCGTTAACTCTATGTTCATTTAAGTTTGGTTTTGACTGAAAATATGGAATAAACCCGGTGAGTATCTGTGCGATCGGCGGTATTTTTTTAATTCATCCAAATTTATGAAAAAAAATTATTCTGCGAAATATGGTAAAGTTCATGAAAACTTAATCACGTTGGCCACAGTGACTGGTACTGAACCAAGCTATCCGAAAATGTGAGTAAGACCGTGTGGACATTTCTGTGACCACATAGACTAGCCAAACTATCCGAGAATATCGAACATCTCTGCGATTGACGGTACAAATTTTTTTTATTTAATCCAAATTTATGAAAATTCTATTCCGCGAAATATGGTAAAGTTCATCACAATTGGATCACATTGACCAAAAATACTGGTACTCAACCAAGCTATTCGAAAATGTGGGCAAGACCTTGGGGACATCTCTGTGGTCGGCGATATAAAAATTTTGAAAACCATCCAAAATTATTAAAAATTGTAAATCAAAAACTATATGTACGTGTTGTGTGTCTGTGCGTTACGAAAATAAATATTGTAAAAACAGCGATTTAATCCGGAATAAGTAACTTTTACCAACGAAGTAAGCGAGAAACATGAGCAGAAGACTATGAATGACTGTAAAAGACCGTCGTTCATTCGACCCCACTAACACATCCCTATCCGGTCAGTTCTACGATGAAAACTTTCCATCTCTTCCACTCTCTACAGGTATCGTTCTGACAGCATCATCATCAGGACCGAATACAGCAAAGCGACGTCGCATCAGCAGTTCGAGTTCCGATGACACAACACCAACAACAACTACACAACGAGGACGAGGACATGAACTTCCTTCAAGTCGAAGACGTGGCAGACCATCAAAACGAGCAGTTGCACCGACAAGCAACCGAATGGTGATTTCCAACAGCTCGCACCAACAACATCAAGAGGAACGCGAGGTCGACAAAATATTTGCTACTCAGATTCCGCCAATTCACCGGAACGTCCCATTGGTTCACGTCCACCTCAATCGGCAGGAGCATTGAGAATGGGCAACTCACCATCACGGCCGTTACCATCAACATCTTTGACGAGGAAATTTCGATTTCTTGCGATGTATGGAAGCAAGAGAGGCAGATCAGCTCAGGCAGCAAAATACCGAACAACTGACGATTCCAAAAGCAAAGGCGATGACTCCAGTAGAACAAATGAGAAATTAACTCACACGAATCAATCGATCGAATTGTCTGCACCGAACTTCCAAGCTACCAGAAAAATCCACAGATTTTCGACATCGTGACACCAACGGTGATTCATGAACCATGCCGCGAAGGCCTCTGCATCGTTGAGGGAAAATGTAGCAAGCATTTTCCAAAGCCTTACGAAACTGTTGTCAAAGAAAACGACTATCCAGTCTATCGACGTCGAAACATGCCAGCTGAAACAGTGACTCACGGAAACAAAGAGAAAATTGTCAGCAACAAATTTGGGGTTCCGTACAATCTATACTTAACGATGAAATACAAAGCCCACATCAACGTCGAAGTAGTCACAGGAATGAGATCAACAATCAAGTACATCTACAAATACGTCTTCAAAGGTTTCGACGTGGCTTCACTCAAATTCACCGCTGATGGACAAATGATTTGTGATGAACTCAAGAACTACATCAGTTGCAGATATATCAGCGCACTATAGAAGCCATTTGGCGAATCTATGAATTCGGAATGCACGACCGATCACATGACGTCACAAGACTTCCAATTCATCTCGAGAATATCACCGAACTGGAGTTCGATGGAGGATTGGAGATCGCACCAGAACGCGAAGAGAGAACAGCGATCACCATGCTCGAAGCACACTTCGAACTCAACATGACAAATGAGAATACTCGAGCCCATCTTTACGTTGAAATTCTACAGCATTACGTCTTTAATGGAGCTCAAAGACGATGGAATGAGCGTCAACAGCGAGGAGACAGAATGATTGGCAGAATTCATGATGTCAGCATTAACAGCCAAGAGCGATTCACACTTCGAATGCTGCTTCTGAACGTCTGAGGAACACGATACTTTCCATGCAGAAGTTCAAGCATTGAATTTGGTCCGCAACGATGACGTTTTTCTCCAGACGTTCGACAACTTGATGACAATGAGAATGCCACAACAACTCCATGAGGCATTTGCAAACATGCTTCTCAAGTATACCACTAGCACCGGACTCGACTTCTGGAATCGATACAAAGACGAAATGATCGAAGATTTCCGAAGAATGCCGCAATTTGCAAACTACATCCTTACAGAGCTCCACAACTTGGCATTCCATGCACTCAACCAGCGCTTTGCAACTTCGGGAAAGAGCAACCAAAATTTCGATCTGCCGACGCCTGCAGGAACAGCACCAATCCTGGTAACACAATTGGACCAGGCAACTCAACCACTACAAGACATCATTTTGAATCCGGCACAACAACACGAATTCAACCGAATGATGAGTGCAGTGAAAGCATCGAAGCAGAAGCAACAACATCGATGCGTGTCAGCAACAGAACCTGAAAGCAAAGATCTTTGCAACAACTGGCATCGCAGCAATTCTCACACGGAAAAAAATAAACTGGTTCTCAGCTAAGAAAACGGACTTTTAATTCAAGAAAATGTACTTTTTCTTGATTTAAAAGCTAATTTTCTTATTTCTATCGAGTTTTTCTTCATGTAAGAATTGTGTTTCTTGAAATGAAGAAAAACTCGAAAGAAATAAGAAAATTAGCTTTTAAATCAAGAAAAAGTACATTTTCTTGAATTAAAAGTCCGTTTTCTTAGCTGAGGACCAGTTTATTTTTTTCCGTGCATGGCCGGAGGATTGACAGCTCATCGAGGTTTCGGACTGCCACTCAACATGAACGCGCAGTCACAATCGAACTTCGCACGAAACCTAGCATCAGCTGTGTGCCAAAATCTCAGAGAAACCGACATCACGATGATGGTTAAACATGGCATCAACATCATCGATCATCTCTTGCGAAGCATCATGGGCAACAACGAATCGTTTGGGGGCAAAGTGATCGTTTTCGGTGGAGATTTCCGTCAACTTTTACCTGCTGTGCCCGGCGGATCAAGACCACAGATCATCGCCGAAAGTGTTCTTGGCAGCAATCTCTGGAGACACTTCGAAGTCATCAGCCTGTCCCAGAATATGCGTGCCCAAGGCAATCCAACATTTTGTCGAATGGCTTCTGCAACTCGAAAGCGGATCTCTGCCTGCTGTGATGCCAGAAGATCGAAACATCGTAGAGATTCCACAAGAAATGCTGCTTCAAGTTCCACCATCAATACCAGGAGCAGCCAACAACAATAACAATGACAACATGCCTATCGAGTTGAAGGCAATGATTCGACGTGTGTTTGGATATGACATCAACACTCTGACACGTGAACAACTGACGTCGAAAACGATCCTCACAACAAATCTGAAGAAAGTGATGAAAGTCAACAATCCACACTCAACGGTAACGCAGTTCGTTACCTGACGGCTGATGAAATCATTTCTGATGATGCAAACGACCGACTCAACTTTCCCGTGGAATATCTCAACAACCAGATTCCATCGGGAATTCCACCACATGAGCTGAATTTGAAAGTAGGCGTTGTGGTGATGCTTCTCCGCAATCTGAATCCGGAGAAAGGTCTCAGCAATGGTACACGTCTCATCATTACTGACCTCTTGCCACATGGAGAAACAGCCTTCATCTTCAGAATGGATCTTGTGAGCGAAGATTCCGTTATGCCGGTGAAGCTGAAACGTCAACAGTTTCCTCTGATTCCGGCTTTCGCGATGACTATCAACAAATCGCAAGGCCAATCCATCAAAAATCTAGGAATTTACCTCAACGATGTCGTATTCTCGCATGGTTAACTGTATGTTGTATTATCAAGAAGCCGTGACATCAGCAAAATTACAGTCTACATCAAAGACCAAGGAACACGCCAGGGAAATTTGATGCGCAATGTTCCTGAAAATCAACACCGAGTATTCACGAGAAATGTTGTCTACCGTGAAGTGTTCCAACATGGAGAGCTTAATGCACCCACCTTTCCAAACTTTTAAGATATTGATCCTGAGTTGGTCGACATCATCAATCAGGAGATTACCGAAATGGAAATTGATGAGATTATCAGAAATGTGCAAATTAATCTGGAAGGCTACGAACATGAAGACGAAAACGACGAACAAGACGCAGAAGATGAGCTAAGATGATGACGACGAAGAGGAAGAAAACTCAATTTTTATTGGGCCTAGAATTGTCAAATTTCATTAAAAAAATAACCAATCTTAAAAGTGAACCAATCTTATATCTCTTATATCTCGACAAGATATACTAGTTCTGTGAAATATAGTAGTGTTCATCATAATTAGGTCAACTTTATGACATGAGCTATATGGCATATAGCTATTCTAAAAACTATGCGCGACTTTCGGGTCATCGCTAGGATCGGTGGTAAAAAATTATTTATAAGTCATCAAAAATCAGTCAACTTTTAAATTCTCTGAAATATAGTAAGGTTCAACACAATTGAATGCGTTTGGTCAACGAGATAAACAGGTGGTCAGCTACCTTTACTTTTCTTAAAACCTAAATTCCAATTGGAAAAATAATTAATTAATTTAACAGGACTAGGATTCCAAGAAATTAAACTGCAAATTAAATTTTAATATTTTTAGTTTACGGTTTGGAACAGCATCCGTAATCAATATGCAACTGTTATAAATATATACGGTAAAACAATCTAATTTTTAATACATCTGTCATAAACCGTATACCGTAATTAAATCACGGAATTCAACTATGGCATAAGTCATCCCGTATAAAAATCAAGAAACCATATAAAAATCTAAATTTCTTTATCTCATTATCAAACCGCGCGCATACAACAAGCAACAATAACAACAACAAAAAAACAAAACCTAATCATTTTGACATCCGACATCAAAAATAATTAAAAGATCATTAATTTTATTCAAAACAAATTATGTTCCATTCCATTCAACATCCCAAAAATATATTAAAAAAAAAATTAATTTTGTTAATCATTAATTAATTTGTTTTTGGTGCGCGTCTCATAGTCGAGGAGGGCATGTAAATTTTTAATTTACATTTAGATTGTATGGTGAGGATATACGACAAAAAGCCATTTTCTTAAAATGTTTATTAAATATGATTAATGGGTTTATATATTATACACAAAATACAAAGTGTAGGCAACCAAAAAAAAAATAAAATTTTGTGCGGCCATAAACTGTTGTGTTTACGACAAATCGATAAATAAATCAAGTCCGCGCGACTAAATGCGGCAAACGTGACGCAAAATAGTAAGGAAATTGCATGCAAAATTGGTAAACGCTGCACTCCGCCAATGACTATATGTATTCAAATGTATCTTTTATTATCAAAATGTATTTTAAATGTTTATAACCAAAACAAAACAACCAAACATAAAAATACAACTATTTAATGTATTCATAATAAAAGACAAACAAAATAAAAATAAAAAAAAAACAAAAAAATGCGCGGTAATCAATCACAACTGACAGTCATATTATGTCATAAATAAGTAGAAACGCTTTGAAATTTAGCCGAAATTTATTAAGTTTTATGGATATAACTCATGTTTCGGACCAAAATTTTTTAAATTTTGTAAATACTTTGGATATACATACATCGTTCGTTTCGGTTTCAATTCAACTCAAAGTGTATAAGAACCAGATGACAAGATAGAAAAATTACTTGCGTTTGCGTGTTTCTGTGTGTGTGCCTTAATAATAAATTATATGATCCCATTAAGAGATTTCCGATAACAAAAAATTTGTTTTGTTTTCATTCATCGAATATATTAAATGATTGACAGTCGTGGATAATATAATATATTTAAACGACTTAATAATAAACAATTTGGTTTTTATTTTTATTTTTTTGTTAAAGGAGGAAATGGAATCTGCTTTCATATTTCAATATGGGAACGCGCACTTAAAAATGGTTTTGCGCGGTATGAAATCAATAAAAAAAAAAACTTTGCCGCAATTCAATCCAACCAAATACGGTTTTAATTGGTGTAATAAAATCGATATTTATATAAAGCTTCTCGATATAAAAATATTATTGTTGTTGTTGTTGTTGTCATTAATACGATGATGTTATGAAAACCGCGGATATTTTTACTTTTATGGCAAAATTCATATTATTTGACCCTCTCGGTCGCTATAAGCGAATTAAAATTGTTTAGTATCAAAATATTTTTATGGTAACAATGTTGTTGCTTGCGCTTGTTTTATATGCTTTGTATTATGTCATAAAAATGTTTTTTTTTTTTTTTAATTGAACACAAATCGAGTTTTTATAAATAAAAGGCAAGTGGAATTAAATTTATGAAAATTACTTAATTTAAGATTAGTCTGCATTTATACCTGGTGAAAGACGATGTGATGTGGTCGTGAGAATATATTTAATAAGAAATAGTTAAACCATTTCTTATGAATATGTATACGTTTAACTCTTGAGGAACGTTCTAAAATCGTTTCAGTGCTTAATTCCCAGGTTTAATAATTTTTCATCAAATTTTCGCAGATTTTATCTCCTAATATAGCACTGTTAAACCCTAAAATTTAGACTTGCTATACGATCGGCTTACATTTGGGAAGTCATCAGAACAGCAGCAGTATTATGGAATTTAGAGTCTAGTATCCAGAAAAATATTAAATTGCCCCAGCTGTAAAAATCAAATTGAAAAACTAATATTCTCAGGGAATGCTAACCCTCAACTCTTCTACACACTTCATTGAAGTTTAATATGGTAACGTAAGTATTTCCTGGATAGAATGATTGATGAATGATTTTTTATTTTTCAAAAATTGGTGCTTTGGCTATCTCAGCCCAAATGTTACCAGCCGACATATTTCAGTCGAAACATATTTTATATAAAATGTAAAATTGTCAAAACAATCTATAAACTGGCATTTTCTGTAATGTGATTTTATTGCTTAATAGGCTTCTCACTCAAATTCAGCCTTTAAAGTGTCTTATCTGGAAAGAGGTTCAATTAGTGTTCTTTGCCAATAGTTGGCCCAAGAAAAGTTATGAACCGTCACCGTGAAGCTGTAATTCGTTTTAGAGTTGGGTCTATAGTTGGGTCTTCCATTCAAATGAATTTTTCTGGCCTTCTTACATGAAAAAATTGACCTGATAATTTATCAAGCAATGAGACAATCTACATAACCGACATATTTAACTTTCCCTGAAAATTTTCGGCTAACTTTGACAGGGTATTTTGGCTGGCAATCCTTGAGATGAAATATAAAATCATAAATCTTTACTAAACCATTAGGATTTCACTCGGTTTGCGGAATCCTGAATTACTGATCAGAATTAATAGGTGACCTTGTTCAGGCAAATTGGACTCTTTTCACCAATAAATCCATCTTTTAAGATTGACTTAATTTTATTTTGTCTATAAGCAAAGAAATTTTAGCTTTAATTCACTAATTGGTTGTAAATCTCTTTTTTACCAAAATGTTTTAAAGTGAGTATAGATGTTATACTTGGTTCGCAATCTTTGGTAAATTAAGGAGTTAAATCTGATTTAAGCATTTGATGGAGTTCACTGCCTCCATGACAGATTTATTAATTCTAACAGAAATTTCTAAAACCGCTCTGGGAATATGCTTCACAGATCATAATGTTTGCAGTTAAAATGTGATATAAATGGCAAACTTTACAAAATTTGTGTATGTTGGTGAGCTCTGATGTAGTTCCTTGAAGTCAGAAAATATTAGTTGACCAGCCCAGATGAATACAGATTAATATGGGATTAGATAGACTATAGAGTATGGTAGGTGTAATGCATTTGTTGAAATTTTTTTAGAATTTTTGTGTGTCAGTATGGCTCGGATAAATGCATCATGAGATATAGGGTGGTTTAATGTATTTGTAATTGTAGTAACCTTTTTAGAAATTTTTATATATTGATAAGCTGTGATATATTAAGTCACTTGAGGTCAGAAAATATTTGTTGTTGATTAGTTAAAGGTAGTTAAAGGTTAATGCTCCAGAACGGAATAAAGAGTTGCGGCTATATGATCTTAGTACAGAGCATCCCATTCCTTTTTAAACAGTTCGAGACAGCACTCTTAAAATTGAGGTAAAATATCACTTGTTAGCCCATTTTGCATATATCGTTTTAATTTTTACTCCAACAGAGATAGGTTTTAAAAATATTAACAAAAGACGTTCTAAAATCGTTTGAGTATTTATAATTTCCAGGTTTAACAATTTTTCTTCAAATACTGGTGGATTTTTGTCTCCTAACGTAGGTTAAGCCCAAATAAAATTTAAAAATTTGTATAAATCCAACCATTAAAATGTAGCTCTTTCAATGAAACGAATTTTTCCAGGCTCGCCACATGAAAACTGACCTAAGTATTTTTTCAGGGATAACTACTGCTAAGGCACACTAATTAAAACACTTTCCAGACATCTTACGCTAAAAAGTGCAATTAAATGGAAATATATCGACTATGACAGATCCCAGCGGAAAATATTAGGATATATTTTACCAATGAACTGCAATTCGTCTACTGATGATGTTTCCCCTTCCCTACTAATTTTTGGAGACTCTTCTCTATCGTCTGCATGGCTCGCTCCGCCAAGCCGTTAGCTTGAGGTACATTTACTGAACTTTTCAATGATGATATGCCATTACATTAACAAAATTTGATGAAATCGGATGAATTGAATGGTGGCCCGTTATCCGTTACCAGCTCGCACGGAAAACCAAATGTTGAAAATATAAGCTGAATTTTAACGATAATGTCAGCAGTTGTTGTCCCATTCATTACATTTACTTCGATCCACTTCGATGTCGAATCAATTATCAGCAACAAAGTTCTTCGAAAAAATCGGCATGAATTCGGTACCACACTCTATCACTCTTCAGCCACCGCGCATCTTTGAAGTCAGCTGGATTTAGATTTTGATACCTTTGGCAAGGATACCTTTGGCAAGTTTTGACTGTATTTTCGATCGATCCTTCCCACCAGCAAACAGATCTCGCCAACATTTTCATCTTCACAACTCCCGGATGATCTTCGTGCAGCAACTGGAGTATATGAGTTTGCAACGATGATGGTATAACGATACGGTTTCCCCACACCAGGCATCCACTTTCGAGAGTGAGCTCATTCTAGCGGACGAAATATGGTTTCATATTCAAGTCAGTCATTGAGCTAGGCGAACCTTTTTTAACATTTGATATCGCTTTCGCTAGCCACATCCTCAGGATCAATTGGTATCACGTTAACTTTCGTGAATGCATTGACTGAACAGATGTGTGGATCACCACTTGATTCATCGTCTTCAGGTAAACGCGACAAGGCATCAGGCACCACCAGATCTTTACCCTTGCGATATTTTATGACATAATGGAATCCGGATAAAATGATGGCCCAACGGCTAATGATCAATCACTAAAATGAAAGGGCGACCGAATAAACATTTATGAAACATTTTACATCGAATATTATCGCTAATGCCTCCTTGTCAAGCTGAGAATAGTTCCTTTCGGCTGGTGATAGGCTTTCAGACACAAACATTAAAGGGCGGTTGTCTCCATCAATTTCTTGACTAAGAACTGCACCCACTCCAAATGAGGTCACATCGCACGAGAGGTACAGATCTTTCTTTGCATGAGTCCCCGATCACTCATACTTTGACCCAAATATTCAACTGTTTGTCTGAAAGAAAAACTCGTCGAGATTCGGTAATGGATAGTGATGAAAATCAACCCATTTGTTTACCGACACCTTGAAGTCAACGCAAATCCGAAGGCACTTGTCCTGATTTGGAACGACAACGATGGGACTCACCCATTCACTGTGTTGAACAGGAACCAACGCACCAGTCTCAACCATTTCCCTCAACTCCAACTCCATCTTTGGTTTCAGCACATATGGCAAAGAATAAGATTTGTAAAAATGGTTGCCCAGAAATGATTCATGGATCCAGACTACTCGAAAAACACAGAAGGAAACGCCTTCCTTAAATCAGACGCAAGTGACTTTGAACAGTCTTCACCGAGCTCTCCCACTCTCTCAACATTCGTAGAAAACTCGCGAAATTTCTCGCACCACGATGGCATCAAGCTATCCAGCCATGGTTTATACACAAAAGAGGCACCCTATGTCCGGCACAAAACACAAACAGCTCCAATTTTTTCTCATGTAATCCATATTTAACGCGAACTAGCACTTTCGCAACAATGTTCAACTTTTCATCGTTAGCAGCGGTATACTGCTTTGACCCTCTAATTAACCGCAATCTGTTATCGCCGCACCGGTATCGATTTTCATTTGAATATAGGCACGTTATTCACCAATACACGCACCCCCTCTGCTTTCGATTGTTTATTTCAAATACCGTTAACAAAGTTAAGCGAATTACGGTTCTTTGGACACATTTTTCTTGTATGACCATGTCGAAAATATCTAAAACATTTCCAATTTTTAGCTAAACAAATTTTACTATGAGCTCCACTACACTTATCACAATCTTTGTTCATATCTTCACTGGATTAGCTTTGTTTTACCACACTACTCGACGAACCGACTTTCTTACCACTAAAGTTGATTTTCGTAACTACACCACCACTATCGAGTATGGTTTTCGACTCCAAAAACGTAAGCTCCATATTATACTGTCCGCACTTTTATAAACACTTCAATTTTGTTTTCACTACAGTCGGACAGTAAGTTTTTTTTTGAATAGCTCATTTCTTAAACCGCGCTATTGATTCATTTGTATGTTGATCACGGTTATTAAATCGGAAACGTTCAAAACTAACAATTTTTGTCGGATCATAATGCTTTTTTGAACAGGTTTACTTACCACTTGATCAAACGTTTTAGATACGGGAGAATCGGGTGTACACAAATTTTGCAACGTGTTGTACGTTTCCGTGCCGATAAATGTAATAAAAAGTGGTATTTTTTTGTCTTTTTCCACTGTATTCACTAGGACTAATTGCTCGAATCTTTCGATGTACGTCTCGATATCTGATTTGCTATTATCGAAAGATTCTAGTGCACCGATTAAAGACATTTATTAACACTTTTGAGCTTTTTATTAATATTACTTGTTATTATTTATGCGACCGGGTAACCTTTAGTCGCTCGTTAGAATGCACTTTTTTAGTTTTATAATACGAGTATTAGGAGATGACAAAAGCTTTATTCTATACATCGAGATACATAACAGGAAGATACTTGGTTGTTTCTTTACCGATTTCAAGTCGTTTTTATCAAATTTCGTCATATTCGGTTTAGAAATAATCGGATTTCATCATAATCGGTTGATAAACAGCCAAATTCCTTCCTAACTGACCATATTCCACTACTTTATCTAACAATTATTTTAGAATCCCATTTCTATCATACCTACATGCCGAATTTCATCAAAATCGGATAAGAAATGGCCAAGTTCCTTCCTAATTGGCCATATTTGTTGTTTGATTGGAATGTTTGTTGTTTGGAATGATCTATATAGTACTACACGAAATATTCCAGTCGTATGATATCCTTTTGTAATCTGAATTGCTAAAAACCAAGCGCGGTCCCTTTCGCAATTCGATAATATTTTGAAACTTATAGCAATATTTGGTAATGTATAGATTGTATTACTTCAGCCGAAAGCAAAAACACGGTAATGCAGATTGTGTGATCCTAGATTCTAGATCAGTAGTGTTTAGCCATATCATTGAATACCTTTGTTAATATTCTTATATGGCAAAACCTGGCTGCAGTGCCTCGTGGAAAATTGTGGAAAACTCTCCCTCTAGAGCAGTGTTCGCAAGTAGTTGGTTATTGGCGTGCCAATTAGAGTATTTCTTTAAATTATTGCTTTTTGAGCGTGCGAAACTAATTCCCTAAAATAATTTTTTTTTTTTAAGTTTAATATTAAGGATCAGTCAAAATCAGATCCATGACACGCCAGATTTTTACCTTGGTTTTTCATCGCAAATTTCTAAAGGAGGAGGGCAACGAATTTTTTTAGCTTGGAATTGAGCTCAAAATCTTAAACCGAGACAATTGTCTTTGGCTGTTCTGTTCCTAATTATTGTTATAATGATACACAATTGTCACAATGATATGTTGACGGAAAACCTGTTAATTCAGCTATTGTCAGCTAGTGCGCTAAAATTCTGTTATGAAATGATCTGTCATCGACAACTAAATAGCTACGTATAGGTTTCAGTTGAGGAAGGTTCGGTCTTTATATGAATGAAAAAACTTCTTGAGTTTGAAAAGAGGGACAACCCTATGATCAGAAGTCCCGATTTAAGGTAAAAGACATTGTCCTGAAAACTCACGCAGGAGGGATCAGAAAAACTATCATTTTTATACCTCGTAAGTATTTTGTTTAATAAATTAAACTGCAGCCCAAACGATTTTGCCCAAAAAATTTATATAATTGGTTTAATATCTCGGATATAAAATTTCACAAAAATACAACGACAAATGTGTACGTTCCATTTGGTGTTGGAGCTTGGAGGCTGTTTATAGAAAACCAAAATTGACAAATCAAATTTTTGAATACTATTAGTAAGAGTAGTCTTCCTAAATATTTCTTGCCGTTGGGTCATGTTTTAATTTACAAATACTAATTCTACCAATACCTAAGAGGGCCGAAAAAACCCTTGAGCTTATAAAATAATAAGTTTGATATAGAACAGGTGTTAGGATTTATAATTTCTATAAAATATTGCAGATATAAAATTTATTGCACCATTTGATGCTGGATACGAAGAGATAATCTGAATTGACTAAGTGTTCAAACATAAATTGGGCGAATATAATTTTTGATTTAAGTATCCCACATTATTTCTTGAATTTCAACCATAGTTTAATTAAAAAATCCCAGATGATGTGGCTGAAAGGATTCTTCAATTGATTTTACATGCAAGTCTCAGTTATACAATTTTATTAAAATCCTTCCACAAACATGTCTTAGTTCCATTTTGAGCTGGAGGCTTAGTAAACCGCCTGAATTGGTTGTCTTTGTAAAAAAATTGTTGAAACAATTTTTTGATTAACGATACTAACCAAAATACCATTAGTGATGTTCCATAATATTTTTTGAATTTGGCTCTTGAATTGATGTGGCCTAAAGAATTTTTCAGGGAGTGAAAAATTCGGTTTTATATAAGAATTGGCAAATTTTGTTTTTTGATTTATGGTGTGTATTTATGTACGAAAGTATTATTAGCAGTGTCCTGAAATATTCGTTAAATCTGGCCATCTTTTATTTAAGAAACATCCCGACCCTAAGCTTCTGCGATTATGCACCAACTCCATTAAAGTTCATATCTGAATTAATCAACGCATTTGCTGATAAATGAATTAGTTGCAGCACATTCAAATGATGAATTAATGTGGCTGGTTTACGACTTTTCTAGACGAAATTTCGCTACAAATCGGTTTTCTAACCATGGTCGTCGGCTTCAAACCAATTCTTTTATTTTGTCGTTAGGTCTTATGGGTCTTTTTGATGTACGACGTCACAGAAGCTCATTATATCCAGTTATTTTTTCAAGTTCTACGTCAGAAGAACTTGAACTTGGATTGCCCATTCTAATGTTGTTTTGTCTCGAGACTAATTGTAAGCATAATAAAAGCTGCGACTAGCCAACTATATTGTAGAAGGTATTGATGCGAAATTTAAATACTAGTTTTCTTTTGGGTAACTGCGCCGTAATGCAAATGTAGCAATAACGAAATTAACTCCTTTTGACGCCATCCATCAACTTCGTTTTTCAAATTTACAAACAGTTCTTGAGAAAGAAGTGTATTTACCTCATTTAGGTTATTAAATACCGTAGTAAATAGTGTCTTCAGCTGTTATAGTATTACCTTTCTTTGCTCAATCCTTGTAGCACCAGAATAAGCAGTTCAAGAATAATTGACATTTCAGCGCCTAATTCACCGAATGAATTACTGATACAATATTTCAATTTTAGAAATCGGTCGATTGTCGAAATTAGGGTGTTCCACCGTCTGACAATCTAGAATAAGTTAGAAAGTTTTGCCTTCCCGCGTTTCTATACGTACCTACTTTGACAAAATATTTTTTGTAACAGCTGATTTAGAGGGCTCTGATATTATATATTTTGGAGATAAATAACGGGAAGTTTGCAGAGTGCTTATGCATTAAATGTTTTGGGCAAAATTGGCTCCGAAATTGTTGAATTTCGGCCAAAAGCATTGGCGAGTGGGCGGTTTTCAGAAATTGCTAAATGAACTCGCTCAAACGGGTCATAACTTATGGTAGAACCGGAATGTATGAATATGACGTCAAAACTAAGGTTGAATCGTTCCAATGGAAGCTTCCTGAAGAAGCAAAATTTAAGCAAGCTCACTTGTTGACTGTTGACTGCTCACTGTTTTCTTCGATTTCAACGGCATAGAATATCACCATGAGTTTTAATCACCAGGTCGTAGGATCAATAAGGAGTACTACCTGGAAGTTATACGAAGTTTGCGTGAAGCAATCCGAGGAAAGCACTCGGATAGTGGCGAAACAACTCATGGCCATTGCACCACGATAATGCACATGCTTACAATTCTCTGCTTGTTCGTAAATTTTACGTCAAAACGGCACCGTTACGATATTTCAATTTCCGTATTCGCCTTACATGTCCCATGCGATTTCTGTTTAAAAAAACCAAATTGCCGAGCACACCAAAACTGTGTAACCTTTATAAAATAAACTAAGCATCCAATATAGCTATGTTACATATTATGTACAAGATACACTAGGGACAACCAACGTACCAAACCCAAAATTTTGACAACTGGGCTCATACAGCTCGCAAAATTCAAATATTACACGATTTTTTTTATCGAACCATGTGTTTTATCACCTAGTAATTTTCTTTCGACCTTTCCGTATTTGTGGAACTTATTTGATATTCATTCAAAAGGTGCTTGGATGACCAAATTGATATTGTGCTTTGCCATTTCTCAGCATTGCGATATTTGGGCTTATTCTAATAGCGTTTTTTTCATTTTTTCTAAGAATAACTGCAAAAAACCTCGATTATTAGAAACTCTAAAAATTGTTGGCATGCTGGACAAACTTTTAAACGTGCCACGTTTGGCACGCGTGCCACATATTTGCGATCACTTCTAGAGCAGTGTTATGTCTGGAGATATATTTTATTGATGTGGCTTGTCAATAGCTATCGCAGGAAAAAAAAAAATCAGTTCAAGTGAAATCTCGGAAAATATGAAAAACCTTCCAGTCGAAAGTAAAAAATAAATATCAGCCTCTTTTTATTTTTTACTTTCGGCTGGAACGTTTTTTAAATTTTCCGAGATTTTCCACGGAAAACTTGAACTGAATTTTTTTCCTGCGATAGCTATTTACAAGTCACATCAATAAAATACATCTCCAGACATAACACTCTAGAGGCTGATTGTATACAAATTTTCTAATGATTTTTTGAAAATCGAATTTTCCGAGATTTCCCACGGGAAACATGAACTGATTTTTTTTTCTGCGATATCTATTGACGAATCGAATAAAAACGATTCAACTTCAGATATACACTCTAGAGGTTGATTTTATTCCAATTTTGTGAATTCTTCTTTGATTTTCCAATCTTTACCGCGATTAGGTTAAACAAAGTTTTCCACTTAAGACTATTTACAAAATTGCCTTGTTTCCTATTGCCATATATCCTATTTACTTTCGGCTGATAAGCACAACATTTTTATTTTCGGCTGGAATGTTATTAAGGTAATCTGCATTATCGACTTTTTACTTTCGGCTGGAAACTTTCGGCTAACTTTAATAGGGTAGGGTACACCATGTCTAACTTTATGAATTTTTATTGATAGTTGATTTGGTTTTTGAATGTTTTCATCGTCCATTAGGTGAATGTTTTTATCAAAGCAGTGCAAAACCATATATGTTTTTTAGATAGAAAAGACCTTCTCAAAGATCAAAGGAGATGAATTTATCACGCACAAAGAGAGAACCTAATTTAGAAGGCGTGATTAAAGGTAGAGCCGCAGCTTCCGTGTAGCTCCAATTTCATTTAGTTTTAATGAATTTAAATCGGTCTTTTATTTAACAAATAAAAATAAACAATTTTTACTGATTTAGGTGTTTATTACATCTAATTATTTTGGTTTCATTTATTTTGGAAAACAATTTCATAAAAGATTTCATTGCATTCGTAAAATGTTTCTTTAAGTTCTAGAATTGTTTTTTTTCAGCCTTCTTTTAACGGCTTTGTTTGCTATGATTTTAGTATTTTCCCAAAACATCAGCATCCCACATTTTGTTCGAAATATTCAAAATAAATTATTGTGAGGATACTCTTATAAGACAGAGATTCTCATTGCAATTATATTAAAGTACAATTTTCAGAAGATTTTTTTAACAAGGCCTCAATTATAAGAAAGTATTTACTATGAGTGAAAAATATTTAGAGTTTTATTCACCAATGCTTATCCCTCAAATATTATTAATCCATACGACGCCTCTATGCGTAAGGAATTCGTATCATATCAACTTGTTGCCATCTTACCGCATCATCTATAAAATGGCAGAAAATTATGCGACCTTAAACAAAATGGTAAAATGGTGTACCATTTGTATATAGTACATATTTTGAACGGAAGACTCGTAAAAGGATCAATCAATTAATTCTAGAAAAAAAACTAAACGTTTAGTTACGGCTGAGTTATTTTCTGTTGATTCAATTAAATTGATCTGGCTTTTGTGTTATGTTATTAAAAAGATCAATAATTAAGAGTTGAACTTATGTATACACTATACATACAGGAATTAAGACTTATTACCTTTTATTGTCTTGTGCGCTGTGCTGCAAGTTAAACGTAAAATAACAAACAAAACAACAAAAACTCGAAAGATAATAAGAAATATGAATTATAATACACAAGACAACACAACCGTGAACAATTTATAATAAATTATCATCATTAAGATGGTTAAATCGTAATGAATTAATTTTGAATTGTCTGTGTATTTGTGTTAAATATGCCGCGCGCACATTTGTACATACAAAAATTAACAGATTTTTCTGCAAAATGGCCGCGCGCGCTCACACATATTTAGCATTATTTTTGCGACGAGGTGATTTATCCAAAATCTTTATAAACAAGAATTATGCCGGTGTTTTATTATTATGTTTTCTCGTGTCTTTTGCCATAATAAATCTCAATTTAAGTTACTTTTGTTATACAAATAAATTAAGATCAACCGTAAGTGCAATAAATAAATGTAACCGCGCGCATTTATTGTATTTATATATCTTCAAATAAATTGGAAGCGTAAAAAAATGGTTTAATGTAAAATTTACAAAATGGAATCCTACATGTCGTAGGTAGAAGGCATTTTTTATTTTTAGGGTACAACAGCGACTTCACCTAAGAATCTTTATCCATTAGGCTGATTTTAGGGATACTTCTATCACAATAACTGAATTGAATTTAATTTTGACAGTCTTCGATAGTCTCACATTCAAGGCTAAATCCAAACTACACCAAATTCCCAAGATAAAAAAATGTAAGCCGACGTTTGACCAATATATAACCGTGTGTTTTAAGTTAGTTGTTTACGTAAAAAACAACATCAGAAAACACGCCTTTTACGATTTAAAATTCGTGAGCAAAAGCCTACATCCACCTTTTAAAATATGTTTCCAATGACTATCGTAGAAATTAGGCTTTTGCTCACGAATTTTATATACGCAACTAACTTTTTCGCTTTTCTCCAATGCAAGTTTGTAAAGAATCACTTAATCTAATTAAGAATTTGTATAATCAGTTAATCACCTTATACTCGAAAGACTGAATTTATAATGTTTATGCGCAAGCTATTCTATAAATATTCATATTTATAAAAGCTATACAAAAGCTTGTCAAATTAATAAGCTCATTTTATGATTTTATTTTTTAAAGAAATTTGAATCCACCGTACGGAATAATTAATTTGATTTAAGTTTATGATTTTAGTTTCGTAAATATTGATAAATACAATAATTAAGTTATTTTACAAAAAAATTAATAATTAACGAGTCGATGATGCGGTGATCATAATTTTGTATTATAATATATTGTTGGTCTATTCGTTGAATATTTATATAAAAAACTTAATTTCAAACGGTCGTTTGTCGCTCCGTTCAAATACAAGCTGTTAAATTTTTATAGTTTAGTGTTTTAGTGTTTTAGGTCGCGATCGTGTAAGTAACTGATTTTTTTTTTGTTTGTTTGTTTGTTTACGGGAAGAGTATACGTAACATCTATTTAAATATATTCCGCGAATATTACGAGGCGGCAAACAAAATTTGGCGATAAAATTATAATTTATTGATTAGTTCATAAAATTAATTCTATTGCTGTTGTTGTCGTCTTGTCTATATATCGATTTATTCGTTTCTATTCATTTTGAATCTTTTGTGTTTTTATAATTCCCCGATTTGTACCAAATGTCACAATAATATATAATTTATGTATTTCTTGTTTTTTATATCTAATTCGATAAAAAATTGTAAAAAGAAAGAATAAATTATATGCGTGTGTATATGCGTCCAAAAAATACAAAAAATTTGGTATTATGTGTTGAAAGTATTAATGTCTTAATTATTATTTGAACATTTAACACATTCGTTGGTAAGATGATACGCGGCGAGCTTCCACCATGAAAAACAAAAAAATACTTACTGCCATACTTGGTATGCAAATAACTATTTTTTGAATAAGACGATATTTTGGAGAGACATGAAAATATCACTGCATCATCGGTAGGGGACCTTAGACAAATCATCTTAATAATTCCCGAAAAACAAAACACAATTTTGGTAATTTAATTTGACCGTTCTAAGACTGAGGACCGTGTAGTAATTTTTCGGAATTTTGGTTAAAAGTAGGTACTCAAATAAACCGTAAATTGGCAGATCTTATAGTGCGTTAAAATTTCTGTATAATCGGTTTAGGTTGAATATCAAGGAATAGTACAGGTAAAATCGACCGACATATAGGGATCCGCAAAAAGTATCGATACTTTATAGTATGAATACTTTGATTACGATACCAAGTACTTTTGTACTCAATAGGAATAAGGAATCGTACATACTATTATTTATGTTATGATTGTTTATTTTCCGGGGAAGTTCCTAGAAACTAGCGAAACACAAAAAACATCATTTTTATATTCCTACATCAATTCTCTTAAATCGAAATTAAAAACTGTTATCTCTAGCTTGCTACTAACACGAATACGTGACCAGAGATATATGGCTACCTAACTACCAGCCAAATCACTCCAATACCATTAATTGTCTGAAGGAACAAATAAAATCAATAATAGGGCATGACGACGAAAAACGATTCGTCGAAACCTTAAAAGAATATGTTATGGAGGAGTTAAGTGGTAAACCGCCGGTTTGGTAAAATCGAGAACAAACACATTATGTCTGTTTTAACAATTCTCAATCACCGCATCAAAAATATAAATTTTAAAGATACCTTAGCTGGTGCCCGTGCTATTTCATCCGTCAGAAAAATAATGAACGCCTCTGATATCACCTCATCGTCGTCTGAATCAAATAATAAAGGAGATCGGCCAGAACAGCCCTCAACTCATACGATTTTTGGAGCCATCATAAAAAATTAGCTCACGGCCGTCGTAAACGGTGTTCTGGCAAAGACGGAGACAGAGATGAGCTGAGTTTATATTTGGCGAATTCAGTTTGCCCACTAAAATCGAACCCTATAATCCAGTGGGAAGAAATGAAAAACGTTTTCCCTCACTTGTACCGCCCGCGAACTATCTTTATTAATTCATATTTATTTTTACAAGAATAATATAAATGACAAATATCATACAATACAATTATTAAAATGCAAAATCTCTAATTAAAGTTTTTGTGTCCATGTCGCCCGCCGCTTTTGCTTCAATAGAGAGAATGGACAGATCGCTTAAACGATCTGCACCGATAGAGTTGCGCAGATAATTTTTTATTATTTTCAATTTAGAAAATTATCGTTCCGCTGTTGCGACCGTAACAGGTAACGTAAGAAATAATAGTAAACAGGTTATTACCTGCGAAATACTTGAAGCTATACTATGGGAAATTTTATTATTAAAACTTCAGCGAATTCTTGTATTGATGATATCCTCGAAATTTCCTCCTTAAGCATTGACTTTACCATCACCATTTGTAGCGGAAACTCTTCCGATAGGTCGTCTTTATATTTTTCTTGTATTGCTCCTGCAGACTTCATGAGTTCATCGTCATTCATTTCCACAAATTTATCTGGCAGTATACAGGAAAATAGTTTCGCTATTTCTTCCATAGCTTTAAATCTGTCATCCAGTTGATTAACAACGACATCCAAAACTTTCAAAAAAACATTAATTCGGAAAATTTCCTCACTACAATTAAAACGGTGATCTCTGGCTAATTCCTCAAAATGCCATTTCACAATTTTTCTTCTTTTTTGTACAAATGTTGTAGTGATCCCCCATTTCTTTGCTATTTCTATTGCTTCATTTTTTGCAGAATCAAACATATTTCTATACTATTTTAATTTTTTGGACGCATCTTCAAAACATACCGATGCGGTCATAAGATCCAAATTTTTGGTTTGTAGCATTTTTGATCTTACATTTACCACGCTTAATATTTTAGACAAAAATACACACATAAAAACAAATTCAAAAGAGCTCATATTCTTTTGGATTCTAAGAGCTTCATCACGGTCATCTCGTTTCGAACTTGTTAAATTTATTTCGGATAAGGTTTTCATTATATCGACAAACCCAATTTCAATACTTAAAAGTGAAGTATACTGTCCTGCCCAGCGCGTTGCATTTAATCTTTTTAAAGTTAGTTGCGATTCTCCTGAAAATTTTGATAATAAATCCCATCTGTTTACACTGTTACCGAAAAATGAATAGATATCTTCCAGGATTGTAAAAAATAAAGAAACTTCAGTGCAACATTTAATTGCATCGTTAACAACCAAGTTTAAATTATGAGCTGCGCAGTGTATGTATGCAGCGTTAGGTTGATCTTGCTTTAGAAGGGCTTGAACACCTCTGTATATCCCACTCATAACATTCGCACCATCATATCCTTCCTCCCTGCATGTTCTTAATTGTATATGATTTTTACTTAATAATTTTAATGTTGTTGCGTAAAGTCCAGTAGCTGTCTGCTGTATGATTATGTACTTCCGTGAACCCCAAAAACACTTCTCGAATTTCAAGTGATACTGGCTCATTCTTCTCGTTTTTAATAATTTTTACATGTCTAAATATTTGACTGAGTTGATCTTTCTTGGTTATATCTTGAGTTGTGTCCATTATAATTGTATAAAAAGGTGAACTATTGATATCAAATGCAAGAGTAGCTCTTAAACATGTTGCGAGGCAATGAATAATTTCATTCTGAATTTGAGGGCTTAAATATTTTATTGATCCATCTGGCATAGTCAAAACTTGCTTAATAACAGTATCATATTTCGATAGAAGTTGTACTTGCGTTAAAAAATTACCATTATATTCAGTTTGTAAAGTTTCACGCTGTCCGCGAAAAGACAGTGAATTTTTAAAGAGCGATAATGTTATGTTTACTAATCTCTCTAAAACTTGTACCCAAAAATTTGATTCATATCGAATTTGTTCTTCAACGTCCTTATCAATTGTTTCATTGTTCCTCCATTTTTCATAAACGCAACAAGCTGTTATATGGCTTTGGCCGTTCCCGTGCATTTTAATTTTTTTAGAAAGACCCTGCCAATCTCTAATTCCATGTTGACGCCAATTATCCAGTCTATTTTCGGCAAAAAGCCAACAAAGCTCGAAATAAACAGCATCAAGCTTCGAGGAATAGCATAACCACTTTCTTTCGATAATTCCGAATTTTCTACTTGTTTTATAAAAGCTCACGGAAAAGCTACGATAATTTTGTAATGGATCCCGTATAAAAGGTCCTTTAGGTTGACATGATTCAGTTAAAATAATCATTTTCTTCGTTTCATTTGATAGTATTTTGCCTTCGAAATCCGCCAAGTCAGAGGAAAAGGATAAACACGATTCTAGAAAAACATTTTGTTCATTATTGTCATGGGTATCACTGTAAGCTTTTGAAATATCTTCTTGGTTTCTATCGTAGCTCGTTGATTCATTTAGATTTTCTATGTTTACTTCAGCGGTTGCATTCACATTGTTGTCATTAGTTTTATCATTTTCGACAGTTGTGGCTTCATAATCACGACTACCATGCCCTTGGGTTTTCTTCTCGATTGGTTTTAGAAAATCAATTAACTTCGGCAACTTAGCTAAGCTAGCTTTTGTTTCTTTTAATTTTCTTCTTTTCTCAGCACCACTACTACTACTTAATTTCTTTTCCATAATAGTTATTCACATAAATCAAAATATATTATAAACACTTCTGAATTGTATTCATTTTACCAAAAAAAAAAACTTTAACTAACGTCATCATACTTAACAATAATTGTTGTAAAGATGGCCGGTTGTTCATCTTTATCGTATATCTCGCCTCATCAGGAAAAAAACAGCATATCCAAAATAATTTGGTTGATGTCTTCCTACATCTCGACCGAGAAAAAACCAACATTATCTTTAAAAATCACATCATCACCAATTCCAATTTTTTCTTATTCTCTTCGCAGTCATATATCCCACTCCACCAATGAGTTTTCATGATGATTTAAATGTTCGGGATGGGGAATTGGATCATAAGTAATTCTCTGTAAAATCAATAGATTTAACAAAAAAAAATTCCAATTACATAAATATAATTACAACAAAACAATCATCTCATGAGAGCGCTGAAATCAATAATAATTATTATTTTTCAGATCACCACTACTTTCCAAAAAAAAAAAAAAATTAACAGACTAATCCAAAAAGAAAACAAAATTTGTTTCTAATAAGAATAAAAAAACCCAAGAGATTCTTATTAGGAAAACAGAAAAAAAAAATTCAAAACAAAATTTTGATCACCAAAAATTGATCATGAAACACAAAAAATTGGGTCTATCCGGCTCTCGGACGACGCTTTTCCCATAAAGAATCCGTTAAAGATCACCAAACCAACCATTTATATTTTACAAACATTTTCCGTTATTTTTGGCAGGCGTTAGTCTGGTCTGGTCTGGCACAATAGGCAACCTCTTCCCCAATATCACAATTGATCACGACAACTTAAATCTTTTACTCTCATACCGCCAAATCACAGATCCACAAATAATATTAAATTAATTAGAACTGTCACGTGTTGAGCAGCAATCAAAGTCGTATTTGTCATTTTTCATCTTCGAACTTTAACAATTAGAGCCAGTTATACATATCTAGTATACCGTTGAAAGTCCCTAAGAATTTAATTTACTCCATTCAGAGAGTATCCACAATGTTCAAAAATGTATTTTCTGAAAATTTGTGCCGTTTGTTCAGATCACAATACTGAGCAACGTAAAATTGGCCGAGATAATTCTTTACTCAGTGATTCATTATGGACGGGATCATTCGAAAATACAAAATAATAAAACACAAACAATACAAAATCAGAATTAACGTTAACTATCATTTGTTACCGAATCTCACCTCCATGTCATTAGCATTTCATTTTATATATCTCCCAGCTCTCCTAAATCTGCACCACTCTAGTGGCGTGATATTATTTTAAAGCCTCCCATAGTAATTTGCTATTAGGTCAGAAATAATACCTTTAAAAGCAATTTTATTAAGGCAATTCACAAATAATGTATCGATCAACATATCGTTGAAATTTCAATCATTAAAATGTCAATAAAACGTCTCAGAAATGTTAATGTCAGAAATATTATTGTCATAGAAACGGGAATATCTTGCTATATTTAAAAGCTCACTAGATAAAATTATTTTTAAATGTTGACGATATTGGGCTAGATACTCGATACTCAGATAAGTAGTTATTTTCTGCGAATTTGCTAGAAATGTTATATACGATAATTTAGCAAACCAAAAAATGGTATAGGTACTCGATATTTTTTCTTGGTTAGCAAGCAAGCAAATCGTAGAGTTTTAATTCTCATATTTTGTTGCAATTTAATAGTTTTTATGTCATCCCATAGGTATAACCCTCGGGATCCATGTGGAACAACAGGTAAAATTTGCCTGGAATCACCACCTAACGCTATTATATTCCCACCAAATGGCTTTGGGGATTTTGTTATATCTCTTAAACTTTTATCAAGAGCAGAAAATCCAAATTTATTTTCCATCGGAGCCTCATCTCATATAAATAATTTGGTTATACTTAACAGTTTTGTAAGGTCTGTCTGTAGAGAAATGTTACTTGTAGAGTTCTCGGTTGAATTTAGAGGGATTTTAAATCTAGAATGAGCAGTACGTCCACCATCTAACAGTAGAGCCACTATGCCTGAAGATGCAACAGCTAACGATATAACACCTTTTTGTCGTACTGTTTCGAAATAAGCTGTTAAAGTTGTATTTAGGTAATCGTTTTTGATTGCAGAGGTAGAATTAAAATAAACATATTGATGATTATATAAGTGTACAGCCAATCTATATACATATACATTTGAATACTCTCCATGAATTTTAAATCCAAAAATACGCCATATTACTTCAGATGCTGATATGTATCTGCCATTGAGATAAACTTGAATTTCATTGGGATTTGTACCAATTCTCATGACACCTCTATCATGGCCTTTAAACACATATTTGCAGAGATATTTTACGGCTTGCACTGAACTACATTAATATTAGCATTATATTTGAATAACAAAAAATAGTTATCGTTACTATACCCATCGATTATCTAATGCAACATTTCTTTTTTCAATAAAATGAATTCATTGTCTACGTTTATAATGGGGATAGCCTTTATTGTTTTCTAATGTGGATTGCAAAAACTGCTTTGGAAACATTTTCGAACATTTTCCGTCGACCATACATGGACTATTGTGTAGTGCATCATCTGAATGTAAAAGTATTAGCATTGGAACATGAGGTAAACCTCTTTTGTGACACTCAACACTCAACAGTTTATATGAAACCAATAACTTTACCAAAACAACTTCGATTTATGATATCGCCTTTGAGCTCTTTTAGTATTAATCGAAATACTCTAGCTATTATATCTGGTCTATCATGATTTGGTAATATTGAGTTTGTTAGTTGATTATAATTCCGATCAATTCCTATATGATTCATTTACCATTGTTTTTAATTTGTTCGCCACTATCAATCTTGATACAATTCGGTTCTTAAATCTTTCTGATTATTTTTTATATATTCTAATCTTGATGACCTGTTTTCACGAACCAGCATTCGATTAGAATAAAAATCCATTTAACTAATTCTTTTCGTCGAATTATTATAAAATACAATTACATCCCAACCATATCCTCCAGACGAAAATAATAATACAAAATGTAGTGGATCAAATGACGAATTCATATCTTTAATTCTTTTTAATTGCCCAGTTTGCTTTGACAGCATACTATATCTCGAGGAGACGTTTGATCACCAACCATAATTACTGCTATTTCCGATGTGTCTGGTCTATTATATCATCGTCGATCTAAATTTCCATTAGCACAAATTTTTAAACATAAGTTTTGTGTAGGAGAATCTTTCATTACAGTATATGCCTGTTTGAAATTTTCGTTTTCAGTATCAAGATTGTACAGCTGAGCGAATTTGGGTACAATATTGTTTTTGGGTAGTACGGATCCCATTAAGTGACATATAGAAAACCTTGAATTTTGAAAGAAAATCTCCCGTGTATTATTGTAGCCTTTAAAATTTCGTTTATACTCCTGGCATAAATCATTATCCCCTATAATAAATCTGGAAGAGATTGTGGACTTGGATTGAGAGACCCTGAGAATGCGAACATTGCAAATTCAATTCGCCAGCGGAAAACGTTTTAACACATTTATAATAATCTGAATTAACTTTAGTAAAATTTGCATACATACATATATATGAAAACTGTTTATTAGGAGCACTTTCTTCGGCTAACAATAATTTTGCTTGAGAGATTGCTGGAATGGTAAAGAACAAGAACATTTCGGTATGAAAAGTGGACTCTTCTACACGACAATGCACCGGCTCCGCAGTCGCTTAGGATTTGGATTAATGTGACTTCTGACTGTTTTCAAATATAAAAAGATAGGTTGGCGGAAATATAGTTTCTTAGTTTCATTTCATAATATGAAAACTAATTAAATTTTTGACAGACTTTAAGAATTTTAAGATTATTCAAAATAGTCTGAGATTTGCTTGGCATTGATTTGAAATCACAATTTATTAGAAAATTTTCAAAATATTTCGAAATTTTCGAAAATATTCAAGAACATTCAACATTGTCGAGATTAATCAAGATTATAATTATATTCTAGATTATTGGTTGGATTAGTCCATATTTGACGGGCATTGTAGTTCAATAAATTTCTGAGAATTTTTACAGGTTATTGAAGGTTACACGGCATTCTCACGTATTGTTCATTGATACTTTCAAAATTATTCGAGATTATTTGAGATCTTTGACATTATTCGTTTATTCGAATTATTAACACAGTTGCTTAAGGTCACACAGATTTTTTGAGACTCTACATTATTTGGCATTTACCAGTCGATTTTTAAGGTTCAATAGCTATCGAGATATTTTGAGATTATATAAAAATACATGTAGGTACTAAAATTAATTTCCAATTTTGTAGGTTCAAATTTTTCTAAATTACAGGTATGTAATTAATTAAAAATGTTAATGTTGCTTTCAAAGTTTCAAACATTTTTCAAAGTTCAATTTAAACATAAAGTCCACAGTTAGTAAATTTTCGTTATATTTACGAATACCCGAGCAAATTACAAGAATTCTCACGTAAATAATTCGATTCTGCCTTTTATGAGTTTTTATTTAGAATCGATTTTAATTTAAAGTCAGATTAATAAGAATGTAATGCATAATACAACTTTTAATATTTTCTCACTCGTTAGCTTAAACAAAAAGGCTCGTCAATATTGACTCTATAAAATAAAACGTACGCGCCTAGTTTTTATGGCAAGAATTTTAATCTCTGCTAATTGTAAAATTCAAAAACATAAAAAAACAATTGTATTAATTATAAACATAACAATATTTTTATAAATTTTATGATTTTGTGAAAGTTTAAATAAAATTAAAACCTCCCGAAAATTATTAATTAATTTGGCTAATTATACCACTCACAGTTACACAGCATATAACGCTTTTGCTTCTTATATTTTGTTTTAATTAAAATTTACATAAATTAGAATTAAGATTGGAGTTTAGTCTTAAATAATTATATAAATTCGGCGGTTTATGTATGTACGTATGTATATGTATTTTGTGTCCAAGTTTAATTTTTGCACAGATTATGCACGCAGACGATCTCTTCAAAATCAGATAATTTTGATTTCATTTTTAACCAAATGAGACACCACACATTTTATTAAGACAATAAATAATACAAATATTGTATAAAAATATTGAAAGGAAATAAGCAATTGCTTCAAAGGTTCATTCAAGTCAAATGTAACAATTAAATAGTTAAGTAATAATAATTTAAAAATATTGTTTGTGAATCAATTTATAATTGGGTTGGATTGGTTTATTAATTTTCAAGGTTTTGTTTATTCCATATTTATACTCGTCGAGTACACGAATAACAACAACAATAACAAAACGCGGTAATTTTATTAATTTCTTACAAAACTTACATTATTACAACGACGTTTAATAAGATAATTTACTCACAAGACAATAAACATTTATTTGTGATTTTTGTGTTTATACTTTGTGTATACGCGGAGGTGGGTTTGTTGTGAAAATATTTTTAAATGCATTACAATATTTATAATAAAATGGTGGCACGTTATGGGAGATTTTTATGCTGCGGTTTTATTGTTAAATTGAATGGTGTTGTGTGAACATCGATTTGTAATTGAAGCCTATATGTTGTAGCGCAATACATTATTTCTAACCCAAAATTACACTTCTAATTAAATATTAAAATGTTAAAGTTATAATTTATTGAAATAAAAAATTGTTGAATTTAGCTTCCTATCCTAAAGTACGTAAAATTGGCGCCAGTATGATGGTAAGATGGTACATTTGGTCTAACAATCAAAATTGCCAAATCTCTGAATACTTTTCAGTTTACAATTTTCACATTGTTGTTTTAAGCTACAGTTTATTAAAATCGGTTACGTAGTTCCACAATTCTGGTACAATTTGCAAGAGGCTCTGACATAGCATGGATATAGCTTTATAAATTAAAAACTTTGCAGAATGTGCAGCCAATATTACAGTTAAAACCAGATGGTACAGAAAAACTATAAAAACTAATTTTGGATGAATATTCCTCAATTTTGTTGTAGATCATCGAATTGCGATTATTTTGCTACAGAATAAATTTTTGAATGAGCGAGTAAGTGCGCTGTTGTACGCAAATACGGTAATGATATGTCACTCGATATTGCTTGATATAATGGATATTGGCTCGTTAAAATATTTTGTACTACATATTTGGAATGAATTTTAGTTAGCCGATATATCTGATTAGTTGATTTCTGATAAAACAAAGTACGGTTTAGTTCTTCAAAACATTGTAAGCCCTTGTTATATCATTCCATCAATTATTATCGACGTGGCGAATGGGTTACCGTGTTGTTTATATGAAATTATTGCTATATCGCTACAAATCTGCGGTCTGGATAATCGGCGTCGACGTGTCTGGCTTTCGAGCAGTAAAATCGAATGCGTAAGGTATTTAAATCTATTCTGTAAGTATTATTTGCACATCAAATTTTAATTTTGAATTATTGACGATTGTAAAAGTAGGCTGAAAGCCTCTCATGAAAAATTGTTTATTTAAAAGAACCATACTGAAGTTTGTGTTGCATTCGAAATTAAGTTTACCGTATCTGTGCGTTACATGATATATGTAAATAAAATATCAACTTATTATTTCGATGAGATAAACAATATAGGAAAAATTGAACGAAAATATTGTGGTTGTTTCAGCAATGAAATAAAATTTTAAACGTCAATCCGTGATGCTCCAATCGTCAATACATTTTTCCACTTTCTGTTTGTTGTTGACGGAAAAATACAATAAAGATGCTAACAAATTTTGGAGTACACCAACACAATGAGCAAGCCAATGTGAAGAATACTAACAATAAAAAATGGTTCACTAATATTTTGAAATTTACTTGTTTGCTAGATAATTGATTATTTACCCGACTATGTACATAAGAGGATCGTGTAGAAACAATTTTTTTGTTGTAAGTATTACCAAATCTATTATCCACTAAATATTGAGGGACAAACATCAATGGCTTAATACAACCAGAGCCTTCTATATATATAAGAGCCCTAATGATGCCGCCATTTTTTAAACAAGCTTTCTATAAGAGGTGCAGATTTTGTGATTTATACCATGTACTCCAGGGTAAAAACCACTTTTTTAAATTTAGAGTTTCTGAATAAAAGGGGTGTTTTTCCGAAATATTGTTACACCGACCGGTAGGTAGATTAATAATTATATTTAGGCATATGTGAAAACTGTACTTGAAATTTATCATTAATATGTAAAATTTAATTTAAATTTCATTACATTTTGTTCACTAATACAAAGAAAAATACTAGAGCTTATTTTACGAAAATAATAAACAATTAGTTCCATGTTTTTAAAATAGATGGAACTTTAGCCAATTATATGTCTCTTATTTTAAATACAGATGACTCTGATAAAGTCGTTAATTAAATAAAAAAAAACTAGTTTTTTAAAAGTAACGGGTTCTATTTCATTAAAAGATAAAAACTGAGAACGAGCTAAGTGATTTATAATAAATCAGAATATTTTTCAAATTACAATCTGTATTATAATTACATACTTTGGTGACAATTTAATAGTTTTTTTGTGGTTTAGTAGGTAGTTACCGAAAATAAATATTCGTAAGTATATAACTTCTCTTCTTTCAAAAAATAAAGATATTGTTGGGCTATAATCCTGTCGCATAACTCAACGCGGAATTTTTATACACCACAATCATGGACATTTTCGATATGTTACATGAGGTGGGGTATGAAGTAGTTAGCGTTATTTCTAATAATAATAAAGTTAATCGGAAATTGTTTAAAAAGTTTTCTCCTACTAATGAACTGCCGGTTTGCATTAATTCTAAATATTTACCAGGTAAAAATAAAATTTTTCTTTTCGCTAGGGACACTGTAGAACGCTTTGAAATAATATTCATGTAATGACCAAATATGTTACTTTAAATTAAACATTCCACTTTTTAGTTATTACAGTAATTACACAAGAAAATACGTGGTCCGCGTTTATAATTAAACACTACAACAAATTATTTAAAAACTTTTATATTATGAGTTGTAGTAAGCCATGAGAATTTTGCGGTAAACAAATTTTTTTCTATCATAAACTTCAAAGCATGCTATGTTTGAAACAATATAAGAATGAAAATTAAATAAATTTCCTTAGGTTGATATGGCTTAGTAGAAATGTTTTGGACTAGAGCGGCTAAAGTCCGGGGTTCGATTGTGACCAAGGCATTTTAGTTTTGTTTTTCAATTTATATTTTTTTGACGTGATAACGTATTACACCGCATGTTCAGAAAATTGACAAGAAAGTTTTCCCTTGGTCGTGGGCAATTACTAATCAACTGTAAGCATTACCTTTAATATAAATGTATGATTTCTTAGGTTGGTCCTTAGGCTTCATGCCTCACACTCACACATAATATTATAGAATGATTTCGTGCGATTTAAATCCTTCAACAACTGTAGTGAGAGAATGGCTCATACGATCCGAGCAATTCTGAAGTCAATTTTTGCATAAAGAAACAGTGGTGGTTAATTTATTTTAAATTAAAATAATTAATCTACACATTAATTTTAATTTTAATTAAATCTACAAAGTAGCGATTTACAGGGATTGATCGCACTATAGCGATAGAACGCCCCATCTGACCGGAGTAATTCTGATGCTATTTTGTACATAAAAAAAATGTGGCAGATAATTTAGTTTAAATTAAAATAATTAATCTCAACATGTTATAAACGTTATCACGCAAAACACCTACGGCCGTGTTCATGACACAGCCCACCCTGATTTTTTTATTTTTTTTTCTGTCTGTAAGGTTTTTTGTGTGATGTCTCAACGCATGTAAAATCGTCCTTAAAAGCTCTTACTCTTTGGTTTAAGGTCTATTTAAAGTACAATAATCCTTAAAAGCCTTTAGTCTCGAGCTATTCCTACTTGGCTAAAAAATAACGGCTAAAACAATTCAAATAGTCAAATGGTGATTGTGACAGCGACCGCTCGATATCAACATTATATATAAATTGAATCCGTCCTAGGACGGGCTGTACCCCCTAGTTAGAAATAATTGGTTTAATGGTAAAAATCGTACTTTTGTTTTCTCATCACTCTATTTTATACTCGATATCTTTAAAATTTACAAGTCGGTATTTTTGGATGAAATTTGTAAATCTTGTCGCACAACTGATCATCAAATTGTAAATAAATGTGCAAAAATATGGTGTAAAGTTTTTTTAAATAATTACTGCAAAACCCAAAATAATGCTCTGCAATCTTCCAATCTTGCGGCGAAAAAGAAAAAATTAAACATTCTTTTGTAGTTTTAATGTTTTTAAGTATATGTACATGTGCATACATATTTGATTTATTTTTTCCTAATTTTAACTACCACAGAAGAAATATTAACTTGCTGTCTTCTGTGATTTTACTGTTGAGCATATAGCATGTAATGTAATGGTTCCTTGAAATTATACATATTTACAATTATTTTTATTTTTTATTAAGGTTGGTCTTGTGGATTAATATTTGTTTATTTAGTTTAATTGCAGATTGCTGGTTTGCCTATGGAAATTAATTTGTTCCGATTTCGGGATTATGTAATACTTATAGGTGTTCCAATACAGATTTCTTCGATGATGATATAAGAATGTTTTAAAGATTAAAATATTTTAACACAAATTTTCTGAGTGAAATCTACATATCAAAATAATGGTTATGAACAAGAAAATACTAAATTAAAAATATTTTTAAATACAATTTAATATAAATAAAATATTTCAGTTTAAAAAAATAATCTTATTTTAATTTTACTTATGTTTACTTAAAATATACTTGTTTCATAAAATTTTAACAAATTCCGTTTAAACAATACCTATAACCACAAAGAAGAATATCAGAGGCTTCATACAGAACAAGGAAATGTCCAAAATCAAAAGCGCCAATTTTCTTTTAAACTATATTTTATAAGCTGCTACTGGAACCCAGCTATTCTTTTTTAGTTGAAAGTAATGCCATCTATTTTTATCTAGCAAAAGAAAAACAATCAAGCTATTTAAGACTGCAACAAAATGTTCCATCGTATCAAAAATATATATTTTTTGTTATATTTTCTAAACAACTTTTCAGTATTTAAAATCTAAAAATTTTTTCAAGTGAAGTTAAAATTATTTAATTATGTGATATTTCAACTATGCAAAATCAAAATATACAAACTTATTATTAGGAAATTATTGATTCATTTGCAATTATTAAAATCAAACACTTTTTGTTGCTTTCTTTTCTTACGTTACTGCGTTAATTAAAGTTTAAAGTTATAAAAACACACATTTATTTTGACTATTTCGATCAATACGAGTCTGGTTGGAAGAATCTTGCATTTTTTTATGATAAAAACTAAAAATTTGAGTATTTGTATATCTCGTACATAAAATCATATTTTTAGGAAACTTAGATAATTTTAAATTAATTTGACTTCTGTAAAAAATTTTTTTAATGGTTTTATATCTGTACACACCACACCAACTTATACAAATTTTATTTTTGTAACCGTTAGGTGACTAATTGTTATAATTTTTAATTGTTGTTGTTTGGAGGAATTTTTGAAGTTTTTAGTTTGTTTTTTTTTTAATTGATTTAATTTGGAATATACTACCTAGTTTTCTTTTTAATTACTATACAAATATTTTATTAAACATCTAATTTACATTGAAAATGGATTCAAATGTGGTCAAAAGTGAAATTATGTGTGCGGTGAAAGGGTGTAATTCGTCAAGATGTCAGCTACAAAAAAAATTAGAAATTTGTGAACCACATTTTATTAAGGCAGTTTTTCCAAGAAGGGCTTAAGGAGGACTGTCCAAACAAAAAATTTGCTTGTTTTAATGTATAATTTGCTTTCAAATGACAATACGATTACAGCTGAAACCTTACTTGACTCTTATTCCAATGATAATTGGTCAATAATACCTATATTATCAATCGATGATATTTTTGAAACCTTCGATCTGGAAATTACTTTAGATCCAATAAGTGGTGAAATTAGTGTGATCAATAACACAAATTATATAACCCAAACCTAATTTTGAAATTAATAATGGTCCACTATCCTTTTCAATCCATTTAGAAAATAAATAAAAATTCTAAAAGTTTTTGTAAAATGTTGACAAACATACGACGACTTAAAACACGGAAATGGCCTGAGGATCAGAAAATAATCGCGCAAAATATCATTATCGATCATCAAATGCAAACAGATATGCGAGAAAATTTACAATCTAATTTGCCGTCAAAGTCTTCATTAATCCGTTAGCAACCGATAACATATTTAACTCCTGGTTTTAATGAAACTGTTTTACATAAAATAAAAGACCAAGTTTCTGAAAGGACCGACGATTCAAAAGAAGCTATTTTAATGTTGGGCGAAATTTATATAAAAAGTGATTTGGTTTACAATACTTACTTCGATCAGATGATTTTGTAGATTTTGGAAGTCAGCGATAAAATATTATAGGACAATTGATATCTTGTTTTATGGGAAGAGGAGTTTTTTCTAACTGGAAATATGTTTTAAGTTCTTTCGTTTCCCATAATGGCCTTTTGGCTGATAAATTGTATTTATTTGTCCAGGAAAATATTGACAAATGCTTGGAATTAGGATTAAAAGTTAACGCTATAAATGTTTTAACATGTTGGGACTGTCTATCGAACGTCCCATATTTAATCATAAAAATCAAGAAATTGTAGACATTTTTGATGCACCTCATTTTTCTAATTCGTTTGAAAAAATTAGGGTTAAATTAGTAACACAAATTTTTTCAGCAGGAGTGTTGCTGCAGGGATTAAAGCAACGGTTCAACATAAAAAAAAAAATCATCGGAGAATATGACTGCAGCGATTTTAACTTATACATTTATTGAAAAATTTGATAAGTTATTTGACTATTTCAATTCAAAAACAAAATTTAACAAGAATAATTTTAAATCTTCTTACACAATTGATGGCGAAATAGATAAATTTATGATTTTCATGATAGATTACATTTAAAATACACTTGTAAATAAAAAAACTGTTTACTATTTCAACAGTTAACTTTTCACTTTGAATGGCATTAGGGAAGTCACTAAAATAATAATACAATACCGGAGAATGTACGCGTTGATTATCTATTAATTTATAGGTTCAATCAAGACGCAATTGAAAATATTTTTTCTTAAATCAAGAGCAGCCAACGGAAACAACTGAAATCCATCCATACATCAATTTAATTTTTTCAGCTGATGCCACCATTACTAGACATATTAACACCATTATATATAAGACATACATTATGTTGGGTTTTATTAAGCGGAACTGTAAGGACTTCATCGACCCGATTACTCTAACATCACTGTACGGTTCTTTTGTTCATTCTATTTTGGAATATGCATCGCCGGTGTGGTCAACATTTTATCACTGTCATTCGGATAGGATAGAAAGTGTTCAGATGCAGTTTGTTTTGTATGCACTTCGTTGTCTACCGTCTACACGGTCTGTTGAATATGTTCTTCCACCCTGCTAAGATCGCTGTAACCTATTGAATCTGCACCGATTAGATTGTCGACGTGTTGCAGCATCGGTACTGTTCATTTGCGATATTTTCAGTTCTCGAATCGATTGTAGTCGACGTGTTGCAGCATCGGTACTGTTCATTTGCGATATTTTCAGTTCTCGAATCGATTGTACTGAACTGCTTTCACGCGATGGACTGTTACTCATTAACCAGGAATCAATTAATTACGGTCTTTCGGAACCACTTTTGAGAGCATCGCGAGAGTTTAATTCAGTTTATGATGTTTTTGATTTCAACTTGTCCAGAGAGTCGTTTAAGAAAGCTTTATTTAAATTTTTATGTAATAATAACTAAATGGTCGGCGTTTTCTATCTATCTTTTATTCCTTTTGTGTTGTATATCATCTTTACAAATTAATTTTTATTTTTTTTTTAACATGTTTGTATAGCCGATTGTAATCACTGTAATGATATATATATATAATATAAATAAATAAATAAATAAATAATAATAACGTAGTTTAAATAACCACAATCAAAGTTCAAAGCAAATATTCCAGCATTTCAAATTGTGAACAGGAGATATTGATTCAAGTTTGCTGCATTTAACAAGTGATATCGGAGAAGATGTAGAACCTTTGAGTTCTGAAGCTGTAGAACAGGTCACCATCCTCATCAGATATTTCTGAATTTTTTTTTAATTGTGATGTTCTGCTTGAAAAAATTCCATGCGATATTTCATATAAGATTTTTTTGCTTGTAAAATAATCCAAAAAATTAAAATTTTTCGATGCGAAAATCATTTTATTAAAAATGATTTGGAACCCCCTTCTAAATATGGTGAAGTTTGATGTCGGAAAGCTTAAAGCACCAACTGACAATTTTTTTACTATTTGTGA
Source organism: Tipula helvola (assembly GCA_963556165.1). NCBI lineage: Eukaryota > Metazoa > Arthropoda > Insecta > Diptera > Tipulidae > Tipula > Tipula helvola. Next base: position 44,819,331 of record OY744482.1, read on the forward strand.
AGAGCAAAGTGGATGACGTCGAAACAAGGAATTTTATTATTGAAAACTCATTAATGTGTTATAAAGTATACCAATATTAATTGTTTTTTTAAAATAAAATGTTTTATTTAAGTTTGTTGTTTAATTTATTTAAGCACAACTAATTATAACATTAGAGCGAAAATATATTCGGGCACGATAAAGCAATTTCTTTACTTTTGTGTGACAAGAAATTTTGTTAACATCAGCATAATAAAATTTTTTAAATAATTTTTTATTATGTGTAAATATCCCCCCATTGAGTGATTTGACAATTGTGTCTAAAGATTACTTAGCTTCCAATATTTCTAATGTAGGTTTTGATAGACCATAGACCACCTTCACTTCGTCTCCCTCAGGATTTACTTGTACCTCAGGAACAATTATTATTTATTACTTACTCCAACAACTTTATCAAATAAAATAATAAAGTCTAACTAAAGCAAAATATAAATTTTGGTTACGGTATTTTCTAATTTTTTATTCGGCCTTAAATTTAGCGAATCATTATCGACTTGGTATTCATTTTCTGTATCGTCATTTGATGAAACTCTGGAGTTTGATCAATTAAGTGGTTTTGGTCGACATTGTTATTTCTTGTACTATCATTTGATCCATCAATCAATGAATTTGCCAATACTTTCGTATTCCTATGGTAAATTGGTTTAAAACCGCTAGACATTGTATAAAATATATGAAAATATATTTGTTTATTCCTAAGGAGATTAGACCTCATTTCTAAGAAGATTAGAAGCATGTGTCCGTTTTGTGTTACAGCTATTTGTATATGTATACCAATTTTGGAACTATTTTTTTATTCGTATTAAGACGTATCTATGATATCACCCTTTTTAATTGCGGAGATACAACAATTCTTGAAAATCACAAGATAAGTTTGTGGCAGATTAAACTGTGCACAATAATTCGTACTTATTCTCCGTATGTTATTTTCTAAGTTATCTAGGGTGAAATGTTGAGCACAAATAAGCGTATTTCTATAATAATAAGAAATGTTTCGTTCCGGCGACAAAAATTGACCCAGAATTTCAATATTTTCTTATTTTTTGGAAAATTATTTATTTAATTAATTTAACTAAAAATTACTGGTTTTTTCATTACCACTTTTGCACCCAAACACGGTATAAATCGTTTGATTTTATTGTACAAATTGGCTTTTAAATAAAACAATTTTTTTTGGAAACAATATTCTTGAACTTTTCGTAATTTATTTCAGTAAATGAACAAAATGATTCAATTGCACACTTTGTTTACACTTTGTTATTTATACGCGTTTATGGCGTAAAATTACTCGGTAGGGGAAATTTCAATAAGACGAATACGTGCATTGCTTAATGAAATCTTTATTTGTCAAAAAATTATTATTCCATAAATTCAAATTATGCATTATTATATCAACATGAATTAAGGCCTGAATTCATTCTTGAAATTCCCTAATTTAGTCATCAACATTTTCACTTATTCGTATTTCATATTTGGCATAATATTTATAATAAAATTATTTGTGCATGCTCAATTTTTAATGTAATGTACCTAATATAAACAACTTTATAAATTTTATAGTTAATAATCTTTTTGAAAATAATAATTCCAACTTAATTAACTTATATATTCTGCTTTACATTCCGATCAAAAAAAATTATAAATTTTAATTCTAGGAAAAATTATAGTTAATTTAATAGTTTTTAACAAAATTAGTTGTGCAGGCAAATTTGTCCTCATATTTATTATTTGTGCAACATGGACAAATTAAAAAAAAAGCGGTAAACCACTTAAATTTAAAATTATTTTAAAGTGATACTAATAGTGATATAGTGATTTAGTCACTTATTTTTCTACGCATATGGTCTCTTTTGACGTGATAACGTTTTACACCGCATGTTCAGAAAACTTACCCGAAATTTAGCCCTTGGTCGGGGTAATTACTCATCAACTATAAGCATTACCTTTAATTTAAAGATATGATTGCTTAGATTGGTCCTTCGGGTTTATGTGTGACGCATAATATTTTCGCAATGACGTCATCGGGCGGCACAGGAACCCGCGCCGCGAACCTCTGATTTCGGCCGATTTAAATGCTTCAACCAGTGTAGCGAAAGAACGGCTCATCCGATCAGAGATCCGATGGTGTCAATTTCTGCGTAAAAAACCAGTGGTAGCTAATTAATTTTAAATTAAATTAATTAATCTCCACATAAATTTTAATTAAAAATTCAAACTACAAAATAGAGATTTATAGAGATTGACTATAACAAGAGAATGCCTCATGAGATCGGAGCAATTCGGTTATTAGTTTTTGCTTAATAATACTGTGGCAGATAATTTATTTTAAATTTAAATAATTAATCTCCACATTAATGTTAATTAAAATTACAAAGTACAAAACAGCGATTTACAACCAACCATGCAACATCACTTATCTGACCGGAGTAATTCTGGTGTCAATTTGTGCGTAAAGAAACTGTGGCAGATAACTTATTGTTAATTATAATAATTAATTTCCACATAAATTTTAATTAAAATTTAGATCTAAAAAGTTGCGATTTACAATGCTAGAGAGCACTGTAAAGGGGGAATGCCTGATCTGATAGGTCACGTGTCAGTGTGGACTCTGATATATATTTGACCTAGGCTACGTATCCACCACCCTAGCCTCGGCGACTTTGGGAAGCACTTATCTGCGAAACTCACATTCATCAGGCACATCTCCGCTGAGACCCTGCGCTTCATATCGTACTTCTCATACCATCGCCCAGTACTTAGTCGTTTGCAAACAATCACTGTACTCTCATTTCATGATGCTAATAATAAAGAAATTTATTTTAACAAACCTATACATCGTGCCATTTCTCGCACCTCTTATAAACGTTATCACGGAAAACACCTACGGCCGTGTAGAAGACACAGCCTACTCCGATTTTTTTTGTTGCGTCTTTGTAACATTTCGCAAGTGGTTCAACAACATAATGATAAAATCACCTAAAAATGTATCCCACTCGGTTTCCTTAGGAGCCTGCCACAAATTTAAAGTCTTTCTAGATCGTGAATATTTTCTATCTCAATTTAAACCATCGCAAGTTTAAATCGAACCCTTGCCCTGGCCTACACCACAACTTATATTCAAGATTTTTCAATAATTTTGTGGAAATGCCTCTTCTTATGTACGGGAGCATTACTGCGCTGAAGAGTAAATTATCAACTACTAGTGTTACTTTATGCAATAAACCGAAATCGAACATAAGCTTTGAACAGTTGTAATTAATAAGTTATATAAATCATCGGAAACTGCCGTGTTAAGCATGTTTTACATAACTACATTTTTGGCCAAATTGAGTTATTGATGCTATTCGATAGCTAATAATAAGCTTTATCATTAGAATTTTAAAAAATTATTAAAACTAAATTGAGAAACACGTAATAAGAAAAACGGTTTTCACTTTTTTTTGCAAAACACACTAGTTTCAAAATTTTAACATCAATTTTCTGAAAACGCATGTTCTGTGGTTATACATATGTATAAAACATGTTTAGTATGGCAGTATACATATACAATTTGTTAAGGCTTAAAGCATTAAGAACTCTTGCGCAATTACTGTTTCCTTTAACTGCCTTACAAATTATAGCCAAAAGTTTAACATGCAGACTCTAAGCATTTAGTAACAACAAAATGAAGAAATTGAAGGTCAGCACAATTTTCTTTTTTCATAAAGAAGCTCTTGCTGATAAATTCCACAGCTAACTCCATTTTACACATACTCAGGTGAAAAATAGCTAAATAAAAATCAAATTTGGCGAAACACAAAAAAGTAACATCATTGCCAATGCATTTATATGTAGTACAATATAGAAAATGTTACTAGATGAATTGGGAATTTTATTCATATTAAAATCTTTCGGAAAAAATGAAAAAAAAAAAAACAACAAACAAATAAAAGTAAACACAAATAATTTGTTTAGCTGTTCATTTATAGATGTCTCGTCATTATGGGTTCCAGGTTGAAGTTAATATTTGTATCACATCAAATTGGCGCGTTTATCAGCCAATTTTGAAAAACCGCAAACAGTGCTTTAGATGAGTCATCTGATATACTTATCTGTGCTATAACATAAGTATAGTTATATCAGTCTAATTCACACGGGATCCTAATTATTGAAATAACCGGCATGGATTTTATTTTCTTTATAATGAAACTTATCTAATGAATAGGGACCCGACTAAATTAAGAATTGTCAAAATCAACATTCAGTCTGATTCATAATATTGAAATTAAAAAATTGTAACAGATCAACTTCATCCTGCATCCTCTAAGATCAGGTAAAAATTACGCTAGAAAACGAAAAGGTATAGCTATAAGTCAAAATTCCGTTTCATTAGTCAGATTCAAAGAAACAAATACGTTAGAAAAAAATTCAGTAGAATATCTGGTCGACTAGCTCTTCAAAACGGATCTTATTTATCAAAACCAAAAAGTTCAATAAAAATGAATTTAACTGAAAGATGTAATATGCTGCTAAATTGCTGAAAGCGGTAAAGGTGAATAAAGATCCGTTTAAAAAGTGTCTTTTCAACGGAAATTATATTTTTGACAGCCTTTTTCAGCCTTTGTTTCTTTACCTAAAATCCAAGTAGCAAAACCAAATTAAAGCGTACACCTCTTGGTTTGGACAACAAAAAAATGAAATGTGTGTTCAATCCTAAAGGATATAGTTTACAAAAACACAAAATATTTAGAATAAAACAACTGTTTTTAAATAAGCCCTCTAATATTAAAATCAGAATTTAAAAATCGTTTTTATATTCTTTGTATTTGTTAAATGAAAAATGACTAAAAGAAATATACTATGTAGTTCATTCAAACGAAACATCATTCAAAAACAGCTTTAGCTCTGTAAATATAAATAATTGCATATTTTATTCGGTGGTGGTAGATCATATAAATCTATGGTACCCGTGTACCATTGTCTTTTCCTTTCGCGTACACAGTCCTTTCGTATATTCACAGTAGCATTTAGTAGCAATATTTAGAACATAAAACAACGATTTTTTGAGTCTTTTGGTTTAAACGACAGCAAGTACTCAAAACAATTTGTTTTCAAAATATTTGTTCCAAGAACAACTTTTTATTTCTGAATTATTATCCTTTGGGAACTTATTAATTTTCAGTAATACTAATAAACTTCGAATAATCTGGAAAATCTGAAATGATCTCGAAAATTTACCAAACATGTTGCCTCACAAATCTCGAATACCAAATTACCAAGCAACTCTGTAAAATTCGAAATATCCCCAAAAATGTCATCTGTCAAAATCTCAACATTCTGCAAACTTAACTCAAAGAAAATTTCGAAAAGCTCAAACACAAATAAATTCTCCATAAATCACCAATTCTGTAACAAGACGCAGCTCAAACCTATATAAATTTCGATAATTATCTAGAAACACGAATAATCTCGAAATAGTCGGATAATTTCGATATTCTAGAAAACTATAATTTTTCCCAAACAAAACTCGAATAAATTTAAAATCCTATTTAATTTAGCTTGAAAAATCGAAAACCCAATAAGAATCTCGATTAAATCCAAAAATCTAAATAGATTCTAAATTACCTCTGTAAGATTATTAAACTGTATACTACGCTCAATTTCTTCTCAAATCTTAAGTAATATCTATTACATTACAATCAGTGCCTAACAAACCTCGAACAAATTTAAAAAGCTCAAAAATCTTATAAAATATAAAAACCTCGACATAACTCGAACAGACTCGAATAATCTCGAAAAGCTCGAATATTTTAGATATTCTCAGGAAATTTCAAATATTCCAGAAAATCTCGAATAAAATTAGAATTCTAGAATAATCTTGAAAAATCAAAAACTCAATAAATAATAATCTGTAATAAATGCTTTAAGAAATAGAAAGCAACAGAAATATCTTTCCCGAAAAAATAACTAGAGGACGTCCAATAATCTCGAAAATATTGAATAATGTTGATAATTTCGAATAACTTCTATGCCAAGCAACTTAATGTTAATCAATCCCGGAAATCTTTAGGTTGCTTTCCCAACTGCCGGGGGCAAAAGACTTAATGTTAAATCACTCATTAGTTTGCTTTCTGATTACGTATAATGTACAATGTTATGGTTTAAGATTTCCCAATTTGCCAAAAGCGCCTTTGGCAGGTAAATCACATCTACAGATTCGGTTCATATCTAGCAATATACAAAAATATAGATGAAAAAGTTCACAGTAGGTACTAAGAAAAACTTGACTATATAAATATTGAGGACAGTCGAGATGACGGTCTTTGATTAAGATAGATATTGAACCGAAATATTATATATTATTAGCACCGACTGATACTACGACATTATCTATAGAAATTAGGTAAATAGCTTTTTAGGGTAACAAACACATATATCTTTGGTAGATGCGTTTTCGGATCGTAGGAACTTGTCATTTGCCAAACATAAGTTTTGAGATTAAAGTTCGAATTGAATCATTCCGTTTTCGTAAAAAAAATAATCTAATATAGGACAAATCAATTTTACAAAATTAAGACATTATTTTACATAGCAAATTAAAATAAAGAAAATTATAAATTAAATATTCCCGGGATCAATGAAGACAATTCCAATTTCAATGTATAAAATTAAACTTTATTGAAAAAAAAATGTTAAACCACAAAATCAGAAAATCAGGACGACTTGTGGTGGATTATTAAGTATTAAACACGTTTCGAGATTTTTACGAAATTGCAACAAATCGCGATTTTAAGACATTGAGCTCTCATAACGCATATAAATGCATAATCACGCTTTGCTACAATTGCGACTTAAACAAGAGATACAAGTATATATTCGGCACTCATGGTACCCGAGGAGGTAAAATTAAATTGTGAGTGCGGACACGACAATAATTAACAATGCAAGCTTGTTAAATATCGGTTATTATCGCATCGATTAACCGAAAAGTTTTGATTAATTGGCCTTAATCGGTTGTAATTTGCCTATCTGCGCCTAAACTCTGGTTCTCAGATAAAAGTGAATTTAAAAATGACAAGAACATCAAGAAATTTAATTCGGTTATTTATAATCTTTACGATAAAACCTTTTTTGATTTGAATTTTTAAATTACAACTTTCACATACCTAATTTGCTTTTAAAAAGACATTTAAATAACTTAAAATCAAATACTCTAAAATTGACATTAAATTGTCGACTAACGGCCTGGACAAGAGCCTTACATGCGTAGTTAGTTTTTAAAGTTGACAAAAAATTAAAATTAGTGGTTTACCAATCGCTGATGGTTTATTAAGGTTCACTATATGGTACACGATAATTCGCAAATCTGAATGGTGGTGGTGATCGCCAATATTAAATAACTGCCTTTTCCTAAATCAAGTTCACTCTGCATTTCAATATACTATTGTAGGGCATATATAGGAGAACATGTTCAACAGTGCACACCATAAACTGTGACATACACTAAATTTTTCCGCCCCCGTCATTTCTTTTTTTTCGATTTAATTTACTTTCACATCCTCCGAAAATAAGTTGAACCAAAAAACAAAGTTACGTGGGCGGAAAAATTTGGCGTGTGTCGCAGTTTATGGTGTATCACTGTTGAACACGTTCGTGTGCCTTATTTAAAATTAAAGTTTTTAAAAGTAATCATTCCTACTAGCAAGTAGATTTATTTTATTAATTCCCAGCCTTTATACTGAACGTTTAATAAAGTTTTTATTAGAATTTCAGCTTTGAAATACGGCGACCGACATGATACGTAAACAAAATTCTGATATTTTCTTTTCTCAAATCAATATGTCAAAATAATCAAATCAAATTACGTTATTAGCATTTGTCAGTAGCTTTCAAGCCCACCGACTTCATCTTCTTTCTGTAAAATATTTTTATTGATTCCCACATCAATGGCTTCTTAATATTTATGTATTCCCGAGAATTGATGCCACATACATATACATTTATACATCTTGTGTCACGATTTAATTAATCCAAAGTTGTGATTCAAAAATTTATTAATCCATCTAAATATTTAAACAAAAATGTTACAATTACAGGTTGAGGTTCCCATCAAATATCTAATCCTAGTGTATTATACATCTTAACATATCGATAAATCGATCCTCAACTGTACATATTACAAATGCATTAGACTGGAAATAAAATAAAATTACTTTAAACATTATATACATAGAATTGATTTGTCTGGGAAACTGTACTACATTTCCATCTTAATTCTAAAGCACATCAATTTCAAAATTGTCTCAAACAAATCTTAACCCCATTTTAACCGATGTGCACACCAATTTGCTATGTACATTTTAAACTATAATCCAACCGGTAGAGGTTGTAAAAGATATAAGACAGAAACACTGGATACAAAAACAAAAAGTTGTTACCAGAAGTTAGTTTTAAACATTTTTTTATTTTATTCGTCGTCGTTTGTTGTCTTGTTTGTCAATTTTAATCTGACTTTTGTAATGATCTCGGTTTGATCTTATAAGTTTAATTATAAATTTCTAGATCATTATTTCACAATAATCAAAAAAAAAAAAAGATTTTAATCGAAACTGTAGTTTTTTGGTTTTTCTTATATGGTTGTGATACGTAATTAAATTAATTATTGTACAGAGAGTAAGTTGTGTAATAAATTAAAATTCAGCAGGCAATAAATTTATAGTTAAGGTAAAAGTTGTATCTTGTACATATTAGAATGGTTTAGCTGCGTATTTACGAGAATATACAAACACCCACTTGCTGATGGCCTAGATAATGTAATTAAGTTAAATTTGTATCGTTTCGTCGCTAAACAAAGTACCAAATAATCTGTTCCTGTTTGTTTACGCATGTTTTTGGTTAGGCGGCCCACAAGCATCCGTACGATACTGAATAATCATCACCATGTACATACATATAAACGCGGACAAATTTTTTTTTTGTCTTATTAATTTTAATAATAAATTAAATGTAAGACAAAATATTCAACCTACACTCAATTGAACGTATACACAAACTACTGTTTCACATTAAAAAAAAAATGTAAGTAAACATTGTATCTTGTATGCACACACACACTATATAAAGGGTCTTTAATTGATCGCGCGGTTGACTCGTTCGAATATGTTGCGATCACACTAAACTATGCGCGATCATGGAAGAGACATAAATGTACAGCTTACAAATTTGTATATTTTCTTATTCATTTCATTCAATCTTCAACTAGATTAAACGGTCTGAGGTCAAAATATTTACTACTTGACCCATAACATTAATGAAACCGTGTACGTGGGTTTTAATTTAACGTTTTTTTAGTTTTTAGTTGGTGATGTTATTGTTGTTGTTTGATTATATTTACTTGTGTGTTTCGGGACAAAATATTTGAGTTATTTGAAATAAATAAATTAATTGATTACAGTCTTACTCGGTAAACTCGTATATATAGAGTACAGAGCGTATATGACCTCAGACATAAATGTATGACTATAACAAATTTTTTCATAAAATATAATTTTTAGAGGTTATGAGACCAAATCAAATATGACCTTAAAGTGTTGTGGAATGTTTTTGTGTTCATTTCGTAATAATAATGGTAGATGCTGAGTCGAGTTTTTGTTGAAGCATGAATTAATTGTTGCACTCAAGGAACTAATCAAATTGCTAGTGGCGGTTTCTTCTAGCAATTTTAACTTATTTACCAAATTGATTTGAATACTTTGGAAAAACAAATTCTTTTAATTTCCACAAATCCCAGGCGTCCCGGTTCTCGGATTTAGTGGTTTTATGTTTTATTTTTACTATAAAGGTTTAATTTTAAACATTACAAATTGTTCTTAATAGGGATTATTCGAGATTATTCGAGATGCTCCAATTTTGATTTACACTTTTCGACGTTTTAAAGCGTAATGAATAATTTGTGCTCCTATATACATAGGTAGATTTTGTACAATGTTTCATATTATTCAAGTTTAATTTGAATTGAATTAAGCATATAGCATTCCATTTTGTGAAATTCTCGAAATACGAGATTTTTGGATTAAATAATGTATAGATTTGGTGGTTGTCGGAACAATAATTTAAATCAACATCAACGGCACACCAACAACAAGGTTTTGGTTGTAGAAATACAAATAACACCATTTCATCTCATATAATTTTCTCGCTTGCATGCACAATATAAATTGCTTTTTTCTCCATTTACACAGCGTTATATTGCCTAAAATTTGTTGGGGATTTTTGTAATTGAAAATTAAATAAGGAGAATGAGATGAGAGGCAGATTTCTAATTGGTTGTGGTCGGTCAAAGTTGACGGGGAAACTATCATATCAAAACACAATTTTGCATGCAAGCATTGCAAAATTGGCCTGCCGCCTGTGATTATATCAGCAATAAAGTAAAAAAAGGTGGGAAGTGAAGCGTGGCAAGTCAGAACAGAATGTAAGATGTGAAAAATTCGTACTGGAAAATTGCAAGTGGAATGTGAAAAGTGTAAAGTGTAAAGTAGACAGTGAAAAAAGAATGAGAGAAGTGAATTGAGCAAAGTAGAAGGTCACATGTGGAAAGCGGAAGAGAAGGTTAACGTGAGAAGTGTGAAGAAGGAATTGAGAAGAGGAAAGGGGCCAGTTAGAAGTGGAAAGTGAGAAATGGAAAATGAGAGATGGAATGTGAAAAGAGGAGAGAGAAGTGGAAGGTGAGAAGTTAAGAGTGAGATATCGAAAGTGAGACGGGGAAAGTGAGACGTGGAAAGTGAGATGTCGAATGAAAGAAGTGGATAGTTGTAAGCAGAAAGTGAATAGTGGGAGGTAAGAAGTGACAACTGGAAAATGAAAGGAGAGAAGTGGAAGTGGAAAGTGAGAAATGAAAAGTGAGAAGTGGAAATAGAAAATTGGGAAGTGAGAAATGAAAACTGTAAAGTAAGAAATGGATAAGGGGAAGTGGAAAGTTAAAAGTGGAAAATGATAAGTGAGATTAGGTAATACAAGACCGGTGTCCTATAAACCATCTTAAAAATGTATTATCAAATTAAAGGTAATTCACCTTTAATTACCTGGAGAATTTTTGCTTATGTTCGTTTTTTGGTACTATTGCATTCATTTGTTGTGATTAAACTAACTTAACCAAGAAAAGATTTTTACGGATTCTCCAATTTGATTGTAACTCTTTAATTTAATTTCTTTCTTTTATTAGTTTTAGTTAGACTCACTATATTTTAAAACCCTTGGAAAATGGAGGGCTGCTAAAAAACGATAGTACTTTATTTCTGAAAATTTGAGCTCGGAAAACCAATCAAATTTTGAAATGGTTTCCCGAAAATCTTTGAAGAACCAATGAACCTAAAATTTTCATAAAATTCTAATAATACCTAAAAGTTTTAGACTTCTTAAAATTTTTAAATATTTTAAATTCTGTTTAAATTAAAACAAGTTTTTTGGTTTGCGTGCTGAGTGAATCCAAATTACTAAATTTCTGCTTTGGTATTCCACATAAAATTATAAAATTTCCAAAATCACATAACGAAATTCGACACCAACATCGTTTTAATTCAATGGAGATTATGCACCAGTGAATAGTCTAGGATAACGATTATACAAAAGATAATGAGACAAAATATGAGTGAAATTATACTGAAAAATGTACATTTAAGTAAACTAAGATTTCATTCAAAATATAATTAGTTGAACTTATTTAGACTTCTGAAGATATGAAGTACAAATAAAATTATTCTATTTTGAGACGATTAGAATTAATAAAGTAAAACACTCAAATCAAGACTGATTGATATTGAACAAATTAATTGAATTTGATATTTATTCAAATATCAAACCGCTCTAAACACTCAACTCAAAATATCGGAAATTTATTGCTGAGTACAACAACCTTTCTCATATTACTACTATTAGAGGAGAAAACCAAAATATTACTTAAAGTTATTTAAAAACTTCATTTGAAAGGATCCCGCACAAATTAAATAGAAATCGGTAACTGGTCGAATCGTCTAAAAACTTTTGTAAGTTGTAGATTTGGATGTCCTGAATAAAGGTTTTCATGGGTCCAAATCGTGAAAATGGCTAGTTTTTGAAATAAATGGCATAGATTGCCCCAGCACACATAATGATATTTTCATCATGTGGAGGTGTATTCTTAAATTTTTTTGGTATGCTAATTACGTTTTTCATCGTAAAAATGACTGTCAGTGACCATAAACGACTGTCAGTGAGCATAAATGACAATAACAGTTACGGCAACGTTATTTTTCTAACTATTATTGTTTCACAGTCATTTAGAGTACAAATCGGGAGGGGGAAGAGTATTAGAAAAAAACGATTTAGGTTCTAGTAACTCAGATGACAGGAACCCTACAATCTAAACGAGTTGACGTAATATTGAGGGTGGGTGCAACGAATCTGTTATGTGAGCAATTAAATAATATCAATGAGGATATTCCGTTCCATATAACGTTTTTCTGGAGCGAGTGAAAAAGTGGAGGCAGGAATCCTGTAAAGTGAGCTATACTTGATCCAGTCTCTAAAGCGAGGTGATATTTCACGTTTGCGTTGATTCTCAGTTTCATTACGCATGGTGCTCCATTAATGTTACAGACGTTTAGTTCATTCTATTCCGGAATGACATTTCGATAATATCACAAATTAAATAGTAATCAGATGCGCAAACCAGAACAAATTTCTACGCTCGCTCCAATTTTCGATTATAGTGAATTAGACTTTAGCGCATCTGTTATTAAAAAAAATAAAGCTTAGTTAAAACTCAAACCAATAAAGATCGAGCGTCTCTACAAATAAAAATTTGAACTAAAATATATCAAGTAGTAGTAGACATATACATTCATACATATAAAAAGTAAAATCACATAAAATCGTAAAAGAATGAAATTTTTTATTGGTGTGTATATACCGCAGTAGAAGCTATTGTTTTGGTAGATAATTTTTAATTTTTCTTTAGTGTTTCTGTTCGGGAAGATTTTTTTAAGTTGGGGAAAGTAACAATCGAGATTGTTTTAAAATTTGTATCGTAGTTGAAAATTTCATTTTATAACAATGATGAAGCGATTTTTAATTTTGGGATGTAGTATCATTCATATCGGAAAATTTTATTTATTCGCGTACCTGAAATGAATGAAATAATTTTGAGTAAAGATTATAGTTGATAAATATAAAAGACAATTAATTGACTATAATAATAGTATTTCCGTAAAACATTCTTAATATATAACTCGACATCTTTCGATTCGAAACACACGCTTTTTCACAAAAATTTAAATTTATTTAATTTAATTTAAACAATTTTTAAGTTTAAAAACACTTTCTTTATTTGTGAAATTATTATATTTTTATTTACACACTACTAGTTTCGAACATAATTGTTCATCATCAGGTAGTTTTTTTTTAAACTGAACAAAAACATTGGTTTTTGTTCAGTTTTAAAACTACCTGATGATGAACAATTATGTTCGAAACTAGTAGTGTGTAAATAAAAATATAATAATTTCACAAATAAAGAAAGTGTTTTTAAACTTAAAAATTGTTTAAATTAAATTAAATAAATTTTCATTCTTAATAATTATATTATTTTATTATCCTAATTTTATATACATATACATACATATGTAGATACTTAGAATTAAACAAAAAAATTTAAATACTTAATTATAAATTAAGTTTTGCCAATAATTTAGAAAAAATATTATTGTAGATAAAAAAATAACAAAAAAAAAATATTTAGCTAGCTATTGCTGCAAAATTTGCAATCTTCGAAGTTTTGAGTTATTTCTAGTTTGTTCGGCACCTGTACTTCTTTTATTTAAACCAGCTTTATTTCTGTCTTTAATTTTTTGCAATTGCCAGGAACAATTTTTCCTAATGAATACAAGAATAAGAAATTGTAGAATTTTTTCTTTATGTTCCTGGCATTCACCCGTAAACCATTCCATATATTTTACGTTTTTATTAAATGCATCTCTACACATGTTTTGAATATTGACTGTAAAATTTGTTTTTTATGAATATTATCTTTAAAATATTTTTCAAAAATTTTTATTTGTGAATATGATAACTCAAAAAAATAATCTGTCGGATTTTTCAAATAAAGTTCCTCAGGTTGATTTAAATAATTTCTACATTTTATTAAATATTCTGAAGGTAATTTCATGTTTTCATTGGACTTAACCATTAACCTCTTACAAGTCTCACATGAAAACTTTTTCATAAATTTATAAATTATATACCCAACGAAATATCTTACGGATGGTAGGTCAATTTCCTGGTTTGCATTATTATTGAATTCGTCGACAAAAGCTATTTCATTAAAATCTTCATCGGAATATTCGAAGATTAAATTGTTATTAGTTTCCATATCGAATTCTGAATTTTGATAATCTAAATTAGACACATTTTCGGATTCAAGTAGGAAGGTTCAGTTATCAGGCTCATAATTCAGTGATGAAGAATTGCAAATCAGTTTAGTCATAATTTTAGCAATAATAAAATTAAACTCGTAAACTGAGGGATTAAAATTATTTCCTCCTCTTGACCTAATTTGAGAAAATAAATTCTCTATGGCATCAGTTTGTAATTTTGATGTCAATATATATGTGACGTCTTTCATTGTTTCGAAAATTGTATTTGACAAGCATAAAATGGTTTTTATTGTATGAACCAAACCTTCTACACAATATATTTTATTTTTCAATTTTTTCTAAATAAGTTACCAAATTTAATAAAATTTTATTTGGAATATTATCTACACTTAATGATAATCCTGAACTTGCAGGATTTTTACAAAATTGGTTTTTGCTATTTAGAACATCGAAAACATCATTTATTTTTTCCAAAAACGAAAATTTAAATTTATTTAATCTGTGAAAAGTTCTAATTCCCTCGGCGCAGCTTTTACTTAAAATTTGGGTGGCTAAACTTACTCGCATACGTTGAAACGTGTTTGGATGAATATGTGTTTCGGTTAATTTGGGGCAGACCCGCGTGACTGATTGGCTATCTAGACTATATAATTCTTTCAAAACATCCCAGCAAACTAAGCCATCTGGTGTTGAAATATCGTAGGCTAAGATTGTATTACGTATTGATTTAATTATATTAAAATTAAAAAAACTTGTTGTGAGTCAATTCCTAATTCCTTATAGGCATTTCGATTATTTGTAGCTTGGTCACTAACTACAGCCCAGACTGTTACACCAATTTCTTGAAGTTTCTGAATATTTAGTGTAATTCCTTTAATTTTTTTGCTGGAATAGGATTTTCGGTAGCAACATAACTTACAATAAATTTGTCTTTTGAAAATAATCCCCTAGACATAAACAGGCAAATATGTTTTGCTGGTATTGGCTGTCTATCATTATTACCAAAATCTACTAAACCAACGACTTCATCAAGAATTTGGTTATATTTTAAATCAGTTCTTATTTTTATTTCATCAAATAGCAAAATATACTTGTTTTGATATTGGTTGCTCTAATAATTGGGTATTAAAACCTGGTTTTAATTGTTTTAAAACACACCAATTATTAATTGTGCGAATAGATGGTAATGGAAAATTTAGTGTTTCCCTTAAAAAAACATATGATGAATGGGACTTAAATTCAATACTTTGCGCTAAATAACGTTGATATTTTGTATACGGAGTACTTTGGCTTCGCTTTTGCAATAGCATTTTACAAAATTCCTTCGTGTCTTTATTAACATGCCCAATCTGATTGATGTGATCAGATATTGTTTTACGTTTCAGGTTTTTATATTTATTTGTAATTTGTTGTTTCAATTTTCGGTACGAACTTAACACTCGACATTTCTTTTTTAAGATGTGATTGTTTATTAATAACTGCTTACTTTTATTTCTTGCTTTCAGATATTGCTTTCTGTAATAGAGGATATTTCTCTCATTTTTCACGCAATGTTCGTAACAACTACTTTCACTAGAAATCGCTGTTGCTTCTTCGGTAGAGTTATTATTGTATGAAGAAGGGTCAATATGCTTTTTACCCGGAGCTGAGCGATAAGTTTTTAATTTAGTGGTATCGTTACTATTCGGTTCAAATTTAATAGTATTAACTGAAAGTTTAGATTTTCGGCCCGGGTATACTTTTAAATTTTCAGATTTTGTCACTTTTAAGGTATTTTCATCCAGAAGAAGAGTGGGTATTGCATCTATTGCAATTTTTTTTTTTTTAATATTTTGGTTCAATAAATATAAATTTTTAGTCGCGTCAGGTTGCTAAATAGGAATGAAAAGCGTCTGCATGTTTCATCAATACGTTTATTTCTACCGCATGACTTAATAACACATTGTGCACAAGAAATTTTATTCTCACTCATTTTGAATGAACTCTACAATATTTAACTAGATTCAATTACGACGTGATCACGTGATTTGATTTGCGAACTTTATGTATGACGGCTTCTTACTACTATTTAGAAAAAACCTAAGTTAATTAAAAAAAACATGTTGTAGTTTATTATGGTATACACTATTTTAATATCTATATACAGTGGTGTGCAGTGAAATAGCACACTCTAAAATTTTTTTACAAATTCTTCATTAACTAAAAAACTATTTATCAATTTTCAATTATTTTTTTTATTTACATAGTATAAATATAAACTTACAATTAAATATCAAAAAATTATATTTAATTAATAAAAGAAATAAGAAAAAAAATAATTAAACATTTTATTTTATAAATAGGCTGTTCATTGAAATAGCACAGTCAATTTCAAAATTCATTTTCAGCCTTATTTGTGTATATGATTTAACCTAATAATGTTTTTATTGAATAGTATTGTTCGTGTGATCTTCTTTTCGAACCATCATCTGGCATCGGCTCGCCCATAGAGCCTACCAGCTCCTGGCATTTGTGAACGGTCATTTATTCCAAATTCGACAAATTTCAATACCAAAATTTCTGTTTATTTTTCTGTTTCTCATTGTTAATAGCTACTTTTACTCGATTCCAAAATTTTTCGATCGGATTCAGATCAGGCGACTGATCCGGCCGTTGTAATTTACTTAATTTATCCCGTCGTTTGCGCTCATTTAGGTATGATTGGCCGCTGTATGCTGAAAATACCAGCCTACTGGGCACTTAAATTGTCCGAACTGCAATGCAACATTCTTCTATCACCTTTAACGAATTAAAAAAGTTCTTAAATCCTAATTATTCAGAGCATATAACTCCCAACAGATGCTCGAAATAAATTAAAAGGCATGAGCCGTTCCTTTTTTATACGAACAAAATTTTAAAGTCAAAAAAGTAGAGAGAAGTACTATGAATTATCAAATTAAAAGTCAATCTGTTTGATTCTGAACGTCGACATTATGAACGATCTCAGCCCAATACAAGCTTTCGCCCTAACATACGAAAAAGGCGATTAAGCATGGTGGTTGTCCATTGTGGCATAGCAAAATTTTTTTTCTGGTACGGAACAATATAATTTATTGTCCGGAAAATGGAATGATGGCAGTTGTTTACAGCTATATTATTAACTCATCTAATGCTCTGTTATGCCGAAGACGATAAACCACCAGGCTAGTGTTTTCAGCAAGATAAAGCCCTAGACAGACTATGGTTTAATAAATCCGATTTAGTGAATATTCTAGATTATCCGAATTTAGATTTGCAGTATTTATGCTTTTTTTGAGTTTAATGACTAAAACGATGTAATAGGAGTATATTAGTTTGACAAATATTATGAAACTAATAACAGTTTCAGTGTATTAGCCGTAATTTAAAACGGGTTTAGCTAAATCGGATTTAATAAATCGCAGTCTGTCAAGGGTATAACGATACAAAGATTACCTAGAGAGAAGCGAAATATTAGCTTAACGATTACAAAGTGGCGGTCACACAATGGCCGAGTCAGTCGTCTGATCTGAATTTGATCGAAAATTGTTGGAATTAAGTAAAAGTATCTATTAGTTAAAAGCACGACAACGAGATCTATCGCAAAGAACAAGGCAATCCCATAACGCCTACATGACTGCGAGGAGAATCGCTAATCGGCTATGTAGACGGAAGAAACGGGAATGGCATGAACAACAGGCACGCAACATCCAAAATTCTAGCCTGAGAGATAGATATCGTTGCATAAGAGAATTAGCTACGGACTTTCATCCACGTAGCAGCGCTATTCGCAACAAATCAGGCGAGTTGGAAATGGACACCAAAACCGTCCTCGAAGTGTGGCGAAATTACTTCTCCTCGCTTTTAAATAAACAGGCACCACCAGCAACAACCTCTCTTGCTTCAACGCGATATTAACGTCGAGATGACACCACCACCTCCTCCATCATATGATGAAGTACGGAACGTGATATCGCAGATGAAAAATTACAAGACACCTGGTGAGGATGGTATCTGCAATGAAATGCTCAAATATGGCGGTGATTATCTGTTCTGCCGCATGTTTGAGCTAATATCAACAATTTGGTCTAGAGAAGAAATCCCAGTAGAGTGGAAGACGGCTCTAATATGTCCACTTCATAAAAAGGGAGATCGATTAAACTGCAACAACTATCGCGGTATAGCTTTGCTGAACACGGGCTACAAGGTTTTGGCTAACGTAGTCGCAGCAAAGTTATCAACTTATAGCGAGAGGATCTTGGGTGATTATCAATGTGGTTTTCGGCCAAATAGATCAACGACCGATCAAACTTTCACGCTGAGGATTGTGCTGGAGAAATGCTATGAAAAGGACATCCCTGTACACAGTCTATTCATAGATTTTCAACAGGCGTATGACAGCATTAAGAGGAACACGTTATGGAACGTATTGTCCTATCTGGGCATACCGTCAAAATTGGTTTCAATGTGCCAGCTTTTAATGGATGGCTCAATATGTAAGGTGCTAATAGAAGGCAAAATTTCGGATGCCTTCGAGATAACATCTGGAGTGCGGCAAGGAGACCCAATAGCTCAAACTCTATTCAATCTATCATTAGAGTATGTCATTCGTCAGCTTAATATAGCCCAGCGTAGCTGCCTGTATTATAAATCAACCCAGCTATTAGCATACGCTGACGATATTTGCATTCTGGGTCGCAACATCATCTCTCTGAAAGAGGTCCTCCTCCCGTTGGAATTAACAGCCCAACAAATAGGCCTTCAGATCAATGAAGCGAAGACCAAATACATGGTGACCGCGAGAAGGCAGACTCGTGGGGACTTCATTTCAGGAGATACTCAATATGAAAAGGTGAATGAGTTTAAATACCTAGGATCACTGATCACTGAGCAAAACTCCGTTTCTGTGGACATTTCATCGAGGATCGCAGCAGGCTACCGAGCATTTTACGCCAATATCAAAATTTTCAAGTCTCCTCATATATCGCGCAAAATAAAATTGGACATCTACAAGGCGCTGATAAGACCAGTTGTCACCTTTGGTTGCGAGTCTTGGACACTAACAGCGCAAAACATCCAGAAAATCGCTGTAACTGAGCGTAAGATGATAAGAAGAATTCTCGGTCCCATTAAAGAGGGAGCCACGTACAGAATGCGAATGAATCACGAGATCAGAAATGATCTCGATAAAGTCGACATCATAGGATTCATAAAATCGTCAAGGCTGAGATGGCTTGGGCACGTACTACGTTCACAAAATCGGACCACTAAACAGGCCTTGGAGTCGGCACCAACGAAAGTAGGACCTCGTGGGAGACCACCTACCCGATGGATGGACGACGTTGAGAGGGACCTGTACACACTCGGTCACCGTGCCTGGCGTTCTCTTGTGGCGGATCGGATTATTTGGAGGAGCATCGTTGAGGCGGCCAAATCCCTTCATGGGATGTAGCGCCAGCGGAAGAAGAAGAAGAATCTATTAATAATGAGAAACACAAAAATAAACAGAAATTTTGGAATTGAAATTTGTCGAATTTGGAATAAGTGACCGTTCACAAATGCCAGGATCTGGTGGGCCTTAGGGGTGTGCCGATTCAGGGAAGTGGTTCGAAAAGAAGGTCACACGAACAATACTATTCAATAAAAACTTTATTAGGTTAAATCATACACAAATAAGGCTGAAAATGAATTTTGAAATTGACTGTGCTATTTCAATGAACAGCCTATTTATAAAATAAAATGTTTAATTATTTTTTTTCTTATTTCTTTTATTAATTAAATATAATTTTTTGATATTTAATTGTAAGTTTATATTTATACTATGTAAATAAAAAAAATAATTGAAAATTGATAAATAGTTTTTTAGTTAATGAAGAATTTGTAAAAAAATTTTAGAGTGTGCTATTTCACTGCACACCACTGTAGTTATGAATGCATGTTACGCTACACAGTATTTGAAACACTATTTAATAAGCTGGTTTACTAATTAAAAACAATCAAAAATTGAATAATATACCAAGATCACCCACTATTTAAAAACAAAACTGATTGATAAAACCGTTTATTTTAATCATTACAATCAAAACTGCGAAAGATATTTCATAAACTCACTTTACAAACAACACAATAACCACAAATTATTTCATGTCCACTAGGTAGTTAATTTGTGACAATATTGAGGGAAATTAGAATAAAAAAATAAAATATTTAGTTGGTCGCAAGAAAACAGAAAACAAGGTAGTTTATTTCCGTATCTTATTTTCAAAATTGATAATGATGTTTAGCGAAACCCTTTTTACAATTTATATTTTTTTTATGGTCGAAATATTTGAAAAATCATTCCTTCGAGTATAATATTCAAGATAAACGGAAAAAGAGTAGAAAAAATTATGAATATACAACATAAAACAATTAAATTGTTATTACATATATGTATCAGCAATTAAATGTTTTGTATTTTTATGTTATCTACTCATAATTTTTGCCATCTATTTTCGGTTGGTATAGTTATAATGGTCTTAACTGATTATGATGAAATTCGCGTATACGATGATGGAAGACAGAATTCTTCTAAACATCATTTTAGAATTTCATTTTCATCTATATCACGAATTTCATCATAATTTGTTAAGAAATAACCGAATTGTTTTCTGTTTAACCAACTTTTAAAAACCATTTTATAATCCCATTTCATTCGTACTTTTTGTATCATTATCGGCAAAGGAATAAGCCAGTTGCTTCCTAATTTGCCTTATTCTAGATTTTCATTCTGTTTTTTTAATCCAAAATCGATATAAAATTATCTAATTTTCTCAAATAGTCTAAAAAACTATAAATTATAAAAGATTGGAAACATTCTGTCCCTTTAAGTATTTAAGGGGCAGAATGTTGGACCGTTGAATTGAGGTTTTACAGTATTTTGTATGGATTTTTTTTGTTAAATACATAATTTAGAAATTTTAGTCAACTTTGTGTAATTCAAAAGTTTGACAATGTTTGATTTTAAAATAACTAAATTCGAATAATTGCTATCGCGCGTTGCTAGAGGAAACACGAATACTAAAACATGTCTCTTTTCTCGTTTTAAATCTAAAAGTATTGCACTATCCAGCTAAAATCAAAATTAAATTGTTTAGATAGTAATTATCTTGAGTTGGCTTTTTGCAGAAACTTTTCGAATTACATAATATGTACACCAGAGTTTCGCTATGCGTCTATTCTATGTGCGTCTATTCGCTCTTGCGTCGGCTAAAAAAAAACCAATCACCCGCTTAGTGTCGGTTCTTCGTTATGCGTCCTTTTTCTTTCTTTCCATTTTTCTGTTTTGTCATAGAACTAGTGAGAATTTTCGTTGCTATCAGAATATTTGATAATTTTTTGGTTTATTTTTCCTTCGAATTTGTAGTATAACATATAACTCGATATGCGTCGAAATTCAGTTTGCGTCTCTCCGTGTGGAACCGAACAGGGACGCAAAACGGGACCTTGGTGTATATTGTTTTCTATTTCTCTATATCTTTCCCGATACGATAAGGGCAACAACAAAAAAATTGAAAACAAAAAAAAGGATTGCATCGTAAAATTAAAATTTTAATCAACTACAACAAAAAATAAAATTGGTCACTATTGAATTTACAGCCCTAATTAAGCAATCTCGTATTAAATGAAAAAATCAATCTCATCATCATCATTCTAAAATGAATATTATTTCATTACGAGAATAAATAAAAAAATTCTCGATCGTTACGTACTCCAGTTTAAAGTACATATCTTCCCGAACCAAACCAATAAATAAATAACTTCTACTTGCGGTGCATATGGACCAATAAATTTTTTTTTTCTATTTACGTTTTGCTGTTGAATGGATGTGTACATACAAAAAGTATAGGAATATTGTTTATTTTATGGTATAGTTAAAATAATATCTCGTTGAAAATTCCTATTCCTTCATTCTCGAGTAAAACAACAATAAAAAATGAATTTGTTGTTGTATTTACTCGGGAATGAAAGAATAGGAATTTTCAGCGAAATATTATTTTGACTATATTACTACTTTACGATTTTAATAGTTCAGATTATATTTTGTAGAGATGCTCGATCTCTATTGGTTTGAGTTTTAACTAACATTTATTATTAATTCCGATAGGAGACCCATTCAAGAAAATCAAATGTGGTGAAAATGGTTATTACTTTGTGTTTGCGCATCTGATTACTATTTAATTTGTGATAATATCTAAGAAAATATTTCAATTCAGCAAACCAAAAAAACATTAGAATACATCTCCCGTGTGCTGGGGCTACAGTAACTGGGTAGTTCCCTCTCGATAGCACTTGCAGTCAATCTATGGCATTTATTTCATAAACTAGACATTTTCACGAATACATTTTTGTTCAGGACGTCCTAATCTACACCTAAATGAAGTTTTTACAAGATTTAACATGCCGGTGATTTCCATTTAATCTGTGCGAAAATAATAATATTTAAATTGTACTCAAACTAAGCTCTAATTCCACATATTCAGAGTTATTCAACATAAATTACATTTTGTATCAAGTCGAGTGAATTTTTTAACAGTTGGTTATGTAGGTTTTACTTAAAATAATAATAATTTAAATTTGTTCGAATATAGTACAATGTGCCATAGAGAGAAAAACATTTAAAACTATTCTAAAACATCCACATACGAAGTTTGAGTGGAGTTTGAATCAAAAATTAGCGCAAATTAGCGGAAAACATTCAAAATGATTCAAATTTATTTCAGAGCGGTAGGTGATATAACTAAACATTGATCAAATTTGAGTGATATTGAAAAACTCTCTTCAATTGTATTACCCAAAGCATACATAGTATGCAATCCAACTCAACTTGACTTCAGTTTAAAGATAATGATTTTGATCAAAAATATTGCAAAGCAAACTCGGATATCAATTTTACTCAAATTACGATTTGAGAATAAAATTTGAGAGAAACTTGAACTAACTGTAAACAATAATATATCATGGAATACAATTTTGTTTGTCTTTCTACACCTATCTTAGGTATCTTTTGATTACGATTTTTGTTGGCGTGATGCGGTAATATTGCAATTAAACTCAGTTTTATTCGATTTTTATCAATTTTTTAAATTTTATTTAAAAAGTTTTGGTTTTGTATTGTGAACTTAGTGAATTGAAGAGAGACCCCAATTATTGTTTTAATTTATTTAAGAAAAAAGCGTTAAGATTAAAAGTTAACATGTAAAATAACCTGATTCAGATTTCTAGATAAAGAACCTAACATTGTAGGTGACATATTATGTTCCATCTTAAATTAGTAGATTCGAAACCATTACATCGTGTTCAGAAGCAATACGGTTAATGTCCTTCGCCCTACCAATATGTCGATCTTTGGACTTTCAGAATGTAAAAATTTAAAACTTTTCAGAAAATCGAAGCAAATATCTTCAAGATTGCCAATCATTTGAATGGCTTGGTTTTTCAATGGACTTGTGTATAATCATCGACTACAAACAGGCATAATTCTGGTTCACTGAAGTGTCTATTGCAAAAGAAACAGGCAGCCGAGATTCTACAATAATAAGATTTGGTACTGTCGATGTAAGCTCAAGTACAGGTTAGGTACTATAGTATAATCCATTAAGGGCGCTAGAATTTGAGTCATCGACGCGACGTTCAAGACAATAATTAAAATTAATATTCAAGAAATGCGAGAAATTTGCTACAAATGCGCTTAATGCGAATAGTAGCATTATAGTCAGCATTATTAAAGAAAGCTTCATGTATGGCATGGAAGTTCGTATAAGGAATACTACTAAAAGGCAGATACTCTTATTGAACTTTCATCAACATGCATAAGCAGAACAATTAAGCTAACCAAGTTCCATTTCAGATAATCGCGTACTCAATTCGATTCTACATCACGACCCATAATAATTTACGTTAAAATATAAATCTTACATATGCATACACAACACATACATCCATACATTAAACTTCTTGAGAACTTAATATTCATGATATCTTCAAATTTTGATTGGTATACTTTGATATTTGATTTGTTTTGGTAACAACACTCTTGTTGAAAATAAAAATTAACGATTTTTTTATCGCCTTCATACACATATGCGCGCAGCAACTAACATTTCGTGCTTTTAAGCTTTTTCGTGTTTAGAATAAATCAAAATACTACAAAAAAAAAAATTCATGACATGGGTTATGGTTACAAAAAAAAAAACTTTAATGGATTTTTTATTTATTAATTAAAAATTTTACACCTTGTATATTATATATAGGTGTAACGTGTAGGTATGATTTGTGATTATCAAAAATAAAAAAAGTTACGATCGTTTCGTTGAGATAAACGCTAATATGATCTCGCAGTTTGATACCAAATTTTTCTGATATCTTTATACGTTACGAAATTTTTTTGTAAAATATGATCACGATATTATCTTGGCTATGCGGACTATCATCCGAAAATTTCTAAATTTCAGATTTCGAGATTTCCGTTCTGAATATTTCATTGTATGGCAAATCCAAATATTTTTTTATTTTTGTTTCCTGTCCTTGCGTATATATGTATGTATCGCGCATATATATCTTATGATTAGTCAATCGTGATCAATCGGATCAACAAAAAACAAAAAAAAAATTATGACAAATTCAAACTTCAACATTCGTTTATCGGTAAACCAATTGTTTTGCTCTTATTTATATACCCACCGATCAAACCGTATTATATACCATGAAGAAATCATGAGCCGCGCGGATAAAAAACCCAAAGTACAAAACAAAAAAAAAATATTTTGTTGTTTTGATTTTTGTTAAACATTAAAAAATCAAAGTCGGTTAATTTCTTTAAGATATTTTTGAATCGTAATGTTATTAAGAGTATACGAAGAAGAAGAATACAGAAAAAAAAAATTAAAGATCAAGATGAAGTTATATATAAATTCATTAATTGATTCTTATAACTTTAACATCTACCAAAATGTAAATTTCAATTTTCCTCATCCAATTGTCTTATCATCGTTTTGAGATCGAACTTAATAAAATATTTAAGATGAATCTTAAATAACAAACGATATATTTGAAGCTAAAAAAAAAAAAGATTTCAATCTCTTAACTCTTAAGCGATCACAAATGGAATGATTTTACAAAATATTCAATTGGATTTTTTTTTTGTAAGTTTTAACAACAATATAATGAATTGATCAATCAAATGCAATTTGGAAATCGATTTCTTAATGTTTTGATTTTTTCGATATAAGTTTTAATGTTTTTGTTGTTGTTGTTGTCCGTTCGATTAATTGGAGTTTTGTATATACTTATGTTTGTAAATTATTATTCATGCAGTTTTGTGTATATCGCATTTGTTGCGGGTCTATATGTAATCGAGCACAAAGGTTAAATGTTTTAATGGCTTTTGAAGTTCGTACTGTAAATGGTTTTGAAAAATTCTGTGTTAGTATTGAAAATGTAACTTTTGAATTAATATGTTTAAATATGATCCTAAAAGAGACAAATACCTCTAAACATAAATACAGAAAATATATAGAAAAGGAAGATTTAAATTTAAAATATTCTGGAAAATGGAGATTTATTTTTATAGTTACAATTCATTTTCCAGAATATTTTAAACACATTTCAGATGCATACAATAAATTTTGCATGCAATTCCTGTTTAGTTGTTTAACTGAATTTCCTTTTGGAAAAGAAGTTTTAGTCAAAAATTCAAAAAAAAATATCCCGGTCAAAAAAGTTTCGACTTGCATTTCAGGCTAAGACTATTTTAACTGAGCAAGCTTTAAATTTTTCACCGAAACCCCCTTGGCTGGTATTCCTGGAGTTTTTATTTGGTGCCCTATCAGTGCGGATTCACGTAGGTATATATTTTGCTGAAAAATGTTCAGCAGTGTATCGTGAAGTTAGCCGCGTTATGGAAAGTTTTTCTAATTATTATGTTGGTATATAAAGTGTTTGCTCAATTTTATGATGTCAAAAAAGGTAAATCAAAGAAATTAAATCATTAAATTTGAATTTCCGTGCGAATAATGTTTTCGCAAATAAAAAATTTAGGACAAAAACACGACTTGACAGCTAAGACATAAACGAGCGAATGTAGAATCTACAATTGAGAATATATATACCTTTTGCAAAATATCTCATTTATAGATATACGTATTCACTGGATTATAATTTAGCATAATATATACGTTTCCACATCACCCAAAGAGGTTGGATAATTGATGCGATTTTTTTTAAAGAGGTTTGCCCCAATAGGCATAATCCTCAAAAAGCGGCTATTAATTGTGAGGAACCGTGTAGCATGAGTCGACAATACTTGCTGATAAGCAGCAATATTTTGCTATCCGCTAGTTTAGCAGACACAAACAATATTTTTAAATTTTGGTAGTGGATGCTTGCTCATATACAAAATTATATTGATGGATATCTTAAAATCGCAATACAACCTAATTGATCCGCTTCTGACTGACTGAGAATGACTTCTGACTCCACTAAGCGATTTATTTCCTGAGTAACTTTTTCTTCTAAAGCAAACGGAACGGTACGACTTACAAAATATTGGTACTGCTGGCTGTATGACGATATTTTCTAATAATAATAACAGTAATGTCTAACAACTTTGATTTTAAGTTACTAACTTTGACGTAGCCTTTTTGAACTTATTAACGGAATTAATTTTTTTTAATTCAGAAGGTAAACTGCTCCAAGTGGTAATCGAATTTATCAATCCGGAGTTATTGTAAACATTAGTTCTATTATTAGGCAAATTAACGTTCCTAGTTCGCAATGACACAGAAAAATTTAATTTATCAAGTAAATAAAATGGTATACCTGATTTAATTATTCGCAAAATAAAAACAGCGGTCATAAAGATTCTTCACACAATTATTAAACGTAACCTCAAGTAAACGCTTTGAGGAACTATCACAATATTCACAATTCAAAAATATCACATCATAATAGGTCAAAATAGGTATAATCAAGCTTTTCACGCGTAATTCAACTGGACAGAACTTTTTTATTAACCTAAGCGAACATAAACTGTGATTAACACGCTGGCCCAGAGAGCTATCATGATCATTCGACGTAAGTTTTGAATTCAATAGTAATCCTAAGTTATTGACCGTTGGAACAAATGAAATATATCATTGTCCAAAAAGAGCACCGGTGCAATATTATGTGAATTATTTCTAGTAAGCAATAAAGCTTTAATTTTAGTTGGATTAATGGAAAGTGCGTTACTTTTGGCCCATGACGAAATATTTCTTAGATCTGCATTCAGTCGCATAACGATTTCTTCTAATTCTAACAAGTCGCCACCAATATACAGCTGAAAATCATCAGCATAAAGATGAAATCGGAAATTTAGCATATGCCAAGGTAGGTCATTTATATAAATAGAAAAAAGTAAAGGGCCTAAAATGAATACTTGAGGGACACCCGCAAATACATCACTTATACTACAAAGATCATCCCCAAGCCTCACGAATTGTTTACGATTACCTACTTAAATTGGAATAAATTAACAAAATATCGGAATCAGAAAATTTGTGATACAACTTTAACTTCCGGAGCAACAGAATATGGTTAACACAAACACAATCAAACGCTTTAGAAAATTCTAGTAGGACTAAAATTTCAAATGAATTACCTTTGTCTAAAATTGCCGATTGATCATCTACTATATGCAGCACTGCAAACTGCACAGAAAATTAAAGCTATTGGAGTGCTCAAATATTTGTAGTTTTATAATTTTTTCCAGCACCTTGGATAGGGCTGGCAAAATACTAATCGGCCGAATGTCACAAATGTTGAAAATTACATCCTATTTAGGTATAGGAGAGTAATCGAAGCCACTTTTCATACATACTGGGAAATACTGATTTCGTCAAACAGGTTCATAATATGAAGCAAAAAATAGGTCATGATCAGCAATAGCAGGAACTGTTAGCTGTCCAAAAAAATAATGTTGTATACCTAGGTCCTACTCATATAAAATTATTAAATCCAACAGACTGCTATCTAATCTATAGTCGGCTTAAAGTGCAAATATATTACAAATTATTTAAACTCAAGCAAGGCACTTAGTTCATTGCTAACCAACATATTAAACTTAAAATCTCCACAACAAATAACTTTTTCATACTGTGATAAGAATTGTGAAAATATCGTTTGTAAATTGTGAATATCATCAGTACTCGCAGGGGAGAGGATTATAAATAATCAATACAAGAATTTTACCAAAGCGCCCGATAAGTTCAGATGTCAACATTTCAACTATGCCGAATGTATTAGAGAATAATTTATTTACCTTTAAGGTAGCCCGAGAATAAGTAGCAATGGATGATCAAAGCGTGTTATTTTATAATTATTAATGCGAAGCGACTTGTTTGAAATCTTGCTGTTAAGTAGAGTTTCTATCAAAGCAAGAAAGTCTCAAATTCCTGTTCATCTAATAAAATTGTAATCTCATTAAAATGTTTTACTATACCACGAACATTTAAATGACCACATTTTAAACATGAATTAACATTTACCTGCGGACTACCACTTGGAACAGATTTCTATAAACTGGTTAACTAAAATTGACTTGACTTCTTTCTACAACGGTTCCTAATAATGTTTGCCTTTAAAATTAGTGATGGACGTAGTTCTTTCCTTGTGGGACTTACATCAAAAAATTCGGACTTGATTGACTTTTGCTTTATGATTTCGGTATCGATAGTTAAATCCTGACAAAAGGTGAATCTTCAACATTGTTTGGCAGCGCCTGTAAATGTTGTGATGGTTTATCGCATAACTCTAAATTACTTGACGATTTACTTAGATCTGTGCCCTCATTTTCATTTATCGACAAACTACTCTTTAATTTTATCATTTACTCTCTGAAAAAACTTATACGATATTGATGGACGTTGATGTCTAACCAGTCACGTCCAATTAACGGAACTATGTACTAATGACAACTTCCATTGGCTATCCTTTTCTTGTAACTAATACCAATGCATACCCTGAACTTAAACTACATAAGTCAATGAAGAAAATATTAATAAAAACGTATTTGCGATCAAAAATTTGCGATGGTTTATTGTGGCTGCTCGGTTTGAAACATTTCGGTATCTAACAAAAATACGTTCAAATGGGTTTCAGTTTCAACTTTTTAGTGCGACACGAACTGCACATGCACTCCCTTGCGTCACAGACATCTTAGTCCAGCTCCGCCTGCAAAACAGCACACTTCAGTGAAGGATGATAAGAGGTACCCACCGATATTTGGTCGACTCCTCGTCATCCCATCCTATCAGGTATGGGCATCGACAAACATCTTCCTTCACCGCTACTGACGCAGGTATCGACCGACAACACAACACCTACCACATCATCTCCCTTTCACTCTATTTCAGCCCATCGACTCCGTTAATGAATCTTACGAGGTAAGACATTTCAACGGTGCGATCGCCACACCATATTCAGCACATCTGAAACACACAGACAGACCAAACTCAACCACGTTTCACAGGGAGGGCTAATCACTTGCGGTGGAGTCCTGCAATGGTTCACTCATGCGTGCTCCCCCACAAAGTATGAACTACATACATTGGCGTCTGAGTTCACCCAATCTCCAATACAACATTTGACTCCGCTCAACGTTATCATCACTATTGGATACACACAACGTTATCATCACTATACACAAACAGAATAAAATTACTTTTTAACTTTAGTCTGCTCTCAAATTTCAATGCGGTGACATGCCGCCCACCTAACGCGGTAATTAAAATACCACAAAATGGTGGTGGAAAATAATAAATAAATTAAATAAATTTTACTAAAATAAATTACATTAAATACAAAATGTAATTGTGCGTGAATTTTATTTATTTAAAAAAACACTAAAGAATTATTCGATGTACCTGGTGAATGGAAGAATGTCGGTGACGAACCAATGGGTGAATTCTTTACAGTACCCATAACCGTACCCATAGAATGGTTTTGCTAAGAAAATCTAACACCAGCAAAATAGAGAAACAAATAAAGGAGTCATAATTAACATGATTAAAAAATATATTGCTGTATATTATTGGATCAACAACGAAGCTTCGTATTGGTTATCGGTTTCCTCTGCATAGGACACAACAAATTTTGAATTCGATAACAGTGGATATTGTTAACCGGCCACAAACCGGGAAGAACATTAGCATATCATCAGTAAGAATGGCATCGATTGAAACGCGGTTGAACGCCCAGAGTGAAAAGAGCAAGCAGCTATTAGCAGAGATAGCTAAGAACAAGCGGAAAAGGCCAAATTTGACCAGGAACCAGCTAGGTAATTATCAGCAACTTGTCACAACGCGATACGAATCATATGTCAAGGGAGATAAGGAATTACTAGCTCGTAACGAGTTGGAGGACTCGCATACACGAGAAATTTATCGAGGAATCCAAACAGTATCTTGTGCTTCCTCCAATAAATTCTCCGAAGAAAGGGACCAAAGGAGGCAACATCAAAAGCACTTCTTCAACTTCTGTCTCAGATATCGTGGATATAGACAGGGATGAGAGTATAGGAGCTATACACAGTTAACACCATCCACAAGCAGCATTCAGCACTCTGTGAACAACTTGACATCGGCATCACTGGCATCCTCTGCATTAGAACCAGCCAGAAATGACGCAAACAAAGCTCTACTCCACAAGCAGAATATCAACATGCGGTTCCTGAACAGGAAGCTGGAAAGCATCGATTGAGAATGGGATACTGGAAACCGTTCTCAGATTTACGCTACAATGAAGATCGAGTAGATCAATAAAGAGTTAGAGGTTATTGAGAGACAACATCGAAATCCTCATCAATATTGAGGAACAGCGCAGTACTTCATAGAAGACTACTATGGGACGATCGTGCAAAATACAGAAGCCATCTTAATTAAACTACATCAACTCGAGAGTAACGATTGTCCAAAAGCATTGGAGCAGGCCAACATGTGGCTTTCTCGGATGGAAATTCCCATTTTTTACGGCGAATACGACAAATGGCCACCATTTGAAGACATATTTAACAAAGTTATCCATCAAAGCACACTCTTTAATACCGAAAAGATGTGGTATTTGAAATCGCACGTACAAAAGGACGCAGCAAGAATCATTGCTCACCTATTCTCAATAGAGGAAAATTACGAGATGGCATGGGATATCTTGCAGACGAGATACAACAACAAACGGCTGCTTCCTGATAACACGATATTATCGCTGCATAATAGCCACGTGGCATTAGCCTCAAGTATCAGAACATTACACGATACCATCATCAAAATGAGGCACAACATCACAAATCTGGAATTGGAAAATCCTTTCGAAACATTCATAGCACACATTTTTATGAAGAAAGTAGATACGGATACACTGTACACTGAAAGTAGATACGGATACACTAGACAATTATCTAGATTTCCTAATGAGGAGGTACCAATCGTTAGAAGCATCAGGGACGCATCATTCATCTATCATCCGAGCAGCTAAACCAAATTCTGAGGCCCAACGAAGAATACTCCTAAGGACAGAGAACACGGGCATCTAATCACCCCGTGCCACAAATTCCGCAATTTTAAAAAAAAAACGGATTTGGCTTCATCAATCGGCCAGGAATTTGTACCAACTGCCTTCTACACAGTATGAAAACCATGTGTACGGAAAAACCTTCCTGCACGATGTGCCCTGACAGGCATCATCAGCTGTTACACGAACTTCACCACCATCCGGAAAAAAGGTATTTATCGGTACATCAGATAGTAATCAATATGGTTTGATTACTATCTGATGTACCGATAAATACCTTTCCCCGTAAGCAAATTTGAAGAACGATTCGAAAAATTTCTGCATATAAGCGAAACTGTGAAAGAAGATTTGGAATCTTCATGAAACTTTGCTTTCAGATAGGAATTAATAGTAGACGTACAGCTTAAGGAGATTCTCGATGCTCAAAGTTGATTTGATTGCTCTCGCAATGATTCACTGTACCAAATTAATCTTTAAACAAATCTGGTTAACTCACTTCTTCGAGGCACATTACGGTGATCTTAGAACACAATAGAATCCCTCTTGTGGAGCCCTTATGGGAATTGGCAATGATTTCATTTTCATGTATAACAATAAGAATGCAAGCCTAAAACCGCATGTATTCTGATAAAAATATTCTGAATCGGAATTATAACTCGATAACACTCCCGGATTTTCTATTAAGTCTAGTCTAGTCTTGCGAATATTGGTACACGTTGCAATTAAGTTTAATTTTTTAATAAGGTTATTTTCTGATAACTTTAAAAATGATCTCGAACTTCCAGATTGTCTGAGCTTTCATTAGTTTGGTAGAGCTATTCTCTGCAGAATTCATTTGGGTTAGATATTAGAAAGATTGGTCGTCATAAGATAATGCTCATATTTCTATATTAAATACGAAACAAACCGCTCCAGAATTTAGAAAATGTTCAGAATTTATCCGCAGGCAAAGTCAGAATAGACAACTTTAAATTTGATCTAATAAGACTTTTGCATTTAGGACTTAAAAAAAACTTTGGACATATTTAGGACCACTTATAGGCACTACTAAGGCCACTTAGGTCAAATTTCACGTATAAGCGAACAACTTTTGGTATGGGGGGGACATTTATGAAAACTATATTGACGATGCATTTTATAGATGAGTCATTAGCATTATCATTGAAAAGCTACAAATTATTTTTTATTACTTGATTTAAATGTACTAATTTTATAAACTGGTTAGAAAGCCAAGCAGAATCAACTCCAACTTCATCTACACTACCAAAACCATCATTTAAATCCACCCACTGCTCTAATCGTATATCCAACTCTTCACTTACTGCATCCAGATCATCTGTGTTTTTATGTGTCTACTGTAAAGCAAATGGACACACAATAGCTCGATGTCATAAGTTTCTATATCTGCCTCTTGATCAACGTTACAATTTCGTAAATGAGACCAAGTTGTGTTACAATTGTCTTGGGCCTGATCATATGGTTTCAACATGCCTAGTGACATTTCGCTGCTGGCACTGCAGTTCATTACATCATTCGTTGCAACACAAAGGTGCCAATGAGCAAGACTCCATACTTTCAAAAGCTGAGCCGCTGCCTACTGCTTGGAAACTAGAGGGCTCATCAATAATAGCACATTCTAAGGAGAAGACTAGCACCACCGCTCATACAACAGCATCCCTCATTCTGTCAAACCACTATCATCAGAAGAAGTTGAGTGTGAAATGCATTTCAAAAAATTTACTACGAGAGATAATGAGGGACGATTCATTGTTAGGCAGCCATTTTCATCGGACACTGGGCGAATCGAAGACACTTGCTACTCATCGTTTTTATAATTTGGAAAGATGTCTCCATAAATCACCGGAGTTGTTCTCCGAATATTCAAAATTCATTGATGAGTACAAAAGGTTAGGTCACATGGAACATGTTGATCCAAAGTCCATCACTAAGCCGACATTCTACTTGCCGCATCATTGTGTTACAAAGCCTGAAAGTTCCAACGACAAAACTGCGTGTCGTTTTCGACGGATCCGCCAAAACCTCGAGCGGGAGACCATTGAATTCTATCATGATGGTGGGTCCAGCCGTACAGAGTGATCTATTTTCGATTTTAGTTCGTTTTCGAGCGCATGCTTATGCATTCAACGCAGATATTTCCAAAATGTACCGGCAAATTCAAGTACATCAAGACGACCAAAAATTTCAATTAATTATATGTGGCGAGATTCTCCGGGAAACTTACCACCGGAGCGAGTTACTATCTCACCACCTTTTTACACAGTTGGAGTAGATTTCGCCGGCCCATTCTACGTTCATTATCGCATCCGCAGCAAACCACCAACAAAGACATATCTCTGTCTTTTCATTTGCTTCGTCACGAAGGCAATACACCTGAAATTGGCCTCTGATTTAAGTACACAGTCGTTCATAGGATGTTTTAAACGTTTTGTGAGCACCCGAGGCTTATGTAAACGTGTGTTTTCTGATAATGGCACTAATTTTGTCGGAGCCAATTCAGAGTTGTGCCGCCCCGGTGGCACAGTGGTTAGCATACTTGCTTTACGCTCCGGAGGTCCCGGGTTCGATTCCCGGCGGGTGATGAAAAAATCACGGCTGGTTTATAGGTAGGATCAATGAATTAATCACTCATTATCTATTAACAAAATGATTACGAAACTTCAGCGAAAAAAAAAAAATTCAGAGTTGCGTGAACTCTACGCGCTGCTTTCACCACAAGATTTGAAGGAAAAACTGCAGTTGATGTGCGACGATGATCATATAGAGTGGAAATTCATTCCACCAGCCAGCGCTAATTTTGGTGGTCTTCATGAATGAGGTTTAAAATTAGCCAAATTTCACCTTCGGCTGGCAATGGGCACGGCTAGATTTACGTACGAACAACTTATGACGCAGATTAAACAGGTTGAGGCCGTTCTTAACTCACGACCTCTTGGGCCAATGTCAAGCAGCCTCAAGGACCTCGACTGTTTAACACCAGGACATTTCCTGATTGGACGATCGCTTAATTCGTTACCGACGCCTGATTTAACTGATCAACCTCCGCATGAAGTCTGGAAGCAACTCAACTTTTACTATCGAACATTTTGGACACGCGGTCTCTCGGTCGATTTTGCGGTCTCTTCAACAACGTCACAAGTGGACAAAACCATCAGAAAATCTCGCCGTAGGGGATTTGGTAGTCCTAATTGAAGATAATCTATACCACCGCTGAAATGGAAACTTGGTCGAGTCGTCGAGATTTACATTGGAAAGGATGGTCTAGTTAGGGTGGCCAACATAAAAACCGCTCAAGGAATATTAAAATGTGGATTTTCTAAAATCTGCCGCTTGCCTCAGAATAAATTTGAAACAATTACGACGTTTCAAGGGGGCGAGAATGTTGGCGCATCAATCATCGCATCTTAAATTTCGCGCTTTGTATCATTAAAATTGTATCTTATATACTTACGGTTGTACGTTTAAACTTGTTTTTTTTTGTGTTATATACTGTATTTTTTTTCTCATTGAATATTATGTACCAAAATTTAAAAATTTATAATTGCGATATTCATCAGTTCACTCACTGCACAAACAAATTTTATAATAGTAAAGTTTTTGGTTAAAATAAAATAAGATAAAGTTATTGGTGATTTTCGAAGTTTGAAATAAAAATTCTGTGTTTATTTTCCGAGTGTTTAAAATTGTGGCAATATTCCCGTCTATTTCCCAGCACAAAAAAGCTTGTGCTCTATCAGTAAGGTTGGTGCTGTTTGCAGAATATTTTCTTGTGAGTGTGCGGGAAATTGTTTTAGATTACCGTTTGCTCTTTAAAGCGTTCTTGTTTGTCACAATTATTCAGAACTTGTAGTAAAACGCAGCTTTAGACACTGACATATCCTTTCCTTATTTCACTTAGTTTCCTGTTTTATTACATTAGATTTACGTACGAAATCCTTTACATTACGATCCATTTTGTATGACAAAATCCATTTTAGACATAATCCAATTTTGACTTTTTCTGAGAAACTTTCAAAACAAATTGCTTGAGGTATAAATTCTGAAAAAGGGAAATTTGCAGGGAAACGTAATGAGTGATAATTTTCTCCAAAAAACATTATTTTTTAGAATTCCGATCTAAGTGGGGAGCAAAATAATATTCTCACTTTGGCGCCAAAAAGTTTAGCGACGGCCCTGCGTGTAGGTTATAGACAACTACAAAATCAGAATTTTTTAGACACCAGTGCAATTACCTGTCAATGACCTGTCAAGCCCATCTTCTTTTTCTGTGTAGAAACACAGTCACGTACCTACAATATAAATCAACGTAAAATAAAATAGAAGTGTTGGCATGTCTGAACCTAGTCTTGGGTGGATCAATTAAATAAGTCACCGTAGTTCGGGACTTTTACAAATTTATGAATCATACATGTATGATCAGATAAAAATGGAACGTATAAGTTACATATTTCGGCTGGCACACCGAAGCCATACCTGGCTGCACCTGGTCTAACCTTGATTACCTTTCCCTCAGACAGAATGTGGAAACTTACTAACCGTGCCTAGCCTGTTCCAGAAGTACAAACCCAATATTAAAAATAGAATCCTTGAAGATTGAACTTCACCTCCCTTATCAATCCTTCCATGCTGCCATTATTCCTTTGGTAAAACTGTATGTTATTTCATATTTGTAAAAGCATTTTAAGCAACAAAAGCGCAAATATTCCAAAAAAATAAAAAGATTATGAATGTTAAAAACTTGCACCTAAATTTCATTCTTTCACCCGAGCATTTCCTTTTTAGGAGCAGTTTTGCAGAATCAAAATCTTTTTGATTTGACAAGGGCGCCCGCTGAGGAGACTTTAGTTTGAAGGTGACATTTAAATCTCGGTTAAACCTAAGTAGCCTTAGGTCATATTAGTCGAGCAACACCTTCAGTTTCACTATAAACTGTTGGGAGCAACGGATATGTGCAAACTTAGAGTGTTTTCGTTTATTTATTTAAAATGTAACTTAAATATATTCGTTATTTAGAGCATATTCTTTTTCAACTGCAGCAAAAGGCCCAACATTATTTCTAGAATTTAAATTATTAAATTAAATTAAATCATATTATGTAGCATAAAATGATAAAACTAATTGTTTCAAGCATAAAATAATAAAAATTTACAGGATGGGTTAAAAAATAGTTCAACTATTTTTGAATTCAAATATCTTTTGAACCGTAAGGTTTAAGGTAATTCAATTCCCTAAAAGAAATGTAATTTTGCGCTAATCTAATTTATTAGGCCGAGGGCGACTCTTAGTTTTTCTAAAACATGACTAATAAAATTGATGAAGAATTGAAGTATTTACCTTCTGAACCACAGAAGCCAGGAGCTTCAAATAAAATCTAAAAGTAAGCTCTGTTCAATCAATTTCAGAAAATAGTGCTCTGCTTTTACCTAGACCTGACCAGCTTGTTAATGGTTCACAACATTGACGTAGTTCTATGTCTATATTACTAACAAGTTAGAATTTAGAAATTTTGTTGGGCGCATCCTAGAAAGTTCACAAGAAAATTCGATAAATCACTTATACATATAAGATAAGCATATAAATCAAACGGTTTTCTGCCATTTCCCCAGAATTTAGAAAATGTTCAGAATTTACCCGCAGGCATCGTCAGAATAGACTAATTTAAATTTGATCTAATAAGACTTTTGCATTTAGGATATATAAAAAAAAAATTTGGAGATATTGAGGACCACTTAAAACTTAAGGCAACTTAGGACAAATTTCACTTATAAGCGAACAACTTTTGGTATAGGGAGACATTTATGAAAAATATTCATGTTGACGATGCATTTTTTAGATGGGTTATTATTCATTCGCGCGATAACATGCCAAATAATATTTAAAACAAAACTTGATCGGTCATTCCACGTGCGCCCATACGTTAATTAAAAATGTTGGTTAATATTTTATCGGCAACCAGTTATACAGTAGGCAAACTGTACCATCATAATCAACCAAATTTTTTTTTTTCTCTAGATACTGACAATCACAAAATACAACAAGAAAAAATAAAGGAAATTGATAATCATAATCATAAGATGATTTGTACATATCATGTAGTACTGATCAAATCACGAATCAAACTATAAACATGATGGTTTTATAGAAAGTAAATCGAGTAAATTAAATTGTCCAATTGGTTGGTGTTTTTTTAGACCCCCGCCCGAAAGATCATTAATTTACTGAGGTTTCCTCTCTAATTAATAATAATCATCATCATCATCATCATCATATTCGTGTAATCTTGATCTTGACAAAAAAATAAATAAAAATAAATAAAAATAAAAAACAAATTTGTAATAAAACTTTTTTATAACGATCATTTTTATTATGATTATTATTGATCATCATCCATGGATCGTTATATTATATTATGATGATGATCGTCTGCATGATCAAAGATGGGTATGAAGTAACAAATTGAAATAAAAATAAAAACAAACAACAGAAATGACATGAAAACATTTACAGATAAATTCTTTTGAGATGAAAAATGAAGATGAGATTTTTTGTTGTTGTTGTTATTGTTTTCTTTTTTGTGAATGATCGAACGATCTGTTTGTGTATGTCTCTGTGTGTAAATGTATGTATGTTGTAAATTGAAATAGAGATCAAGCGACCCGCGTGACCGCGTTGTATTTAAATTTGTTATAATTTTATTTTTATTTAATTTATTTCGGTTTTTATTTTCTTATTTTATTGTGAATAAGATGATGTATTTTTTTGTAACTTTTAGGTATTGTATGATCTTGTATTATGAATCGTTATTGTTATTTAATTGAAATGGAACAAAAGTGTTTTTATTTTATTTTATAATGTCGCATATTACAAAGAATATAGTTATACGTTTTAATGCATTGGATTCGTCATCAAGGATGTGAACACATAATGAGATTTACAATGTATAGTACACCTCCTCGCCTATATACCATGTCACCAACCGTATGTTTGACATAATAATTTAAACGTAAAAAACTATACGTTTATTAAATTAGTAATACGACTCTCAATAAAATACAATTTTTAATTAATTTTAACGTTAAATATTTTATAAATAAAGTAAAAACCGCG
This sequence comes from Tipula helvola, assembly GCA_963556165.1. Classification (NCBI taxonomy): domain Eukaryota; kingdom Metazoa; phylum Arthropoda; class Insecta; order Diptera; family Tipulidae; genus Tipula; species Tipula helvola. The sequence continues at coordinate 44,858,465 of OY744482.1, forward strand.
ATCAAAATAAAAATTACTGATCAACAACACATTTAGTGAAACCTACGCGAAATATTGCGATCGCGCGATTTTTTTTTTTTGTCTTTTATATTTTATAATTTTATTGAATTGCTTCGCAACTATAAAGAATTAAAAAAATATTTGATTTTAATTTATTTTTATTTGTTGATATTAATTGAATCGCTAATTATAAATTAATTAATAAATTATAACAATAAAATATAATAATATTGATATTTTGATATGCGGTGCATACTCATATAAATTGTTTATTTTTATTAATAATCGAGATCAAGGATTTGCAAATTGCAAATTGCAAGTGTTTGCGCTTGATCATTCGAATGTGCGATGATCAAGGTAATTTGCTGGTCAATTTATATTTTAGTGTGCGACAGCCATTTAAAACAAAATTGGTGTGTCTTATTTTCTCAACACCTGTAGGCAAAAAAGAAAATGGACTACTCAACTGTTTAGACATTTTAGAAACTTTGGTAAATCTTCAATTTTTTTCTAACTACCTATTTTATTTTAATCGGGAAATTGAAAATATTTTTGTGGTCACTCGAATTTAAGTGGAGTAGAATTATTTGTATAATGTCGTCTATTGTGCTTCATAAAAATTCACACAAGCGCTTTTCTAAATAATTTGCTAAATTTTTAGAAAAAGGTTTTTGACTTACTATGGGTTCTCACCAAAAGTAGATTGCAAATATTTGCAATCTATTTGATTTTCAGTAAAAATTAAGAGGCCAATCATTTATAATATATCTACCAAAAATTAGACATATCAAAATCTCTCCCCTCTCCCCGTACTTTAACCCGAGAATCAATACAAAGTGTATCGACTCCAAAAAATGAAAACTTTTCCTTGAGTTTTCACTGTGGTCGTTTGGTTTCGTACAGACAAGCTCGCACGAATAAAAATTTCGGTTTACTCATCAGGTAGCTACGACCAAACTACAAAATACAATTCTAACTTCATACATAAGCATGAGGCAAGAACGTACTGACTTTCCGATACATATGTTCCTATATCTCTCAGAAAAATTTCAATTTCAGACGGTAGAAATTCGTTGGCCGATTTGACTACTAACGATTAAGAATGGTAAATGCATTTAAAAAAAAACTACTGGATAGTAGACATCGCTCTGTAGCATTGTGTAAAAGAAGTTTTTACACCAAATCACTACTGTAATAATATTTTCCAGTGGAATGTTCCGATTTTCAAGACAGCTTTTGAAATGATGATATAAAATGTTGGCGGTCCAATCTGTAGCTTAATATTAATTAATTGCAGCAATTGTGTGTTGACTTTATTATGGTCTATACCAAGTAAAATCGGTTTATTTTGAAAAATTATTTTAAGTATGTACCAATAATCAAAATGCAAATTCCAAAATAATTTTGCAATTAGAGATGGTTTTTATTTTCAGCGGAATTCTCTTGATTTAGGAAATTTTGGTCGCTTCCGAAATTTTCATGGGTTTTCTAGATTTCTACAGACTTCAAAATTATTCAATAATATCGAGATTTTTCGGTATTATTGAAATTGTTCGAGATCAACCGAGGAGAGTCACATAATTTGTATAGAGATTATTTGAATTTTTCTAAAGTAATTGAGATTGTTCCGCGGTTTATTCTAGATTTTTGTTTTTCGGCATTTCTAGGATTATTTGAGATTTTTAAAAATTTTCGTTTAAATTTTGTATATGGTAATGTTCTGCGCTTGTCTCTGAGTTAAGGGATCTTTCAGAATCACACATATAAATCGTAGTAGATTTTTGGAGATTAGGCTATTCAAAATTATTCAAGAATGTCTAGGTTATTTACACTTTACATAGCGGTGATAAGTTTTCCTTTGGTTTTTCATATCAACGGATTATTCGATATTTGAGAACATTCTAAAATATTCAAGATACTTTGAAAACTCAACATTGTTTAGATTATTTCGAAGTTCATAATATTTTTCAATTCGATTTGTGATGCTTTATCGATATATTTAGAAATCGTCATTGAAATAAATCTTGTCTATACTTTCAATATCAGATACTGTTAATTAATAAGAGGCCGGACAACAGGAAGAAATGTTAGAGCAGAAAGTAAAAGCTTTACTTGTTCATAGATACAAGAAGCATTTTTAGGAGACAAGAAAAATTTTGCGAAGGAGGCCCAACATTTGTAGTTACTCCACTGTGAGTTGTTAAGTAACTTCTTCTTTTAAAGGCATCATTGTAAAACAATTTATGCTTATGAAATGTGGGGGTAATGATCCAAGTATTTACATTAATTTAAATAAAATTGATGCATTTCAGATTTGAATTTGTTCTCGTTACAGCATCCATTTTCAATTAATCTATATTTAAATCAGATCGTACATAGTTCGACATGTACCTTTTATGTAGTTTAAGCCTCAGATTACTCATGAATGCTTGTCTGACTTGCATAAATGTGTTTTTATCACATTTGATAGATTTTACAGTGAAATGGAAAGTTGCGGCCAGATTGTGCATACATTTAAGCCACATTTCAGACGTTTCGTCATTAAAAAACATCCTCAATAATTTTGGGCAACTATCATTTCTAGCAAAACTGATCTATCTATTTTAAGACATAACACTCTAGAAGCTGATTTTATACAAAGTTTCTAATGATATTTGGAAAATCGAATTTACCCAGATTTCCTATACGGGAAATTTTTACTGAATTGTTTTCTTGAGATAGCTATTGCCATAGCACTCTAGAGGCTGGTTTTATACCAATTCTAAATATTTTTTTTGAGTTTTGCGAGTTTTCCACAATTTTCCACGAGAAGGCAGGTTTTGCCACTTAAGAATATTGACAAAAATCTTCAATGGTATCCATGCATCCATAGTAATTTTCGGCTGAATGAATTGGCGTCAAAGGACCCCGCAATAATTCATATTGGGTTTCGGTAAAATTTTCTGAATTTTTGATATGTTGTATATTTTATCATTCTGAACAAAAGTCTCCATGGGCACAAAGCTCCAAATTCAATATTTTGGCAGCTACGGAGCTCCAAAGCTCCACAGATCCCATACAAAACTATTTATTTTTAATACTATTTATAGCTGGCAAAAGCATATTTTAATTATTTAAATATATAAGTTTATATTTTTGAGGTCGCTGAATTCAAATCTGATGTCAGATTTGAATTCAGCGACCTCAAAAATATAAACTTATATATTTAAATAATTAAAATATGCTTTTGCCAGCTATAAATAGTATTAAAAATAAATGTATGGGATCTGTGGATCTTTGGAGCTCCGTAGCTGCCAAAATATTGAATTTGGAGCTTTGTGCCCATGGAGACTTTTGTTCAGGATGATAAAATATACAACAGAATCACCAAAACCCATTTTCAGAAAACTTTATATTAGCTTCGTAATGATTAAGCATCAATTACAAGAAAAAAGAAATTCATTCACCTTCTGTCCAAACCAATTATTCATCAACAAGCTTAACTAAAAATTTATTAATAAAATCTAATAATTTTAATAACAGGTTTCTTCTAAACACAAAACAACCGCACACAAAAATGAAATGTCTTAAATTTCCAAATCATTAATCAAGAGTAATTTAGAATCAATTAAATTATCATAATTAAGACATTAAAATCGCATCGGTTTAATTATATGTTCGAGTCGCTTAGCAGTTTTTTTTATTAACCTCAAATTTATCTTCGAGCGAAGATCAAAAGGTATTTTATAGACTTATAATTAAGACTTTATATTATGGGATGGTCCACATCTCTCGCATAATGAACGATGTTACCCTGTATGTATGCATAATTACAACAACAGTATACATAAAATCAATTAAATTTAATAATCTCTATTACACAGCCGAGCATAAAAAGAAAATTAAAAATCTTAATACGACTTGACTGTATACGAGTATAAGATGTTTTGTAAGCACAGCATTATTTATCTAACTAACGGAAGTGAGTTCATATTAATTGTCCTCCACCACAATAATTATTTGACATAACCTAACACCATTTACTCGCATGTATTGAGTTGGCCAATTATTAATATTAATAATTTTAATTACAAACAATTAACGCGTTGTCTGCAAGTCGTGTGCTCGCATGTAACTCGTTTAAATGCGGCTAAATTAATTGATTAGATGTAATGTATAACGTTGCTGGCACATCGTCTAATTTCTAATCTCTTCTCATTACAAAAAAATAAAAAATCTTTTTTTTATCATGTAATGTGTGTTAAAAACGCTGTAAGCGAGAGACGTTAAATTCTAATCTTTTTAATTACAAATTTATTTGCTGTTATACTGTACCATCGTCGCCTATAATCACAACAAATTTGTTCTGATTTTTAGATAATTCCAATGGACAAAAAATCACGGAAGGTTGGTGAGATTTATCGGTCGTTATACACTTCACTAAACTATAATCTATTTACGCGAATAGGTATTAAGGTTCTGTGGTAAGTAATAATTAAATAAACGTATTGGTCACGGTTGCCAAAATTGAACTTGATTTTTTAAGCTTGTGCGTCACTGTAATCGTATCATAATCTTTTGATGATATTTTAAACGTATCCAGGGTTAATATTTGCCTATTTAAGCGTTACATTATTGTGTATACCTTTCAAAAAATTTACAAATCGCGAAACCAAACCGGTAAGTTTGCGCGATTTATCAATTTTGATTCGGTTTGAAAGCCACACAAATATTATGAATTACATCTGCTTGGTATAGTTTACTGCCAACGGGGTCATTTGGTTAACAACAAAAAAAAAATGTTTTAATGATATACAATTTTTTGTTGTTGATAAATTAATTATTTTTGGTCGATAATCGTAATCCTATATAAATAACCGTAAAATCGTAAAAGCCATAAAAAATATAATCGATTGTTCGATTATAAGATGAAGTTCCCCGCGCGCTGTATCGTGTTTTGTGTTGTTATAATGCTATGCTGTGAATTAAAATAAAAAATTAATAAATAAGGTGATAAGAAAGCAGCGTACCACATCACAACATCAACAAAAAACAAAATATTATGAATAATTATAGATTTGCATTAATTATGCGCACGAGGTATATCCTATAGGGCCGCGTGCGGTTGCTGTGTTTTGATATATATGAAACGAAATGCTATAAATCTATATTTAAATAGCTGAATGGTATACAAAAATTTGTTGGGCAATTTATGAGGTCGAATAGATAAATCACTTTAATGTAGAATGATGTCACCTAAAGTATTCAAGTATTGATAATCTTTTGAAAGTTGAACAACAACCAAATTTGTTTAAATTTGGAAGTTGGTGTTTATTCAACATGGAGATTTCTACTTTAAACAGTTTTAGAAGTTTGACTAGAAAATTGTTGGGTACAGTGTCCAACGTATTTTGTTGTGAGAATTCACACAATTCAGATTTCACTCCGTTTAATAGCTTTCCAGAAGATTTCAATATTAGAATTTACTTAAAAATTGGAAGTGTAGGAATACAGCAGCGTTAAATGTTTATACTGCCGTAAAATTTTCCACATACCACAAATTAATGGAAATTGTACAAGAAAAGTATAGCAATTCATAAACAAGTCAAAAAGTCAAGTGTAAACAACAAATTTTTGAAAATTATCAAAAACTTCTGTTAATTGCTACCCAGCACTTGTTGTAGCTGGCCGGTTTTGTGGAATTTGGTGAATCCTTTTTATTTACATAACAAAAAAGGGTTTGGAATTACATTTTATGAATTTTTCCCACTTACTGTTTAAGTCGTTATAAATAAATCAAAAATATACGGTAAAACAATATTGTGTTAAGGAAAAAATGACCGAATTTATGGCAACACCACAATGGTGAAATGAATTAAATTTTAAGCTTCAGCAAACCGGTTCTCTTTCTTATCCTCATGTTTTCGCTTCATTTTGTACCGGAAACACATGTTCCCGTTTCCAACCATGTATGTTCATCTATACAGTCGAACTCGAAGGAACTATAGAAAGAGAATCTAAAAGATGTTAGTTTTCCAGTCACCATCGCCAGCTAATACGACCCTATTCGGTACCCACTCTACTAACAGCTTATGTTGAGGTAGAAGGCAAATATGACCGTTGGGTTAAAGGCCGAGCTTTATTATAGCACCTGTAGAGAGATTTCTCTTTAAAGTAGAACACTAAGCTCATACATACCAAGTCTTGGAACTTATAATAAGAGACCAATTTAGTGTATTGTCAAAATCCGAACCAAATTGATGCGTTTCAACAAAATTTCAATCCAAATTCTAATACACCGAAAAATTGTATTTGCTGGAATTGTTTGGACATATCTAGGATACACTTTTTTTAATGCTCAAACCCCCTGCGATTATTTTGTTGGAAAAGACAGATGCACAAGAAATAACTGTTCAAAGTGTTATTCTTCCACGTACTTTCCCATGAACAAAAATGTCGCCTAGATGCAGTCGTTAAACAATTTCTTTCGTTTAACAAAAACAGACTTGGCAAAACTTTCGTAATTTCACACAATATCGACGTGCAAGCCGATATGTTGAAGTATAAAAAAGTTCATGAAGTTCACCCGTGACATTAGTTCAGAAATCAAATGGCATGGTACGTCTTTGTTTGGATGCAAGACGAGTGAACGAAGTGCCGAAAAAGGATTCATATCCGCTACCTATAATCGACGGACTCATAAGCCGATTGGAAAAAGCACGATGGATTTCAATTCTTGATTTGAAAGATGCATTTTGGCAAATTCCGGTAGATGAGGAGTCCCGAAATAAGACGACGTATATGGTCCCTGATCGTCCCTTTTATCAATTTAAAGTTATGACATTTTGTCTCTGTGACGCGGCTAAGACTATGAGCCGGTTAATGGATCGGGTGATTCCTTTGAAGGTCATCTCGAATTGCTGTCAATTCCTGCTAACAGATTGGTTGATGCTGGTTTAACCGTTTACCTTGAGAAAAAGCCACTACCTCCTCAAATGCATCAACTGACTAGGTTATGTGGTTGGGGACGGAACCCTTTCAACAAACCCGGATAAGGTGAAGGCCGTGCACGATTATCCAATATCAGCTACTCCTAAAACTTCCTTCGCTTCTCTGGTTGCGCCTCTAACAGATCTTACCCAAAAAGAACTCAAAATGTATTTGGTCCGCGAGAGCCTAGTAAGCGTTTGAACATGCAATTTTTTTTGAATTTTTTCAAACCGTTTGTAATTCAGTGCGATGCTAGTACAACTGGTGTCGAAGGGATGTTGTTGCAGGAAGGTGAGGAACATCTCATCGCGTTTATGTCTCAGAAGTTAAACGCAGTACAGCAAAATTACTCCATCACCGAGCTAGATCGGGGGATATCCTTTCACCATCATCACTGACCACGCAAGCCTTAAATGGCTTATGAGCCAGAAAGAAGTCACAGGCAGGCTAGCGCGTTAAGGTTTGAAACTGTAAGGATTCGATTTCACAATACAGTATCATAGTGTATCACAGAACGTCGTACCGGTTGCACTTTCGAGAGTCTTTATTGAAGAGATCGTTCTAAATGACAGTGGCTTTAATATCAACCTTGACTCCGTATCCTTCAAATCTATTCTGAATCCTTAGAATTAATTTCTAAAATTCCCTAGTTTTATGATATCTGATGGCAAAATCGTTGTCAACACTTCGGCAAATAAATATCAGTCTTTTACTATGTCTGACATACCTAATTGGAAACTCTACCTACCTCATTCCTTGGTAATGTACATTCTGCTGTAAGCTCACAACCCTCCTACGTCTGCTCATGTTGGTTCTGCGAAAATGCTAGAGAAAATTCAACGATACTTTTATTGGCCTTAAATGGCAAATGATGTACGAAATTATGTCAGTGCGAGTGCCATAAATGTAAGGAAATTAAGCCAGTAAATTACTTAATCAGAACCGAGATGGGTGGGTAAAGAGTGGTTGTACGGTCCATTGAACATTTATTTGTCGGTTTTCTGGGTCCTTATCCCAGATCTAAACACGGAAATGGTTAAATTTTTATTGTTTTGGATCATTATTCAAAATTTATTTTTTGAAACATTTTCGAAAAGCTCTCGCCTCAAATATCATAAAATTCGTAGAGAAAGATATTTTCCTTTCATTTTCCGCGTATACCAGAGTACTTTGTCTCTAATAATGGTCCACAATTTACCTCTAAAATCTTTCAAAGTTTCCTGTTTAAGTTCGGTGTCAAACATTCATCTATTCCGCATTATTACCCTAAAAGCGAATGCATCGGAGCGCGTCAATCGGTATATGGTATTGGGTGTGAGAGCATCCGGTGATTACCTGTCGATGAACGAATTATTTCGGCGGAGTCATAAAGCAATAATTTAGGTGCCTGCCAGAGTGTATAGTGTTAAAACATTTCCAAGATGTTTACAAAAGTTCTTATCATACGTATAACCTCCGGAGTAAGAAATGAAATGTAGAAATTGGCCATACGGTATTAGTAAGGAATTATGTGCAAGATAATGCCACAGCTAAATTTTCAGCTAAGCTGGCACCTAAATGAAGGCAAAAATCTTGGAATTTACCATATCAAGGTTGTCCGTACCTGAACGAATTTTACGGTTAGGTAATGTAAAATCTATAGTTCCTTAATCCTGTCTAATAAGGTAAATGTGGCGGTTTGGGGTGCCCGGCTTGCTGAGACATTCCGGGTGTGTGTTAGAGATCGAAAATTTGCATTCTGAAACACCTACATACGCACTCATCTCATTTCAAATATCTTAATAAAGAATTTTAATTTAAACACTTCCCACACACTGAATAATCCCTGCGTGTGCGCGTACCTGGTGAATAAAAATTAAGTTCAATCGATTAACCAAAGAATATACTTTATGTATATGTACAAAAGTTCAATTTTAAAACAAAAAAAAATGTCTGCACAAAATTATAGTGAAATACGGATTTAACTTCTTTTTAATTTTATTTTAATCTTGTATAATTCAACTTCTTATACGCATACTGTTATTTTGTTCGGATTGTTTTTGGTTTGTTGTCTGTATGTGCAAATGAAGAGATATATGGAAAAGGCAGCGGCAGCTAATAAATGGTTAACATATCTCCTGCTGTTCAACATTTTTTTTTTTATTTTTCGTTCAATTTTGTAAGTATGTAAAAGAAAAAAAATTATGAAGATCTCACTCAGTATTCGTCTTCTTCTCCTTCTTCTTATTATGATTATTGTTACTTTATTATTAATAATATTATTTATATTTGTGAGATTTGTGTTTAAAAGGTATATGTATAACAACAACAAATACCATGTGGTGTAATTATCTCTCTTATTTCTGGATAGTTTTTAAATCGTTGCGATGAAAGCACTTGGCTGCACGATAATAAATTATTTTGTGTGTTGGTTGCCAATACACGAGAAAGTTATCGCTGTTTTGCCTGGTTCATTTCTAACACCTCATATATTTATACGGGTAAATTACTTTCTTATAACTTGTGATTAAATTTCAACAACATCTTTTAGAAAACCAAAACCGTAATTAATTTATCCGAATATAATGATGTGGTGCTTTGAAAAATGGAATGCGAGGATTTGTTCAAAAAATGCCTTAAAGATATTTAATCATCCTTTTGGGGTTTTCGTTTATTACTTTGCGTTGATTGTTTTTAAGCGAGGTGGATGTTTTTTATGTATTTAATTAACGGTCTGATGAAATATGTGTAAGGTAGCAGAAATATTTACCTTCGAGAACACCTTATTTTGATTAATAATCCATTTGTATATATGGGTGCTAAATCGTTAATTAAGAGAACCAAATTACCTTAATTAAAGTTATATAGCGTGATTGAGACTTAAGATTATTGAATTGGATTGAGTTATATTGATTGGCGATTGAGCGATACGCGGTCGTCTTATAATAATCTTAATGGAGTACATACATACATATATAGTCATCAATTTGTTATTGTTGCTGTCGGTATTTATAATGTGGCAGATAAATATTTTAAAACGAAATCGGAACTGAGAAATAACCGAAGATTTAAGATAAATTAAAATATTGGTTTGCAATTTGCCGTCTTCTTCTTATGAGTTCTTGTATTTTACGGGTGTTAACGCTTTAATAATGCTTATTACGCAACTGAACTTATTTATTTCGCTAATTTTGTGGAAGTTTGTCGTAATATAGCAAAAACCAACAGATTTCTCGAATACCTATATGTATTTATACATATGTATAGCGTTAATACAAATAATACGCCGGAATGTCGATAAAGAAAGCAATACCTATAATAGATTATAATACAATTCACTGATGAATTTTGTTCAAAAATATAACCATACACCCAAATTAAATATGTATATCAAATGTCCGAAGTAAGCATTTGATGTAAAAATAATCGAATGCCGGGTCCCTAGGTTTTTACATCAAATGTTGCACAATTTTCCGCAGAAGAAATTTATTCACCAATAACCAAAGTCCCAAAGTTAAATGTTCTTTCACGAATGTTCTTAATATATATGCACTTCATGTAAAAATTATCAAATATGGCCGGTCAATGGGGTAATACATATACTACGGGCATTCGAAAAAAAATGTTTTCACATTGGAACTTTTGATTTTTGTTGAACAAATTTCGTCGGAGGAACTTCGTACAAAATTTAATGCATAAATTGTTTGTTCTTTATATGGCTGACCTCAGACACCGGCCATTTGATAATTTTTACATCTAGTGCTTACCATGGATACTCCAGAAAAATCATTTAACTTTGGGATGTTTAATTTATGTTGAACGAATTTCAGCGGCGGAATTTCGTACAGCGTTTGATGCAAATTTTGCTTATTATTTATATCGCCGACCCCAGGGACCGGCCATTGGATAATTTTTACATCAAGTGCATTCTATACGGCGAATCGATAAAAATCATTTGACTTTAGAGGTTTCTGGTTTTTGTTAAACAAATCAATTCCAACCGAATTGAAATCCTTAGCAAATAGCAAAAAATGTATAAAACAAAATAGTATACATTTAGGCAATATTTTTGCCTCATAGAACAAAAGTAAGAAGTGACTAAATTTGTTCAATAAAAATCAAAACTTATAGAATCATATGATTTATATCGGTTGGCCGTAGAATGCTCTGGATGTAAAAAAATCGGGGTAGGCTGTGTCTTCTACACGGCCGTAGCTGTTTCCGTGGTAACGTTTATAAGAGGTGCGAGAAATGGCACGATGTATGGGTTTGTTAAAATAAATTTCTTTATTATTAGCATCATAAAAAGAGAGTACAGTGATTGTTTCGAAACGATTAAGTACTGGGCGATGGTATGAGAAGTACGATATGAAGCGCAGGGTCTCAGCGTTGATGTGCATGATGAATGTGAGATCCAGACAAGTGCCTCCCAAAGTCGCCGAGGCTATAGTGTGTTGGAGACGCAGTCTAGGTCAAATGTATATCAGAGTCCACACTGACATATGACCTATCAGATCAGACATTCCCCCTTTATAGTGCTCTCTATAGCATTGTAAATTTATCCAGTATAAATCAAAAATCCCAAAGACAAATTGTTTTTCTGAAATACCCGTGGTACGCACCACTCCATTGACCGGCCATTTCATAATTTTAACATCAAGTGCATATTGTGGACATTTGATAAAACCATTTGTTAATTTTTATATTAATTTCGCATACAACGCCCATCGAGAAGGATCATTTGATTTTGAAACTTTTGCTTGAGTTCTTCAAATTTTATAAATTCTTTAATTTCTTTAAATATAAATAGTGGTACCACTAAATATTTTATTTCAAACGTTAAACGTGGAAAACCGAAGGTATTTTGTAAATGTATTGGTGGAATTGGCAATACGAGCATGACCAAAAGCATCGTGTATTTAGTAACAAAATTAGAGCCAGTGGTTCACGTGTGCTTAGTTTATCAATCAGTTCAAAATTCATAAACATTGATTTTGGACTTGCAAATTGCAATTGACAAAAATTGAACAGCTATCAGTAGGTAATTTAAAATTAAAAAATGTTCACTGTTTGTGAAAAACGAATCGACTACCTTGAGCAATTGTTAGAACCAAGTTCTATTGCAATATATGGCATCCCGTTTGACATCATCGAAAATATTGACGACATGGTTATGAAGACTTTAAACGAAGCAATTGATGGGAATGTTACAATCACCGAGATCGATTACTGTTATAGGAAAAAAATCAAAATTCAACAATCAGCCAACCCGAAAGTCGCTAATATATATACAATTTTTAAGAAAAAGTACAAAGGAACAAATTTTGCAAACTAAGAAAAAGCAGAAAATTAATTTGGCGGAATTGGGTGTTTCATCTGATCAGAAAATTTTTATTAATAAAAGCTTGCCATACGCTAAACGTAAGCTGTTACATGATGCTATGCTCGCCAAAAAGGATATGAATTTTAGGTATATTTGGACACGTTATTCTTAAGAAAATCTGATGGAAGCGAATTGTTTAAAGTTGGCAGTAATCATGACCTTGAGTGTTTTTTTTAAAGATAAGTGATTAGTTTAATATTTGTTATTGTATCGTATTGATTTTCTAGTTTATAATGAATATTAATTATATTAATCAAGGTCATCTTAATACTGTATCTTTTCTAAATTTTCTTTTAATTCTGCTAATGAATCATACATATATAAATGAAAATGATAAAATGTGGATTTTGCATCCACATTGCACCACATCTAATATTTCTAAAATTCAGGAAATCAATTTCAGGAAAAGTACTAATATGATACTGTTAGAGAAAATCTTACTTATTGTATCATGGGCTGAAGTTTTGAAAGAAACTTCGTCTTCTGAAGCATTTCAAAAATGAAACCTTGGTTAAACTGCAGCCTATTAAAGTTGATTAAGAAAAATATAAGTTAACATGTATTTTATCTAAGCACCCAAATAACTTGAAATTAAGTTGTAAGGTACGCGAATTAGCTAAAATATCGAAATTAGAATATGACAAATCAAACAAGCAATAATACCGTAATAAATTCATAACATGTCAAAATGATCAGAAGAAGCAATATAACTCTATTCTTGGCACATCTAGACGAAAATCCAAACTCCAAAGTATATTATCGACTCGAATGGTTCAATCCTTAGTAGGTAATTGTAATGCAATGGCAAATGAACTTACTAAATATTTTTCAGAAATTAGCACCTAATTGAAATCATTTATTACTACCGGTAGCATTAACTGTGAACGCTTTGAGTTTAATTATCCAAATTTCTTCTTTTTCCCAATTTATGAGATTGAATTTTACCGGATCATTTTGCCGCATAAAAATAATTTTTCTTCGGGTATCCATAGTATCTCATAGTATATTATATTACGCTTCCATTGTGGAAAATACAAGTTGCTTAACTGGCAAAGATTCGGACGCTATGAAACAATCAATAGTAATACCTCTTTTAAAGAAGGGTGACGCAAGCTTACCTGTAAATGATCGTCCTATTTCGCTACTAAGGGTATCCTCATAATTATTAGAAAAATGTGTTAAGTCGCGAATGTCACTTCTCAAGAAAAATAAAATTTTATCTAATCCTCAATATGGATTTCGGGAACATTTAAGTACAGAAAATGCTTTAGAAAATTTATTAAGCACCATTTATCACCTAAATTTGGGACAACAAGTGCTCAGTCTTTTTATTGATATAGAAACAGGTTGTAAATATTAATGAGGTTTTGAGTAGGGTTCGCAAACCCGGGTATCGGGTACCCGGTTAATCGGATAATTTCATGATTTTTCAACTATTCGAAAACCGGGTATTTTCATATAATTACCCGGTTCCTCTTTTAACGCAAATTTAATATATACGTCATACAAGTATGCATTTTAGTCATGAACTAGATGCTTCAATTGCTTCAAATACAGTAAATTTGGACATGAAGTATCAAATTGTCCAAATGTTACAACCACCGCAGCTGATAACAATGGGTTGAATATAATAGTCAACAACAACACTACCAAACGAATTATTAATATAAATGGGATTTCGGTAGAAGCATGGATAGATACAGAAAGCGAGGTCACTATTATTCGAGAAAGTGCAGTAACTGGAATAACAAATATTGGGCGGCACCAAGAAAAATCAAATTTAGAAGGTTTCTGCAATGGCGAAAGTTCGACAACAAGCATTTGCGAAGCAGTAATAAAATTGGATAATGTTGAAAGGAAAGGAAGCTGTTACATTGACAAAAAGAACACAATCAAGGTCGATTTAAATTTATGGCTTCATATGCCAAGCTGAAATTGTAGTTATTAAAGACGGTGTAAAATTTTGAAACACTGTTCATACAGACGATGAACATGTAGCAGTATAATGAACATCCATATGAAAGAAGATGAGGAGTTAAAAGTTTCACCAAAAAATGCGGGAATCGTTAAAGATTTTGCTAGAAATTACAAGCAGAGAAACGCAAATCCGTGCACTGTATCATTGAAAATTATTCTGAATAATGATACCCCTATTTCCGCAAGACCAAGGAGATTGCCTTTAGTTGAGCAGCACGTATAGTTCAGCAACAAGTGGAGCAATGGCTGCATGAAGCAATTGTCAGGCCATCAACTTTGGAATATAGCAGTAAAGTGGTTGTAGTCAAAATGAAGGATAATTGTTCTAGAGTATGGATCGACTACCGTAAGCTAAATTCAGTAATAACTAAAGACCAGTTTCCGATGCCGATAATAGAGGAGCAGCTGGACAAATTAGCATAAGCAAGAGTTTTTTCCACGTTGGACCTAAAAAATCGTTTCTTTCGTGTACCTGTGGATGAAAATTCGAAAAAATTTACAGCATTTGTCACTTACCAAGATCATTTCGAATTCAACAAAGGTCCATTTAGGTTAAAAATATCACCGGTACAGTATTTCTAAGATTCACTAATATAGTGTTCATGGAGCTGATAAATAATAATGACCTAATTGCTTACATGGATGACAAGAGTGGAATTCTTAGGGCACGTGATTGAAGATGGATATGTACGTCCATCAGAATAGAAAATTATATTCGTTAATAAATTTCCGGAACCGAAAAATATTCATGGTATTCAGTCAATTGTAGGACTAACAGGGTACTTCCGAAAACTTATAAAAGGATATTCAGTTAAAGCCAAACCACTTACAGATTTGCTTCATAAGGGAGTTCCATTTCGTTTTGATCTGGACCAGAGAACAGCATATCTAAAATTGAAGGACATTTTGACGGATTCTCCTGTTCTTCAAATCTTCAGGCAGATTGTTTAAACAGAGTTGCAAACGAATGCAAGTCAGAGAAGATTTGACACTATACTTAAGCAGAAGGCAGAAGACGGAAGCTACATCCAGTATATTACATGAGCCGGAAAACACCACCAAGCGACGAGAAAATGCATAGCGACTATTTAGAGGTGAAGGCCGACAGATTGCCTACCGTTAATAAGTATATATAATAAAGAAAAATTACTTGCCGTTGCCAGATGGGTACTTTTTTTCAGGAATATAATTTTGATGTAGAACTTAGAAAAAATGAACGTATGCGTCACGTTGACTCCTCAGTAGATATTTTACGATTTTTACAATCAACGATATTGTTTTAGCGTGTATTAAAAAAGCACAACGTGAAGACAAATGGTTGAACCAATAAGAGAAATTCTAAGAACTCAAAATTACAAGTAATTTATTATAAAAGCCGATATAGTAAACAAGGAGCACGATGGGCGGACATTGGTGGTAGTACCGATTAAAAACCAAATAATTCAAAGTATATATGATGAAGGTCATTTTGGAGTTGAAAAAACTGAAAATGCAATTAGTGCAGATTTTTACATGTTAAACGCGAAGAAAAAAAATCAAAGCATTATAACCAATTGTATAAAATGCATTTTATCCAACAAAAAATCTGGTAAAGAAGAAAGCTTCTTGGAACCTCTTAACAAAGGTGACAAACCGATGCAGACTTACCATGTTGATCATATAGGGTCAATGAATCTTACCGCCAAGCTGTATAAATATATATTTTCAGTTACGGATTTTCTAAATATGTTTGGCTGTATCCAACAAAAACTTTATCATCAGCCGAAGTCTTATGAAAACTATTAGATCAGCAAGCATATACTTTGGAAATCCTTTCCGCATAATAACAGATCATAGAACAGCATTCACCTCAAGCGAATTCAAAAAATATTGTGAAGATGAAGAAACTCATCAGCATGTGTTAGTTACCACAGGAGTTCCTCGCGGCAATGGCCAGGTTGAGTGCCTAAACCGCAACATTTAAAACGTACTAACTAAAATGGCGGCAGACGAACCATCAAAGTTTCATAAACATGTGCCACACGGGCAACAGACTACAAACAGTAGTTTCCAGCGGGCAATTCAGAAAACGCCTTTCGAACTTATGTTTGGCGTAAAACTAAACAAAACATAGAACTAATCGAACCAGAAAACATAGATAGAGTTTACTGTGTCGTCTATACGGCCGAAGGCAGGCCCGCGCCTATACGGTCGCTTGTGTGCAAAAGTTGTATCGGACTCTCCTTGATAGATAATACGTGTTAAGTTATGTATCAATATACGGCGTAAATATTTTATAAAACCAACACAACCAGTGGCGTAGGGATGGTTAAACTCCTTCCTCATGAGCATATATCATAAAATCATGACAGGGTGATTTGTCGTTCCACGCAATAAACAAAAACATTTATAATTCGAATTAGGAAAATAATCAAAACCTGTTATAGTTATAATACTAAAGCGGCATAATATTAGCCATGTTTTTTTATATAGATCTGTATAGATCTTTTACCCAGATTATGTCGCAATTAGTTTACCTTAGCAAACTTAATTAAAATGTTTAAAAGACGGTTAGGTAGATCTTAAACGGTATCACCTATAATAACAAAATATTTGCCAAACTTACTACCTGGATAATCTCTCCAATTTGAGGGTTCCAAGGCGCTCATGCGCCTTAAGAATTACCTACGTAACACAATCGGCGAGGAGCAACTAAATGGATTGACATTATTAAATATTCACAGAGATGTGGCTGTGTTTCAATATAAGGTGTCCTCGATGAATTGGCCTTAACTTCACACGCTGAATTGGTTCACAAAACTTTCTGAATCTAATACGAATTTCTCACAAAATTATTCTAAATTTTCTAAATTACCTATCACTATCGATTCAGTTGTGAATGTAATGTATCTTTTTGATTTTATTTATGAATCTTTTGAATCTCATAAACCTTATGAGTATTATGAATCTCATAAATCTGAGGAATCTTATGAATCTTATTAATCTTACAATTTTTTGAATTCGTTGAATTTAAACGAATCTTATGAATTTCATTAATTTCATGAATCTTATAAACCTTATGAATTTCGTAAGTGTTTCAAATCATATGAATCGTATTTACCTTCTAAATCTTGTGAAAAGTCTATAACGAATCTAGTTAATCCTATGTATCTTAAAAATCTTATGATTCTTATTAATCATTAATCTTGTGAATTTTATGAATCTAATGAATCTTTGCAATCTTATCAAGTCTTACAAACCATATGAATCTTATAAAACTTTTATTAATCTTATGAGTCGTTTGAATCTAGTGAGTTAACTAATTTGATTAATTTTATGAATTTTATAAGCCTTATGAATCTTACGGATCTTGCGAATCTTGTCCGTCTTAAGAATCTGAAAAATCTTACGAATCCTATGCACCTTGTGGATCAACTAACTCTTATGAATCTTTGGAATCTCAAGAATATTTTAAACGTCATGAATTTTTGAATTCTATTAACTTAAACGAATCTTAAGAAACGTATAAATCTTATAAATTGTCTCATCTTTTCAATTTCATTAATCTTGTGAATTTTATAAATCTTATGAATCTTTCCAATCTTATCAATGTTCCAAACCTTATGAACCTGATAAAATTTTAATTATTCTTATGAATCTTAAGAATTTTATGAATCTTATAAATCTTATGAATCTTATGTATCTTATGAATCTTAAGAATCTTAAGAGTCTTATGAATCTTGTGAATTTATAAATCTTATGTTCCTTATTAACCTTATGAATCCTATGAATCTTATGTATCTTATGAATCTTTTGAATATTACGAATCTCGTGAACCTTGTGGATCAACTGAATCTTACGACCTCTCAAGAATATTTGAATGTTTTGAATTTTTGAATTCTATGAACCTAAACAAATCTTATGAATTGTAGGAATCCTAAGAATTTTATTAATCTTATGAGTCGCTTGAGTTTAGTGAGTTTACTAATCTTATGAATTTTATGAATCTTATGAATCTTATAAATCTTATGATCTCAAGGCCATCTTTACCATGGGGCTATAAGGGCTGCAGCCCTAGGGCGCCGCATTATTAGGGCGCCACCAAATGTCCAAGACCTAGTCAATTTTAGAGAACATCTTTTTATTTGAATTTCATTTTTCACTTCAAAGGAAATGCAAACCGTTTTATTATAATACATTTATTCTATTCGTCACTTGGAATGCACGAGTCGCGATAGTTATTTTGTCCATTGACGGACGACTGGTAAAGTTGAAAAAGCGCCTTAAGCGGACAATAGTAAACTACGAAACTTCTAATAGCAAAAATTTGCTATATGAAGTTATATGGAAATAGTGTCCATTTCAAATTCACTATAAATACATCTTTGAGTCACTAAACCTTTTTCAAACTAAATTAGAGCATATTTACCACGTATTAACAGATAATTACAAGCTAAAATTTAATATTTTTAAAACAGTTATGCTTTAAGTATCAAGTATCTTAATATCAAATTTCTGCAATTTTTAAGCACGGTTTTCGAGCATTTAAAACGATAAAACTGTTCCAATTAAACCAAATATACAAAAAAAAACACTTTGAACTACATAATAGATTAACTAGATTTTCCAACCATCGCACTTTTAATAATTAACAATTCAAATTAAATAGACACTATTTCCATATAACTTCAGATATCAAATTTTTGTTATTAGAAGTCTCGTAGTTCACTATTGTCCGCTAGAGCACACCATACCAGTCGTCAAATGTAAACCATCCCAAATTTAAAAACTTGTTTTCTGCTATCAATCATCGAAATCGGAGCACATTGGCAGATTTTCGAATTTTGTGGCTCTGAATTTGTGGGCTATAGTTCAGTTGATTTTCAAAAAAATTGAATTTTCCACTAAACGTGTATAAATATTCGACCGATCCAAATAGCCGTTGGTATGACAATTACAGGTCTCAACGACTTTTGATAGAGGTATCAATCATCGAAATCGGAGCACATTTGCAGATTTTCGAATTTTGTGGCTCTGAATTTGTGGGCTATAGTTCAGTTGATTTTCAAAAAAATTGAATTTTCCACGAAACGTGTAGAAATATTCGACCGATCCAAATGGCCGTTTGTATGACAATTACAGGTCTCAACGCCTATTGATAGAGGTATCAATCATCGAAATCGGAGCACATTTGCAGATTTTCGATTTTTGTGGCTCTGAATTTGTGGGCTATATAGTTCAGTTGATTTTCAAAAAAATTGAATTTTCCACGAAACGTGTAGAAATATTCGACCGATCCAAATGGCCGTTTGTATGACAATTACAGGTCTCAACGCCTATTGATAGAGGTATCAATCATCGAAATCGGAGCACATTTGCAGATTTTCGATTTTTGTGGCCCTGAATTTGTGGGCTATAGTTCAGTTGATTTTCAAAAAAATTGAATTTTCCACGAAACGTGTAGAAATATTCGACCGATCCAAATGGCCGTTTGTATGACAATTACAGGTCTCAACGCTTATTGATAGAGGTATCAATCATCGAAATCGGAGCACATTTGCAGATTTTCGAATTTTGAGGCCCTGAATTTGTGGGCTATAGTTCAGTTGATTTTCAAAAAATTGAATTTTTCACGAAACGTGTAGAAATATTCGACCGATCCAAATGGCCGTTTGTATGACAATTACAGGTCTCAACGCCTATTGATAGAGGTATCAATCATCGAAATCGGAGCACATTTGCAGATTTTCGATTTTTGTGGCCCTGAATTTGTGGGCTATAGTTCAGTTGATTTTCAAAAAAATTGAACTTTCCACGAAACGTGTAGAAATATTCGACCGATCCAAATAGCCGTTGGTATGACAATTACAGGTCTCAACACCTATTGGTAGAGGTATCAATCATCGAAATCGGAGCACATTTGCAGATTTTCGAATTTTGTGGCTCTGAATTTGTGGGCTATATAGTTCAGTTGATTTTCAAAAAAATTGAATTTTCCACGAAACGTGTAGAAATATTCGACCGATCCAAATGGCCGTTTGTATGACAATTACAGGTCTCAACGCCTATTGATAGAGGTATCAATCATCGAAATCGGAGCACATTTGCAGATTTTCGATTTTTGTGGCCCTGAATTTGTGGGCTATAGTTCAGTTGATTTTCAAAAAAATTGAATTTTCCACGAAACGTGTAGAAATATTCGACCGATCCAAATGGCCGTTTGTATGACAATTACAGGTCTCAACGCTTATTGATAGAGGTATCAATCATCGAAATCGGAGCACATTTGCAGATTTTCGAATTTTGAGGCCCTGAATTTGTGGGCTATAGTTCAGTTGATTTTCAAAAAATTGAATTTTTCACGAAACGTGTAGAAATATTCGACCGATCTAAATGGCCGTTTGTATGACAATTACAGGTCTCAACGCCTATTGATAGAGGTATCAATCATCGAAATCGGAGCACATTTGCAGATTTTCGATTTTTGTGGCCCTGAATTTGTGGGCTATAGTTCAGTTGATTTTCAAAAAAATTGAATTTTCCACGAAACGTGTAGAAATATTCGACCGATCCAAATAGCCGTTGGTATGACAATTACAGGTCTCAACACCTATTGGTAGAGGTATCAATCATCGAAATCGGAGCACATTTGCAGATTTTCGAATTTTGTGGCTCTGAATTTGTGGGCTATATAGTTCAGTTGATTTTCAAAAAAATTGAATTTTCCACGAAACGTGTAGAAATATTCGACCGATCCAAATGGCCGTTTGTATGACAATTACAGGTCTCAACGCCTATTGATAGAGGTATCAATCATCGAAATCGGAGCACATTTGCAGATTTTCGATTTTTGTGGCTCTGAATTTGTGGGCTATAGTTCAGTTGATTTTCAAAAAAATTTAATTTTCCACGAAACGTGTAGAAATATTCGACCGATCCAAATGGCCGTTTGTATGACAATTACAGGTCTCAACGCCTATTGATAGAGGTATCAATCATCGAAATCGGAGCACATTTGCAGATTTTCGATTTTTGTGGCTCTGAATTTGTGGGCTATAGTTCAGTTGTTTTCAAAAAATGGAATTTTCCACGAAACTTGTAGAAATATTCGGCCGATCCAAATGGCCGTTTGTATGACAATTACAGGTCTCAACGCCTATTGATAGAGGTATCAATCATCGAAATCGGAGCACATTTGCAGATTTTCGATTTTTGTGGCTCTGAATTTGTGGGCTATAGTTCAGTTGATTTTCAAAAAAACTGATTTTTCCACGAAACGTGTAGAAATATTCGACCGATCCAAATAGCCGTTGGTATGACAATTACAGGTCTCAACACCTATTGGTAGAGGTATCAATCATCGAAATCGGAGCACATTTGCAGATTTTCGAATTTTGTGGCTCTGAATTTGTGGGCTATATAGTTCAGTTGATTTTCAAAAAAATTGAATTTTCCACGAAACGTGTAGAAATATTCGACCGATCCAAATAGCCGTTGGTATGACAATTACAGGTCTCAACACCTATTGGTAGAGGTATCAATCATCGAAATCGGAGCACATTTGCAGATTTTTGAATTTTGTGGCTCTGAATTTGTGGGCTATATAGTTCAGTTGATTTTCAAAAAAATTGAATTTTCCACGAAACGTGTAGAAATATTCGACCGATCCAAATGGCCGTTTGTATGACAATTACAGGTCTCAACGCCTATTGATAGAGGTATCAATCATCGAAATCGGAGCACATTTGCAGATTTTCGATTTTTGTGGCCCTGAATTTGTGGGCTATAGTTCAGTTGATTTTCAAAAAAATTGAATTTTCCACGAAACGTGTAGAAATATTCGACCGATCCAAATGGCCGTTTGTATGACAATTACAGGTCTCAACGCTTATTGATAGAGGTATCAATCATCGAAATCGGAGCACATTTGCAGATTTTCGAATTTTGAGGCCCTGAATTTGTGGGCTATAGTTCAGTTGATTTTCAAAAAATTGAATTTTTCACGAAACGTGTAGAAATATTCGACCGATCCAAATGGCCGTTTGTATGACAATTACAGGTCTCAACGCCTATTGATAGAGGTATCAATCATCGAAATCGGAGCACATTTGCAGATTTTCGATTTTTGTGGCCCTGAATTTGTGGGCTATAGTTCAGTTGATTTTCAAAAAAATTGAATTTTCCACGAAACGTGTAGAAATATTCGACCGATCCAAATAGCCGTTGGTATGACAATTACAGGTCTCAACACCTATTGGTAGAGGTATCAATCATCGAAATCGGAGCACATTTGCAGATTTTCGATTTTTGTGGCTCTGAATTTGTGGGCTATAGTTCAGTTGATTTTCAAAAAAATTGAATTTTCCACGAAACGTGTAGAAATATTCGACCGATCCAAATGACCGTTTGTATGACAATTACAGGTCTCAACGCTTATTGATAGAGGTATCAATCATCGAAATCGGAGCACATTTGCAGATTTTCGAATTTTGTGGCTCTGAATTTGTGGGCTATATAGTTCAGTTGATTTTCAAAAAAATTGAATTTTCCACGAAACGTGTAGAAATATTCGACCGATCCAAATGGCCGTTTGTATGACAATTACAGGTCTCAACGCCTATTGATAGAGGTATCAATCATCGAAATCGGAGCACATTTGCAGATTTTCGAATTTTGTGGCTCTGAATTTGTGGGCTATATAGTTCAGTTGATTTTCAAAAAAATTGAATTTTCCACGAAACGTGTAGAAATATTCGACCGATCCAAATGGCCGTTTGTATGACAATTACAGGTCTCAACGCCTATTGATAGAGGTATCAATCATCGAAATCGGAGCACATTTGCAGATTTTCGATTTTTGTGGCCCTGAATTTGTGGGCTATAGTTCAGTTGATTTTCAAAAAAATTGAATTTTCCACGAAACGTGTAGAAATATTCGACCGATCCAAATAGCCGTTGGTATGACAATTACAGGTCTCAACACCTATTGGTAGAGGTATCAATCATCGAAATCGGAGCACATTTGCAGATTTTCGAATTTTGTGGCTCTGAATTTGTGGGCTATATAGTTCAGTTGATTTTCAAAAAAATTGAATTTTCCACGAAACGTGTAGAAATATTCGACCGATCCAAATGGCCGTTTGTATGACAATTACAGGTCTCAACGCCTATTGATAGAGGTATCAATCATCGAAATCGGAGCACATTTGCAGATTTTCGATTTTTGTGGCTCTGAATTTGTGGGCTATAGTTCAGTTGTTTTCAAAAAATTGAATTTTCCACGAAACTTGTAGAAATATTCGGCCGATCCAAATGGCCGTTTGTATGACAATTACAGGTCTCAACGCCTATTGATAGAGGTATCAATCATCGAAATCGGAGCACATTTGCAGATTTTCGATTTTTGTGGCTCTGAATTTGTGGGCTATAGTTCAGTTGATTTTCAAAAAAATTGAATTTTCCACGAAACGTGTAGAAATATTCGACCGATCCAAATGGCCGTTTGTATGACAATTACAGGTCTCAACGCCTATTGATAGAGGTATCAATCATCGAAATCGGAGCACATTCGCAGATTTTCGATTTTGTTGGCTCTGAATTTGTGGGCTATAGTTCAGTTGATTTTCAAAAAAATTGAATTTTCCACGAAACGTGTAGAAATATTCGACCGATCCAAATGGCCGTTTGTATGACAATTACAGGTCTCAACGCCTATTGATAGAGGTATCAATCATCGAAATCGGAGCACATTTGCAGATTTTCGATTTTGTTGGCTCTGAATTTGTGGGCTACAGTTCAGTTGATTTTCAAAAAAATTGAATTTTCCACGAAACGTGTAGAAATATTCGACCGATCCAAATGGCCGTTTGTATGACAATTACAGGTCTCAACGCTTATTGATAGAGGTATCAATCATCGAAATCGGAGCACATTTGCAGATTTTCGAATTTTGTGGCTCTGAATTTGTGGGCTATAGTTCAGTTGAATTTCAAAAAAATTGAATTTTCCACTAAACGTGTAGAAATATTCGACCGATCCAAATGGCCGTTTGTATGACAATTACAGGTCTCAACGCCTATTGATAGAGGTATCAATCATCGAAATCGGAGCACATTCGCAGATTTTCGATTTTGTTGGCTCTGAATTTGTGGGCTATAGTTCAGTTGATTTTCAAAAAAATTGAATTTTCCACGAAACGTGTAGAAATATTCGACCGATCCAAATGGCCGTTTGTATGACAATTACAGGTCTCAACGCCTATTGATAGAGGTATCAATCATCGAAATCGGAGCACATTTGCAGATTTTCGATTTTGTTGGCTCTGAATTTGTGGGCTACAGTTCAGTTGATTTTCAAAAAAATTGAATTTTCCACGAAACGTGTAGAAATATTCGACCGATCCAAATGGCCGTTTGTATGACAATTACAGGTCTCAACGCTTATTGATAGAGGTATCAATCATCGAAATCGGAGCACATTTGCAGATTTTCGAATTTTGTGGCTCTGAATTTGTGGGCTATATAGTTCAGTTGATTTTCAAAAAAATTGAATTTTCCACGAAACGTGTAGAAATATTCGACCGATCCAAATGGCCGTTTGTATGACAATTACAGGTCTCAACGCCTATTGATAGAGGTATCAATCATCGAAATCGGAGCACATTTGCAGATTTTCGATTTTTGTGGCCCTGAATTTGTGGGCTATAGTTCAGTTGATTTTCAAAAAAATTGAATTTTCCACGAAACGTGTAGAAATATTCGACCGATCCAAATAGCCGTTGGTATGACAATTACAGGTCTCAACACCTATTGGTAGAGGTATCAATCATCGAAATCGGAGCACATTTGCAGATTTTCGAATTTTGTGGCTCTGAATTTGTGGGCTATATAGTTCAGTTGATTTTCAAAAAAATTGAATTTTCCACGAAACGTGTAGAAATATTCGACCGATCCAAATGGCCGTTTGTATGACAATTACAGGTCTCAACGCCTATTGATAGAGGTATCAATCATCGAAATCGGAGCACATTTGCAGATTTTCGAATTTTGTGGCTCTGAATTTGTGGGCTATATAGTTCAGTTGATTTTCAAAAAAATTGAATTTTCCACGAAACGTGTAGAAATATTCGACCGATCCAAATGGCCGTTTGTATGACAATTACAGGTCTCAACGCCTATTGATAGAGGTATCAATCATCGAAATCGGAGCACATTTGCAGATTTTCGATTTTTGTGGCCCTGAATTTGTGGGCTATAGTTCAGTTGATTTTCAAAAAAATTGAATTTTCCACGAAACGTGTAGAAATATTCGACCGATCCAAATAGCCGTTGGTATGACAATTACAGGTCTCAACACCTATTGGTAGAGGTATCAATCATCGAAATCGGAGCACATTTGCAGATTTTCGAATTTTGTGGCTCTGAATTTGTGGGCTATATAGTTCAGTTGATTTTCAAAAAAATTGAATTTTCCACGAAACGTGTAGAAATATTCGACCGATCCAAATGGCCGTTTGTATGACAATTACAGGTCTCAACGCCTATTGATAGAGGTATCAATCATCGAAATCGGAGCACATTTGCAGATTTTCGATTTTTGTGGCTCTGAATTTGTGGGCTATAGTTCAGTTGTTTTCAAAAAATTGAATTTTCCACGAAACTTGTAGAAATATTCGGCCGATCCAAATGGCCGTTTGTATGACAATTACAGGTCTCAACGCCTATTGATAGAGGTATCAATCATCGAAATCGGAGCACATTTGCAGATTTTCGATTTTTGTGGCTCTGAATTTGTGGGCTATAGTTCAGTTGATTTTCAAAAAAATTGAATTTTCCACGAAACGTGTAGAAATATTCGACCGATCCAAATGGCCGTTTGTATGACAATTACAGGTCTCAACGCCTATTGATAGAGGTATCAATCATCGAAATCGGAGCACATTCGCAGATTTTCGATTTTGTTGGCTCTGAATTTGTGGGCTATAGTTCAGTTGATTTTCAAAAAAATTGAATTTTCCACGAAACGTGTAGAAATATTCGACCGATCCAAATGGCCGTTTGTATGACAATTACAGGTCTCAACGCCTATTGATAGAGGTATCAATCATCGAAATCGGAGCACATTTGCAGATTTTCGATTTTGTTGGCTCTGAATTTGTGGGCTACAGTTCAGTTGATTTTCAAAAAAATTGAATTTTCCACGAAACGTGTAGAAATATTCGACCGATCCAAATGGCCGTTTGTATGACAATTACAGGTCTCAACGCTTATTGATAGAGGTATCAATCATCGAAATCGGAGCACATTTGCAGATTTTCGAATTTTGTGGCTCTGAATTTGTGGGCTATAGTTCAGTTGAATTTCAAAAAAATTGAATTTTCCACTAAACGTGTAGAAATATTCGACCGATCCAAATGGCCGTTTGTATGACAATTACAGGTCTCAACGCCTATTGATAGAGGTATCAATCATCGAAATCGGAGCACATTCGCAGATTTTCGATTTTGTTGGCTCTGAATTTGTGGGCTATAGTTCAGTTGATTTTCAAAAAAATTGAATTTTCCACGAAACGTGTAGAAATATTCGACCGATCCAAATGGCCGTTTGTATGACAATTACAGGTCTCAACGCCTATTGATAGAGGTATCAATCATCGAAATCGGAGCACATTTGCAGATTTTCGATTTTGTTGGCTCTGAATTTGTGGGCTACAGTTCAGTTGATTTTCAAAAAATTGAATTTTCCACGAAACGTGTAGAAATATTCGACCGATCCAAATGGCCGTTTGTATGACAATTACAGGTCTCAACGCTTATTGATAGAGGTATCAATCATCGAAATCGGAGCACATTTGCAGATTTTCGAATTTTGTGGCTCTGAATTTGTGGGCTATATAGTTCAGTTGATTTTCAAAAAAATTGAATTTTCCACGAAACGTGTAGAAATATTCGACCGATCCAAATGGCCGTTTGTATGACAATTACAGGTCTCAACGCCTATTGATAGAGGTATCAATCATCGAAATCGGAGCACATTTGCAGATTTTCGATTTTTGTGGCCCTGAATTTGTGGGCTATAGTTCAGTTGATTTTCAAAAAAATTGAATTTTCCACGAAACGTGTAGAAATATTCGACCGATCCAAATAGCCGTTGGTATGACAATTACAGGTCTCAACACCTATTGGTAGAGGTATCAATCATCGAAATCGGAGCACATTTGCAGATTTTCGAATTTTGTGGCTCTGAATTTGTGGGCTATATAGTTCAGTTGATTTTCAAAAAAATTGAATTTTCCACGAAACGTGTAGAAATATTCGACCGATCCAAATGGCCGTTTGTATGACAATTACAGGTCTCAACGCCTATTGATAGAGGTATCAATCATCGAAATCGGAGCACATTTGCAGATTTTCGATTTTTGTGGCTCTGAATTTGTGGGCTATAGTTCAGTTGTTTTCAAAAAATTGAATTTTCCACGAAACTTGTAGAAATATTCGGCCGATCCAAATGGCCGTTTGTATGACAATTACAGGTCTCAACGCCTATTGATAGAGGTATCAATCATCGAAATCGGAGCACATTTGCAGATTTTCGATTTTTGTGGCTCTGAATTTGTGGGCTATAGTTCAGTTGATTTTCAAAAAAATTGAATTTTCCACGAAACGTGTAGAAATATTCGACCGATCCAAATGGCCGTTTGTATGACAATTACAGGTCTCAACGCCTATTGATAGAGGTATCAATCATCGAAATCGGAGCACATTCGCAGATTTTCGATTTTGTTGGCTCTGAATTTGTGGGCTATAGTTCAGTTGATTTTCAAAAAAATTGAATTTTCCACGAAACGTGTAGAAATATTCGACCGATCCAAATGGCCGTTTGTATGACAATTACAGGTCTCAACGCCTATTGATAGAGGTATCAATCATCGAAATCGGAGCACATTTGCAGATTTTCGATTTTGTTGGCTCTGAATTTGTGGGCTACAGTTCAGTTGATTTTCAAAAAAATTGAATTTTCCACGAAACGTGTAGAAATATTCGACCGATCCAAATGGCCGTTTGTATGACAATTACAGGTCTCAACGCTTATTGATAGAGGTATCAATCATCGAAATCGGAGCACATTTGCAGATTTTCGAATTTTGTGGCTCTGAATTTGTGGGCTATAGTTCAGTTGAATTTCAAAAAAATTGAATTTTCCACTAAACGTGTAGAAATATTCGACCGATCCAAATGGCCGTTTGTATGACAATTACAGGTCTCAACGCCTATTGATAGAGGTATCAATCATCGAAATCGGAGCACATTCGCAGATTTTCGATTTTGTTGGCTCTGAATTTGTGGGCTATAGTTCAGTTGATTTTCAAAAAAATTGAATTTTCCACGAAACGTGTAGAAATATTCGACCGATCCAAATGGCCGTTTGTATGACAATTACAGGTCTCAACGCCTATTGATAGAGGTATCAATCATCGAAATCGGAGCACATTTGCAGATTTTCGATTTTGTTGGCTCTGAATTTGTGGGCTACAGTTCAGTTGATTTTCAAAAAAATTGAATTTTCCACGAAACGTGTAGAAATATTCGACCGATCCAAATGGCCGTTTGTATGACAATTACAGGTCTCAACGCTTATTGATAGAGGTATCAATCATCGAAATCGGAGCACATTTGCAGATTTTCGAATTTTGTGGCTCTGAATTTGTGGGCTATAGTTCAGTTGAATTTCAAAAAAATTGAATTTTCCACTAAACGTGTAGAAATATTCGACCGATCCAAATGGCCGTTTGTATGACAATTACAGGTCTCAACGCCTATTGATAGAGGTATCAATCATCGAAATCGGAGCACATTTGCAGATTTTCGATTTTGTTGGCTCTGAATTTGTGGGCTATAGTTCAGTTGATTTTCAAAAAATTGAATTTTTCACGAAACGTGTAGAAATATTCGACCGATCCAAATGGCCGTTTGTATGACAATTACAGGTCTCAACGCTTATTGATAGAGGTATCAATCATCGAAATCGGAGCACATTTGCAGATTTTCGATTTTTGTGGCTCTGAATTTGTGGGCTATAGTTCAGTTGAATTTCAAAAAAATTGAATTTTCCACTAAACGTGTAGAAATATTCGACCGATCCAAATGGCCGTTTGTATGACAATTACAGGTCTCAACGCCTATTGATAGAGGTATCAATCATCGAAATCGGAGCACATTTGCAGATTTTCGATTTTTGTGGCTCTGAATTTGTGGGCTATAGTTCAGTTGATTTTCAAAAAAATTGAAGTTTCCACGAAACGTGTAGAAATATTCGACCGATCCAAATGGCCGTTTGTATAACAATTACAGGTCTCAACGCCTATTGGTAGACGTATCAATCAACGAAATCGGAGCACATTTGCAGATTTTCGAATTTTGTGGCTCTGAATTTGTGGGCTATAGTTCAGTTGATTTTCAAAAAAATTGAATTTTCCACGAAACGTGTAGAAATATTCGACCGATCCAAATGGCCGTTTGTATGACAATTCAGGTCTCAACAACTATTGGTAGACGGAGCACATTTGCAGATTTTCGAATTTTGTGGCTCTGAATTTGTGGGCTATAGTTCAGTTGATTTTCAAAAAAATTGAAGTTTCCACGAAACGTGTAGAAATATTCGACCGATCCAAATGGCCGTTTGTATGACAATTACAGGTCTCAACGCCTATTGATAGAGGTATCAATCATCGAAATCGGAGCACATTTGCAGATTTTCGAATTTTGTGGCTCTGAATTTGTGGGCTATAGTTCAGTTGATTTTCAAAAAAATTGAATTTTCCACGAAACGTGTAGAAATATTCGACCGATCCAAATGGCCGTTTGTATGATTACAGGTCTCAACGCCTATTGATAGAGGTATCAATCATCGAAATCGGAGCACATTTGCATATTTTCGAATTTTGTGGCCCTGAATTTGTGGGCTATAGTTCAGTTGATTTTCAAAAAAATTGAATTTTCCACGAAACGTGTAGAAATATTTGACCGATCCAAATGGCCGTTGGTATGACAATTACAGGTCTCAACGCCTATTGATAGACGTATCAATCTTCGAAATCGGAGCACATTGGCAGATTTTCGAATTTTGTAGCTCTGAATTTGTGGGCTATAGTTCAGTTGATTTTCAAAAAAATTGAATTTTCCACTAAATGTGTAGAAATATTCGACCGATCCAAATGACCGTTGGTACACAATTACAGGTCTCAACGCCTATTGGTACGTCTACCATTAGACGTATCAATCTTCGAAATCGGAGCACATTGGCAAATTTTCGAATTTTGTGGCTCTGAATTTGTGGGCTATATAGTTCAGTTGATTTTCAAAAAAATTGAATTTTCCACGAAACGTGTAGAAATATTCGACCGATCCAAATGGCCGTTTGTATGACAATTACAGGTCTCAACGCCTATTGATAGAGGTATCAATCATCGAAATCGGAGCACATTTGCAGATTTTCGATTTTTGTGGCCCTGAATTTGTGGGCTATAGTTCAGTTGATTTTCAAAAAAATTGAATTTTCCACGAAACGTGTAGAAATATTCGACCGATCCAAATAGCCGTTGGTATGACAATTACAGGTCTCAACACCTATTGGTAGAGGTATCAATCATCGAAATCGGAGCACATTTGCAGATTTTCGAATTTTGTGGCTCTGAATTTGTGGGCTATATAGTTCAGTTGATTTTCAAAAAAATTGAATTTTCCACGAAACGTGTAGAAATATTCGACCGATCCAAATGGCCGTTTGTATGACAATTACAGGTCTCAACGCCTATTGATAGAGGTATCAATCATCGAAATCGGAGCACATTTGCAGATTTTCGATTTTTGTGGCTCTGAATTTGTGGGCTATAGTTCAGTTGTTTTCAAAAAATTGAATTTTCCACGAAACTTGTAGAAATATTCGGCCGATCCAAATGGCCGTTTGTATGACAATTACAGGTCTCAACGCCTATTGATAGAGGTATCAATCATCGAAATCGGAGCACATTCGCAGATTTTCGATTTTGTTGGCTCTGAATTTGTGGGCTATAGTTCAGTTGATTTTCAAAAAAATTGAATTTTCCACGAAACGTGTAGAAATATTCGACCGATCCAAATGGCCGTTTGTATGACAATTACAGGTCTCAACGCCTATTGATAGAGGTATCAATCATCGAAATCGGAGCACATTCGCAGATTTTCGATTTTGTTGGCTCTGAATTTGTGGGCTATAGTTCAGTTGATTTTCAAAAAAATTGAATTTTCCACGAAACGTGTAGAAATATTCGACCGATCCAAATGGCCGTTTGTATGACAATTACAGGTCTCAACGCCTATTGATAGAGGTATCAATCATCGAAATCGGAGCACATTTGCAGATTTTCGATTTTGTTGGCTCTGAATTTGTGGGCTACAGTTCAGTTGATTTTCAAAAAAATTGAATTTTCCACGAAACGTGTAGAAATATTCGACCGATCCAAATGGCCGTTTGTATGACAATTACAGGTCTCAACGCTTATTGATAGAGGTATCAATCATCGAAATCGGAGCACATTTGCAGATTTTCGAATTTTGAGGCCCTGAATTTGTGGGCTATATAGTTCAGTTGATTTTCAAAAAAATTGAATTTTTCACGAAACGTGTAGAAATATTCGACCGATCCAAATGGCCGTTTGTATGACAATTACAGGTCTCAACGCTTATTGATAGAGGTATCAATCATCGAAATCGGAGCACATTTGCAGATTTTCGATTTTTGTGGCTCTGAATTTGTGGGCTATAGTTCAGTTGAATTTCAAAAAAATTGAATTTTCCACTAAACGTGTAGAAATATTCGACCGATCCAAATGGCCGTTTGTATGACAATTACAGGTCTCAACGCCTATTGATAGAGGTATCAATCATCGAAATCGGAGCACATTTGCAGATTTTCGATTTTTGTGGCTCTGAATTTGTGGGCTATAGTTCAGTTGATTTTCAAAAAAATTGAATTTTCCACGAAACGTGTAGAAATATTCGACCGATCCAAATGGCCGTTTGTATGACAATTCAGGTCTCAACAACTATTGGTAGACGGAGCACATTTGCAGATTTTCGAATTTTGTGGCTCTGAATTTGTGGGCTATAGTTCAGTTGATTTTCAAAAAAATTGAATTTTCCACGAAACGTGTAGAAATATTCGACCGATCCAAATGGCCGTTTGTATGATTACAGGTCTCAACGCCTATTGATAGAGGTATCAATCATCGAAATCGGAGCACATTTGCATATTTTCGAATTTTGTGGCCCTGAATTTGTGGGCTATAGTTCAGTTGATTTTCAAAAAAATTGAATTTTCCACGAAACGTGTAGAAATATTTGACCGATCCAAATGGCCGTTGGTATGACAATTACAGGTCTCAACGCCTATTGATAGACGTATCAATCTTCGAAATCGGAGCACATTGGCAGATTTTCGAATTTTGTAGCTCTGAATTTGTGGGCTATAGTTCAGTTGATTTTCAAAAAAATTGAATTTTCCACTAAATGTGTAGAAATATTCGACCGATCCAAATGACCGTTGGTACACAATTACAGGTCTCAACGCCTATTGGTACGTCTACCATTAGACGTATCAATCTTCGAAATCGGAGCACATTGGCAAATTTTCGAATTTTGTGGCTCTGAATTTGTGGGCTATAGTTCAGTTGATTTTCAAAAAAATTGAATTTTCCACGAAACGTGTAAAAATATTCGACCGATCCAAATGGCCGTTGGTATGACAATTACGGGTCTCAACGCCTATTGATAGAGGTATCAATGCTAGTACGCATTTTCACAATCATCCGGTGTTCCCATTTTATTCATTGTATCGTCGAAATCCCTAACATGTTTTCATTTCTGAAATTAATTGCCTCTCTTTCTAAATGCTGTTTGAACTTCATGTCTTGTATTTTCTGTAGAATTTCATGGTGTCGAATGTACTGGTTTTAAAACAGAAAATGATTCTGCACTGGGAAATTTTTGTTGCTTCTACAAAGGCGCCTAATATTTTTAGCCCAGGGCGCCTAAATATATAAGAACGGCCCTGTATGATCTTATATATCTTATAAATCTTAATCTTATATATCTCATGATTCAGGGTTGCGTTGTTTCGTTCCTTTATTGGTTCTGATAATTTTATTTTATCCAATCAAAGGAACCAGAATGAAAATAACGTCATTTTTACCCAACGAGATTGGTTTAAAAAAATTTCAAATGGAAGGAAGGAACGAAAGAATGCAACACTGAATCCGCCTTCACTGGAACCGCTGAAGAATATCCAAGTTTGAGTTGCTTGCTACCATTTTATAGAGCAGTAGTTTGTTTTCAATCTACAAACTTGATTTTCTGCCTAACAGCCAATACATTTTTGTCAGTTTCATTCCCAATTGCTTTCTTTTTGCCCATATATGTTTTCGGCCATGTCAGTCGTTTATCGAGGAGAATACCTAAATATTTTACTTCGTCAGTTTGAGGTATATTCTGGTTATTCATTTGTATTGGTGGAACATGTACCTCCTCGCATAGTAAAGGTTATATGATTAGATTTAGCATCATTAACTTTAATTCTCCATTTTTTCATCCATGCTTGAATTCTGTTAATATTTTCCTGCAAAACTTCTGTAGCTTTACTGGGATCTTCATGTGATAAGAGTACTGCCGTGTCGTCTGCAAATATTGCGACAGTTACTTGATTGCTTGTAGGTAATCTGCGGTATATAGCAGATATAATATCGGCTCAAGCACGCTGCCCTGTACGCCAGATTTAATTGGGCGGACATTTGTATACGCATCTTGATGTTTTATTATAAAATACCTGTCCGGTAGATATGATGTTAATACTCTGTAGAAATCATGTGGCAACCATCGCTTAATTTTGTATTGTAATCCCACATGCCACACTTTGTCAAAAGCTTGCGCTATGTCCACGAATAAAGCAGAACAATATCTTTTTTCCTCCAGAGCTTCTTCAATTACTTGAACTATTCTGTGCACTTGTTCTATTGTTAAGTGTTCTGGCCTAAATCCAAACTGATGATCCGGAATCAGCTTTTTCTCCAATAATATAGACTTTTGACGCTTAAGTAGTAATTTTTCAAATAATTTAGACTTAATTGGTAGCAAGCTTATATTGGTAGCAAGCTTATATTGGTATATAATACCCTGTCCTAAGTATAGCGTTGAATAAGTAGGTTATAAATTCAATATCCTGGCGCCTTTTTAGGATTTAACCCTCTCTGTATCACAGTTTTTACTTCTAACATAGAAAACCTCGTGATAGTATGATTCATTTGCAATGGTGCTTCCAAGTAGTTTTGAATGTTGTTGTTCTGTTCATCCGTACTTTCTGACGGATATAGCTGAAATACCCTTTCAAAATGGTTTGCAAATACTTCAGCCTTTTCATCGTTATTTCTCGCCTATACCGTCACTTTTACGTATCGGCAGAATATGCTGTTGTGGTAGTTTCAGCTTCTTAGTCGCCTTTCACAGTGGATAATCTGTGTTTTCTGTTGGTGAGAGCGGTGATAAATATTATTGAATTGACTGGTTTTTTCATCGAGAAGCAGTTCTTTTAACTTTCTGACTGCTTTGTTTAGTTTATGTTTAGCGATGACCCAAACCAACTGATCAAATTGTTTCATTTTTATTGCATGTTTTGGTGGCAGTATATGATATACCTGGGTATTTTTAGGAAAATTTTGCTGGTGTTATGCTTTTCGGGTATTAACATGACATCTATTTCTTATTCTATCAAGAAACTTTTATCTACTTGCCCATGTTGTGACAAGCCGTTGGCATTCCAGATTGCTAATTTAAGGGTTCTGGACATTGAATGATTTGGAGACAATAGTCTTTAGAAAATTAAGTAGGTATAGTGTCCATTTTGATCATTCATTTTTCAATCATAATTTCCAACCGTTGTGTAGAACATTGCTCGGGCAGTTGTTGATGATTTTTTGAGTTATCCGTTGATTGGTTTTCTTTGGTACGATTTCCTTCCGAAGTTTGACCTTTAATTGTATCTTTCTTCTTCTTGTAGCAGACTGTGACTCCTCCACTATGTTTTCTCTGAAAGGTGGAAATCTGCGGGTTTGAACTTTTTTATACACACTGCAACCTCTTTATCTGGCTGGATGGCTACCCATCGTCTTATAATTTACAATTTTATTAATCTCGTTCGTCTCATTTATTACCGTCCCACTGACTTTAGCCAAGAGTCTATTGATCAGTGAGGCTTCTGGAAGTGCTGCTAAAAGAGTGGTAGCCTTCTATGCGCTTAATAATTCCACTTATAATATCTTTATTTTTGTTGTTACTTCAATTTCCCATGATCCTAAAATAAATTATTCTGGACAAAGATTATAGATCTCTTGCAGTTGTTTAGGTTGGGACAACATACAAGTTCTGTTGTGGGATCAAGAGAACAATTTAAAATTAGTAACGCGATCATAACATTTAGCAATAACTTCATCAAACTAGTTGTTCGACCTGCGTGCTCGACCGTGCACGTTATACCATATACTTATCACATCATAAGCTTACTGACACTATTAAAAAAATCAAAAAGCCCCAAAAACTCATAAATCGTGTATATACATATTCATGCATAATACCGATTTAATTTCATTCCGATCCTAATTTTTGTATTTTTAATTCAAAATCGTAAATCAAATTATCCAAAAACCCAAAACATATCGAACCGAAAAATCAAAATACCATCACCATCCAAATTCAAAACAAATATCGTGTATCATTATCATTATTTTGATTAGACGTGAGATCGATTTAGAGAAAGAAGCCTAAAATTAAAATTAGATTTCATAATAAATTAAGAGTTTCGGCGCGGTATCCCAAAAAGAAATCGTTAAAACAAAAAAACGAAAAAAAACTCTTTCACAATTCAATTCCAATTATTCAATCGATATCTCAAAACACAAAAACATCGTAGAAATGTAAAAAAAAAAAATACTTTGATTCAAAAGTACCGAATTATCGACCTTTAATACGTTCATACTCAGATCTTGATGTACTCTTACATATGATATATGAAAGAATCGGTGTCTCAATGAGTTGAGAAGCAATACAGTGTTTTAGACAAATCAAATCAAAATCAAAGATAAAAAATTAGATGGTTATGATTCAATCTGTACAGATGATATAAAAAAAAAATTTGTTAACCGGAGGCGACATCAACCGATTAATTTAATTTGGTTGTTAGTTGTTTTCTCATTCAAAATGGTCTCCGCATAAATATAATTTGTTGGACATGCTTCTGATTTCTATATCAACATCATCATTCGCGGGTCATTCACTCAGAATCTCATGCATTCAGCATGCGCGTATGCAAATCGGTATATATATGTAGAAGATAATATATTGATTATATTGACAGCTTCATTTGTACGCGTATAAAACATTATTAATTTCCAATTCACCTACATTTTACCCCCAATATAACAGCGAGCGAAAATTTATTTTCTTTATACGAGTACCATATCCCATAAGATAATTTATCATCTTACAAAAAAAAAATTAAAAATTAAATTAATATTTATTTTCACAAATTTTTAAATTAAAAAATATTTATAAAAATATAAAAATCTAATCAAATGATTATTTCTCCCATGTCGAGTCTTTATGGTGAGTGTGGTGTTACTTCTTCTATATATATGGTATATATACGCGCGGCTTGCGTGTTAATTTAAAATATTTTGCTTCGTGTTTGCCTTCTCGTTTTGACACCAACAACAATGATGTTTACAATTACAATGTGTACATACATCTGTATATATGGTAGATGTTTGTTTGGTGATTCGGTTTATCGATGTTTTCACATAATGTGTCTGTTTATTCATCGCGCTCATTCTGTGCACAGAAAACGTAATTTAAATAATGAAAATGCTACAATTTTGACATTTTATAAATAATTGGTGGCAGTCATGATCATAGCATTCTGTAAACATGGGAAGCTTATTTAGCTTATCCGAACTCGTTTTGTTTTTATCTGAGTGCAGTTTATAACAAACTGTAACTCTATTCGGGAAATCAACGACTTCAGTG
This sequence comes from Tipula helvola, assembly GCA_963556165.1. Classification (NCBI taxonomy): domain Eukaryota; kingdom Metazoa; phylum Arthropoda; class Insecta; order Diptera; family Tipulidae; genus Tipula; species Tipula helvola. Next base: position 44,895,856 of record OY744482.1, read on the forward strand.
AATGCAATTCGTTTGTTTTCGTTGTTTATTAATATATATTAATTCGTTGTTTATTAATATAATATATAATATTTTTGGTTTTCCATTGCAAAATGTCAGCCAAAAATCATTTTTTTAACCACAAACAAAATCGAATTTAATCAAAATCGGTTAAGAAATAGGCTTGCGCATCATAACGGGCAATATGAAAGTTTCATACCGAAGCCATTTTGAAGCTCTGAGGCCATGTCAAAGTGGATTTAATTCAAAATGATTATTGAGTTTTCCTGTAATAAAAGGGAAAATAAAAAATGTACTTTCATGTTCAAAAATAATTTATTGACCATGTGACAAGCATGAATTTTTCAAATTAATGCCGGCTACCGCAAGTACCTGCCCTTGAACCATAAATTAATTATCATTGCAACTGCCTGCACAGTATCCATCACAGAGTATATATACTTGTAGGTCGTAACGGATTCTGGAAGAGAAATAAGTCTATTTGAGTCAGAAGGAAATCTCCAAGGGACAGCAGTTGTTGCGCGAATTTACGCTACCAAATGCGATGTAAAGCTGCAACTAAATATCGCTCATGCGCAATTACCAGTAATCGAGACATTTACGATAGAATTTAAGTCTTATTTTGATATAAGACAGGCATTCAAACAAAATTTGATTCAAATTACTGCGATATTTAGCGCGAAGCTTGTAACGAAAATAAATGCACATGCGCAGAATATTTTTTCGTGAGGAAAATAAAACAAAACCCTTGAAAAGTCATATATGTATTTGGGGTTTCGGCATCAATTCAGTATAAGTTTAAATGTCGGATATTAGTAAATCGGTTTACATAATATGTAAGTAAGAAAAGTAAATCATGGATTTACTAGACATATAACCTTAGGTTAGGTTAGGTTGAAGTGGCTGCTATCGCACACTTAGGCCAGCAATGGCCCGTTGTGATACCACAGGATACCATCTCCCCATTACTCCCGTTGAAACCAACCAGAGCTATTTATATAGCGTAATAAATCTCGTACTCCACAGTCCGCGAGTTCCGAAAGGCTGTCCATACCGTACACACCCAAATACTTATGCCTTCTGTATGATAGCGCCGGACATGAGCATAGGAAGTTTTCCAAAGTCTCCTCCTCCTCTTCGTCCATGCAACTTCTACAAAAGTCATTCGTCTGTATCCCCAGCCTTCTCGCATGCTCCCCAAAAAGGCAGTGACCTGTCATTATCCCTACGACCCATCCTATTTCTTGTCTTCCCAGGGATATTAGTTCCTTGGAGCGCCGCAAGTCCAGTTTTGGCCAAACCTGCTTTGCTACCCTGCACGTGAGAGTGTTGATCCACCTCTCATTTGTCAAGGCGATTGCCTTTTTATTCAGCGCCCATTTTAGCACTGCCATAGGCCTCCCCAGACCTACCATTTCCGGCTGCATCTGGAGAGTCGTACCGTACCTAGCTAGTTCGTCCGCCCTGCAGTTCCCCGTGACGTCCGAGTGACCCGGGACCCAGATTATCTGGATGCTGAAATACTCGCTCATCTCGTTAAGAGATGATCGGCAATCCAGCGCCACCCGCGACTTCAGACAAACTGCCTCAAGTGACTTGATCGCTGCCTGACTGTCCACATAAATTGCGATATCCCTCCCGGATACCACATTATGCTTCAACCATGTCATGACTTCCCCGATCGCCACCACTTCAGCCTGGTACACGCTGTAGTAGTCAGGGAGACGAACAGAAATATTAACATTAAGTTTAACACAGAAGACTCCGGCTCCTTCCTTATCGTCTAGCCTCGAGCCGTCCGTGAAAAATTGCATTGCCTCGTTTTTCAAGATTGATCCGTTTCTCCAGGATTCCCTTGAGGGAAAGATGGTACGGAAACGCTTATCGAAGCACAAAGTTGGTGTAATATAATCCAGATTCGCCAGTTCTTCGCCAGCGAATCTACCTATCGTCGAGTGTCCCACCTGAAGACACTTCCACTGAGAGACAGCCAAGAGTCTCGTAGCCACGTTGGATGCCATCTGTTTACCATAAAGGTCGATTGGAATAAGGTGGAACATAACCTCTAAAGCGCGTGTAGGTGTTGTCCTAAGCGCCCCGCTTATAAGCATACAGGCCGTTCTTTGTACCTTCTCCATCATACCTCTATATGTTACCTTATCTAGAGCTGGCCACCAAATGCCCACCCCGTACATTAGCACAGGTCTTACCACGGCGGTATAGAGCCAATATACCAGCTCCGGTTTCAAGCCCCATCTCTTACCTATAGCGTTCCTACATGAGTATAAGGCTACAATAGCCTTATTCACCCTTTCCAAAGTGTTAGGCTTCCAGCTGAGCTTACTATCAAAGATTATGCCCAGAAATCTCGCTCGGTCAGCAAAAACTAGTCCGCTGCCGTTTATGATAGGAGGGCTAACCACCGGAATTTTATATTTCCTAGTAAATAGTACCAGCTCTGTTTTGGAAGGGTTAATCCCCAATCCACACTTGCTGGCCCATTTCGTAACAATCAGGAGTACATTCTGCATAACATCCCTAATCGTATCTAGATATTTGCCTGAGACAGCTATCGCTACATCATCAGCATATGCTACAACCCCTATCACCTCTCTCTCTAGTTCCAGCAGCAATCCATTAATCACTGCACTCCAGAGAATGGGGGACATTACACCTCCTTGTGGGGTTCCTCTAACCGAGGTAATAGTCCTGCTTACCAGCATCTGATTTATTAACCTACTTATAGAGCAGTCGTCCACCTTCAAAAAAGACAATCCTTCCATGATCGCCTCCGTTTTTACATTATTAAAAGCACCCTCGATATCGATTAATGCTACCATGCAAAACTCTTGCAAGTAAATTGATTTCTCAATTGTGCGTACTAGATCGTGCAGAGCTGTGTCCACCGACTTTCCCTTACAGTACGCATGCTGCGACATTGCCCAATTCCTCGGTTCAATTCTTGATCGAATAAACACATCTATCAACCTTTCCAGGGTTTTCAGCAGAAAGGATGATAGAGTTATAGGCCTCAAGTCCTTTGGACGAGCATGTGAGCTCTTTCCCGATTTCGGGATAAAGATTACTTTGACCTCTGTCCAATTCCTAGGAATATAGACTAGTTTCAAACATCCCCTGAAGATAACCTCTAGCCAGGGGATGATGGCTGCCGAGTTCTTTTGAATCTCTGCTGGTATAATCCGATCCGGGCCCGCCGACTTATAAGGCTTAAAACCCTGCAGCGCCCACCTGATCCGCTCTCCATCCAATATGCCCTCCATAACTATTGGAGGTGTTCCTCGATGAGCTCCTATGACATATAACCTTAGTGCTATGTGATTTTAAATTGTAAGTATGTTAAGTAAATTAGTTATTTTGAGTGGATTATGTGTTTTTTTTTGTTAAATGATGCAACTTGTATCTTATACTAGAATGCGTTTTATAAAGATATATCCAGAAATTATTTGTATAACAATATAATTGTTTCATTAAAAATAATGGAAACCTTGAGAGGTGTTAACATTCAAGCCACAATATTGGTCGAAATTTGTGATTACCTATAGTACAGCGCAGCAATGCAAAATTTCCTCATTGCTGTACGCAACTGTATGATATTGTATCTAATCGCTTCATTGCATCTCTATTATTATTATTATTATTATTTTTTTTTTTTTCTTTTTTTTTTCATTTTTTTTTATTACGACTGAGACTGCGCTCATCTAGCAATTTTTCTTTCAAATACAAATTTTTATATATCTAGTAAAATTCACGTTTGTTGGGGTGTAACCCACTGGTTAGCCCCATAATCAATTAAACCTATTTACTAATTTTAGTTTGGTAAGTTCACTAGGTCAAGTGGCCTCGTTCTTTGGAGTCTTCTTTCAACGACAGGGTTATCTATCATATGGCGAATATAGGGGTTTCCATGTTCCTGGAGCCTTGTTTCGTGTTTTGCGGCATGCATTTTTATTTCCTCTTTGATGTATTCCATCCGTAGGTCCCTGTGAAGGTCTTCGTTTCTTGCGTACCACGGAGCATTGACGATGCTACGAAGAACCTTGTTTTGAAACGTCTGTATCATTTTGGCGTTTGTTTGCTTGGTACATCCCCAGAGTTGTATACCATAGGTCCATATCGGCTTCAAAATTTGCCGATATAGCAGCAGCTTATTGTGAATTGTAAGCTCAGAGCCTCTACCTATGAGCCAATACATTTTTCTGAACTTTATGTTAAGTTCTTCTTTTTTCTTTTTGACATGCTCTCTCCACTTAAGCTTGGCATCGAGGGTCATGCCAAGGTATTTAGCTGTATTTGCATATGGCACGAGTCGCGAGTTAATTTCTATAGGTAGGTGGTAAGCCTTTTGATAAGTAAAGTTAATATGCGTGGATTTTGTCTCATTAAGTTTGATTCGCCAACGCTTTGTCCAGTTACAAACCGCATTGGTCATCCTCTGGAGTTTGCTCGTTGCATCAGCGACATTATTTTCAACTGCCATAATTGCTGTGTCATCTGCAAAGGTGGCTATGGTTCCTTCATTTGTGGTTGGTATGTCCCTTGTATATAGTAAATACAGGATTGGTCCTAAGACACTCCCCTGCGGGACACCGGCAGAGATTTTCTTTAGCTCAGAGTATTCATCCTCATATTTCACTCGAAAGTGTCTATTGGATAAATAAGATCTTAGTATGGCATAGAATTGTCTCGGTAGATCTCTATGCAGCTTGTATTCCAGACCACTGTGCCAGACTTTATCGAATGCTTGCGCGACGTTCAGGAATATGCTTGAGCATACTTTTTTACGTTCTAACGTTCTTTCAATTATGTTGGTGATTCTATGGACCTGTTCAATTGTAGAATGCTTTTCTCTGAATCCAAATTGATGTGGAGGAATTAGTTGTCGGTCCTCAATTATTGGTTTAAGTCTCTTTAGTAATAATTTTTCAAAGAGTTTTGACAAAATTGGCAGCAGAGAAATTGGCCTGTATGATTTTTTATCGTTAGGTGGTTTATCAGGTTTTGGTATCATGATTACTTCTGTTACTTTCCATTGATTCGGAACATATTTTAACCGAAAGCTCGCATTGATTATGTGTAGTAGCTTACGAAATCCTTTGTTAGGTAGAGCTTTGATAATTTGGCAAGTAATCAAATCATACCCTGGGGCTTTTTTAACATTCATGTTACTTTTCACTTCTTCTTTTAATTCTTTGAGAGTTACTGGCCGTATTTCAAACTCATCCAGCTTGTGAATAGATATTATATTTTCATTGGCAGTTTGTCTTGGTAGTGGTTGGAAGGTTTCCTGGAGATACTCCGCAAATAGATCAGCCTTCTCTTTGTGGCCTCTTGCCCAGGTTCCATCATCCTTTTTAAGTGGAGGCACTTGCATTTTGGGTCTTTTGAGTCCCTTCGTCGCCTTCCACAGTGAGTAATCAGAATTTTTTTCATCAGTTAGGCTAACCAGATATCTGTTGATTGATTCATTTTTAACTTCTTTAAGAAGGGATTTGAGGCTGTTACATAAATTGTTAAGAATTGTTTTGTTCTCCGGTGTTCGATTAATTTGCCAGGTTTTACGAGCTCGTCGTTTTTTCTTACCAACTCTCTAACTTCCATTGGGTAGGATATGTTAAGCGTCTTCTTATTTTGTAAAATGGGAGTGCTTGCCAATGCAGCATAGTGAATTATTTCATTGAGTTTCTCCAATTCGTCTTCCAACTGTCGAGAATTTCTTATCGGTACCTGGAGATTGATTTTGTCCTCCATTATTTCACGAAAGAGAACCCAGTTTGTTTTTGAATTTGTTAATCTGGGTGCACTTTCCCTTTGAATTACAGTTTCACTGACTGTCATGATAACCGGTGAGTGATCCGATACTAGAGAATTGCTGTTTAGTTAAATATAGTTCTGAGATATACCTCTTGCCACATAAAAGTCGATTAGGTCCGGTATCTTAGCTTCGTCACTGGGCCAGTATGTTGGGGAACCACCAGAGTAAAATTCACATTTTGATGTCTGGGCTGCTTGAAACAATTCTTTACCCTTTGACGTCGTAAGTCTAGATCCCCAATAGGTGTTTTTTGCATTAAAGTCTCCTCCAATAATAAAATCACGTCCTAATGATTTAAATAGTTTAATGTAGTCCTCCCTTTTCAAGTTATGCCGGGGAGGACAGTATATTGCGGAGACAGTAAGCTGTCTGTGTTTAATGTGAATCCTAACAGTGGTGACTTGCATTGTTTCTTCTTCGATTTCTGTTTCTACATGGTGTTTTATATTTTCTTTTATTAGTAATGCTGAACCACCTCTTGCTCTTTCCGCTGGATGAATGGAATGATATAAGTTATAACCCCGGATTTTAACAAACGAAGATTTAACAAAATGACTTTCGGATATTAGAAAAATGTCGATTTTTTCTGTATTTAAAAATATTTCTATTTCTGGAATATATTGCATAAGTCCATTCGCATTCCAGAATTCCAGATTGCTATTCTGAAAGTTGTGTTCTTACTTAACATTTTTTATCGGATTGCGTTGTGGGAGTTGCATTTTCTTCAGTTGATCAAATATCATGTTGTTCAGGGTACTTTGGTCATCTAGCCGCTTTGTAATAGCTTCGATGCTGTTCATAATGTTTTCCATAATTCGATTATTTTCAGAGCCCATATATTTGGTTGAACCCGAGCCTTTCACTACCTGAGCAAATGTTCTTCTTTGCCCTGCGTTGCTTGGTTGTGGATTTTGATCCATCTGATTTGATGGTTGAATCCTTCGAATTTCATGATTTTGCGATTGATTTCGTGATTTATCTCTTAATTTTTGTAGGTGTTTAGCAACCTCACAGCCCCGATAATTGGCCGGATGTTGGCCTTTACAATTTATACACTTAGCTGGTACATCTCTCCCTATTGTACATGCCTGGGTAAAATGTTTACCTGAGCATTTTACACATCTCGGATCCCGGCTGCAATATTTTTGGGTGTGATTAAATCCCTGACATTTCTTGCATTGTGGTATGCGTGTAGTGGTTCTCCTCATTGGTTCAATTTTTACCTTCATGTGAAGAATTGCTTTTATACCATAAATATTTTGAACATTTTCTGAGTTATCAAATACTAGCATAAAAAGAGGGAGTCCCCTTTTATTGAAAGTTGGGTTTCCTTCTTGGTTTTCTATTCTCTCTTTTTTAATCATATTCACAGCATCTAGGCCTTTATTTTTTAAGTCTTCCATTATTTCTTCGCTTGAGCAAGTGTGATGCAAACCTCTTGCCATAACTTTTATCGGTCGAGCCTGTTTGTCCTCATAGGTAAACCACTGATACTTTTCAGCATTCAGCTTCATAGATAATGTTCTATAGGTTTCTGAGTCCAGAGTATTAATTTTCCAAACGTCATTGTTTAGCGCTGTTACCTTATATTCTTTGTTAGTAACCGATTTCATCAGTGACTGAATTATTGGGTAACTGGTTACTCCCACGATACTTATTGGTGGGGGGTTTTTCTTTCGGTTGCACCAGTTTTGGTGCAATGTTCTTGGTAGATTTACTACCTTTCGGTTGATTGGCCTCAGGTTGGGCAACTTCCGGTTCGGTACTTGTAGTTCCATTAACATTTAGTTGTTCAACCTCAGGTGACGATTCAGCTTTTCTTTTCTTACCCTTCCTGGAATGTTTTTTTTTCTTCTTTAGGATCCAGTTCGTCTCCCTTTCTAATTCATCCTCATCAGTGAGATAGTTGACTTTCTTTGGTTCAATACTCTCTAATTCGCTTTGTTCTTTAGCATCCCGATTCATTTTTAGAAGTTCATTTTCTCGCTTTAGATACTCAATTTCTTCGCTTAGCTTGGCAAATGATTGCTCCATCTTCTGTAGCCTCTCAAAGAGATCCATATTTTCCTTTTCTAGGTCAACAGTTCTTTCACTGAATCCTACTGCTCGCAGTGTAAAATTTCCGCTGGCATCACTTCTTTCATGTAGTGTTTGGCCCTCCTCAAAATCCATAGGGCCAGCCTTCGAAGAGGATCGATCCCCCCCGGATGTATTGTCCAGTCGACTGATTAGAGTACCACTTGGGGTAATAACTTTCTCGGACTTATGCATTGCATAGAGTCTTGCTGGTGATCGTGGCACTATGGAACTTCTTCCAAATGGATTTACAGAACTTATCACCTCAGAAGTATTGCGGTCATTGGATAACGACGACTGGGAGCCCGCTTGCTCACCCCTCAAAGTCGCCGGCACTGGGTATCCGTTTCCCTGCGCCGTAAGGTTTTCTCCATTAGAGTCCCCCATATTGGTTATTATATTCAGGGAACCACCCCTAGCTAGTTTTGGTCCACGAATGGTATTTTATTTCCCATTTACCCTCCGACAAGTCGGTTAGGGTTTCCCCCTATCCGCCACCTGGGGACGCGCCCGATGGGAGACTAGCAGCTCCACACGAGATCTCTATTATTAATAATTAATAAAATATTTATTTTTGACCATATTATATACCTTCAGAAAATCAGTAATTTTGTTACACAATTTTCTACTAACAAAAAGTTCAAACAATACAACAACGCAAAACTTTCAGCACTTCGTTGCATAAGCAAAACCAGCGAAAAAAAACTCATCGCTGCCATACATGATATAGCAATTGCTGCGCTGCACTGAACGCAGCCATTTTGTCTCATTTGAATCAACCTGATTTTGTTTTGATTTTTAAACTAACTACTTAAATCATTTTTTTATTATTTTTAATTTATGGTGAAAACAGACGTGCAGACCTACACATGAATCACATGTGCATCTTTTTGTGATATCTATTTTCATTTCTTTTGGTTGGTAGTAGAATTTTTTATGAGCTGTCAAATTGGTTATAAACTTTTGTAAGTATCAGATCGTTTTCAATTTTTGTGTGTATTTAATAACAATTTTAGTTAGAAAGAATGGATGTGGTCAAGTATGATCATTTTAATAAATTAATTTTTGTTTATTTAGCGTATATAAAAGTAATAAACTTGTGTAATGCTCAAAGTAGATCGAAAAGTACAAGAATATGGACGCGCGAAATATTTTCTGAAAATGAACGCGAATTACACGGCTTCTTCTCTAAACTGTTCCTTAAAATTAAAGAGAAAGATCCGGAACAATTTAGGAAAACCACTAGGATGGGAATAAGGGAGTTTGAAATTTTACATAATTTATTAAAAAATAAATTACAAAAAAAATAAATTATTCGAACTCCAATAGATCCCGAATTTAGATTGGTTTTGACACTAGTGTAAGTAAACTAATACTTTTTTAAATGAATATGATGTCAATATTAAACTAATTCAATTAATTGTGACTTTTAGATATATTTGGCCCATGGTGCAGCTTGGCAAATTTTGTCGTGGTCTGTCCGCATCGGCGTGTCTACCGTGCGTGAAATTAAATTGGAGGTATGCCAAATAATTTGGGATGAACTGAGTGGAATCTACCTGTCTCCACCGACAGAAGCCGAGTGGGACAAAATTATTAATGACATCTACATTAACACAGGAATGCCAAATGTCGTTGGTGCAGTCGATGGCAAGCACATACGTTTAAAATGTCCATCACACTCTGGCTCCAAATATTACAACTATAAAAATTATCACAGTATTGTTTTGCTAGCAGCATGTGATAGAAACTACGTATTTACGGCGGTAGATGTTGGTGCATATGAGCCAAAATGACGGTGGCATTTTGAAACAGAGCGCTTTTGGACATCAGATTTTAGAAATAAATATGAATATTCCAAAATCTAGAAAATTGCCGCAAACAAATGAAGAATTCCCGTGCTTCTTTATCGGTGATTCAGCATTTTCATTGCGGTCAAATTTGATACGGCCATATTCTGGAGGTCTCTTTCCAAAAGACAAAGACTATTTCAATAAACAATTATCTTCGGCTAGGGTTAAAATTGAAAACACATTTGGAATTCTAACCGCTAAATTTCGTGTCCTTACAAACTCTTTGAGCATGTTCCCAGAGAATGCCGAAAAAATTGTAAGAGCGACATTGGCGCTTCATAATTTTATAAGGCTAAATGACGGTACCAACTATTTCTCTAATAATTTTGTGGACCACGTTAATGTTTATAGTGAATTTGTACAAGGGAGTTGGCGAAACGAAGTCGAGCCTATACCGCAATACAGGATGTTAGTAGATATAATGCCAGCAGAGAATCGTTTTCAATTAGAGACGCTATAAAAGATTATTTAGAAAATGTCAGAAAGTAAGTAAAGTCTAATTCAAAATGTATTTAATTTTTAATTGTTATATAAATTCGCATTCACTACTTTTAGTATTTCAATTTGCAATTTGCCAAATTCGGTTGGTGATATGCATGCGCTCTCCACTTGTTCACATACAGCTTCAAAAAAAAGTCACACATGAGTTTTTGGTGCTTGTTCCTCGTGAATAAAAGATTTTTGCAATTTCTATCAGCTGTTTCATTTCGATTCTTGTCGATTCTAAAATTGCATCGGATTTATTTTTTTTTTGAGCCAGCCAATTTGTGTTCATTGTGCACTCAAGAAAACTAGAATTTGATGCGCTACTTTCATTCCATTCAGTATCAATACTCGAATTTTGATCCGGATCGTCATATTTTGTCGAATGTTTGGGATAATTTCCAGTTTCCAACTGGAACCAAATTTCCGACGCAATGACACTCCACATCTTAGAGCCGAAGCAATCTTGGAAAATAAAACATCATGTTTTTTATTAGGAAATGCATAAATAAAAAAATGTACAACATTGTGACTTAATTACTGAATTAATACGATTTCAAAATACCAAATTAATCTGGTATTAAAAAAATTGATTGCATTTTTTTATTTATCGTGTACTTTTCAATAAGGTGAACATTTTTATTTAGCCTTTCGCAGTCGCACTGGGACGATTTCGTCCCAAGCGAAATTTCACTTGGGAGAACGTGCCAGTGCGAGCGAAAGTTTAGTTCAAATTAAAGAGTAGGGTGATTTTTTGTCGAAAGCTGCTAAAATTCTCTCTAGAAAGCCTGCTTGTTTTGCTGATATGCAGATATTATGATATCAATCTTTATTATTAGTTACTACAAAAAACCATACAAAAAAAATTTAAATTTAGTCGTTTATCACTCGCACCACTCAATGTGTATATTACACACACTACTACTAACGCCGACTGATATTTGAGCATTTTCACTCTCTATTCTTTTTCTAATTTATACGCAAAATGTCAAAAACATGTTTTTCATTTTGAGTCATGACATTTTTGCAGAGAAAATAATCTTCGGTGTATTTCTCATTAAAATCCTCAACTTCCCTCTCGTTGAAATTATCCATTTTCAGGTGATCAAATAATAACAAATAATCAAACCCCGGTTTTCCTTAAACATTAGGGGGTTCATTATGAGAATCCATGGTCATTTATTTTGTACTATGGTCCATAGTTTATTTGTTAAAATTTAGTTTAAGACAAGTTTTTATAGCGTTTTCGCTCAGATACCGATTTATTGTAAAGAATATAATAACTTTTATGCTTAAATAATTGTGGATTCTCATTCTAGAAGGGTTCAACGGTCTTCATGAATATTTTTAGATTTTTCAAAGCGACCTAAAACGTTGAAAACTGTTCGTGAACGTTTTCGACCGAGTACAATCACGGAAGCGTCGAAATTACAGTGAAACTCCCGACGGTTAATATCGCCAATGTCATTTATTTGCACATATGTATTTCAAAACCAATTATTGAGTGATTTAAAATATTTTAAATTTTATTTTTATCTTATTAACAACAGGCCTTTAAATTTCACCGCAAAATTTTTATTGTATTTTGTTAGTCAAACAAATTAAAAATATTTTTCAAAATTAATTTAATATAAAAAGTTGGATTAAAGTCAAAAAAATGAAATGTTTTATTTTATTTAGAATTATTTGTATCTTTCATCTTAATTACAACTAGAAACTGAAAATGTCATTATACGATGCCAGTATCATCGAATTGAGAATCATTCTGATGTTATGTTATTTTTGAAATTAATCCGTTTGAATATTACAAATATTATAATTTTTACAACGAAAGGTTAGCGGCAAATCTTGCTGCCACCAACCAGTAACAGTAACAAACAGTATACAAACAGTAACTTAATTTGATGCAATTGCACCATAATTAAAAACAACGCTGATTGCCATTGTATTCGAAACTAAATTCTGTTTTCAATGCAAATAATGTTTAAACAGATTTCGAAGCAAGACTTGTATCAAAAAATGCATCGTATATCACAAAAATTTTCAACAGTGTGAACGACGCTGCACGGAACCACTATGCGGCATCTTAACGAGTTCCTAAAGGATCAGCTGGTTGTGGCAGTTATTGACCAGTCCTAAGAGGATGGCAGTATCACGCCCGCTAATTGGAGGAAGTTGGAAGGAGCCCTATCCGCCACCAACCTGGAAGTCCTATCAAAAAACCCCGGACCTGCTCCGACTTGTCGGTATGGGGTTGACACAGGAATCAGGTGAAACTGACTGCATGTGCAGATCAGAGATCTTTACTGTTTTATACGGAGGCAGTCTCAGCTGGACACCCTGAAGAAGCGAACATCCAGGCGGAAACTCTCTCAACAGACACAGAGATGACAATATCCTGTAAACCTTCACCACTTTAAAGGCAACATCAGCTGCTCTCCTTTTAATCTTGGTTAATTGAAGACCTGGTGCTTGGACTTAAGACTTCCTGGTATTAATTACAGCACATCAAAAAAGAAGGAGGATTCGGTCGTGCAATCCCGTTAATAATAACACAAGTTGTTTTTTCCTATCTAATTTCAGCAGTATAGATGTAGGAGCGGTTATCATTGAGGTCGGGAAACGAAACTCCTGGCTAATATCAGCTTTCTTACCATACTATGAAATGAACCTTCTACCAGTCAATCTAAGTAAGCTAATTAGGGAGGCTCGGAAGCGTAAGGCTCGAATCCCTGGTGAGTAATGCAAATTGCCATCACACAATCTGGGGAACTACGGATACAAATGAACGAGGAGATTTATTGCTTGATTGCATTATAAGTATTAACCTTCATATATGTAACAAAGGCAATAAGCCGTCTTTTATAACTAAAAATAGGCAGGAGGTATTACATAACATACTTGTCCATAACTTTTTGATGAATAGTCTATTAAATCGGAAAGAAGACCATTCCTTCTCTGATCATTGTTATCTTCAGTTTGAATTGGGCATGGCGTTTCCTAAAGGTTTAATTTACAGTAATAGGAGGAAAACCGACTAGGATACATTTAGAACAATTCTGGGTAATTCTCTACCAGCTCCGGAGCCAGAACCACCAAAAACCACGCAACAACTTGATGGCCTGTAAATGGAGGTAAATGTCAGCCACCTTGGTGGTCCAAGGGGATTCAAAAATACGTCAAAAATACAAGGGACTCTTTAAAAAAGTATGGCATGGATAACAAGAGCCGCTGAGAACTGGAACTCCTACAAGGATGTCCTCAAAATTTATAAATATGCATTGAGAAGTGCCAAGAACAAATCTCGGAGACTATACTGCGGCAAAATCCAGGAGTCTTCGGAGATGCAAGCCTACGCCAAGTACTAACCTTTCCATCCCAACTTATTTTCAACGGCCGAATGGCATATGGACCACTATTAGTGCGGAATCCTTGGAAATTCTGCTGGAGACTCACGTTCCAGGTTGTTTCGAATCTGTATTTACGGTGTCAGTAGGTAATAGGGCAAGTAGCCTCGTACGCCAATTTTTTAGCAAAAGAACGATCCTGTGGACGGAAGTGAAGGTTGTATTCATACCTAAGGCGGGAAAACGCTAACACTGCAATCCCAAAGACCTCAGACCGATTAGCTTATATTCCTTCATGTTTAAAACACCGGAAAGATAAATAGAACCTCAAAATCTCAAAATGCTTATTGCAAGGGGATATCTGTGGAGACTGCTGTTCATTCTCATATTTGTTTCATTGAAAAATCTTCCGAGTATAGAGACTATGCAATGGTAAACATTTTGGACTGATAGAAAATGTTAAGAGATAGGCTCATAAATGCGTACTTGCGCCTGACTTTGGCGCTTGGTCATAAACGACCTGTTGTTAAAACTGGGGGCTGGTAGCTCTAAGTTGGTTGTCTATGCGGTTTTTTATTATTGTGGCAAATGTGCTGTGTGCCTTTTTATTGCTGTGGCATTCTTTCTACAAGGGCCAATGGTTGCGGGTTGTATGTGAGCCCACACCAGACTGAATTGGTTCTCTTCTCCAGGAAATATAAACTTCCTCATAATGATCCTCCGACCTAAATGGGGTCAATTTGACTTTCATTAATGAAGCGAAGTTTCTGGGTCTCGAACTGGATAGAAAGTTAAAATGAAAACGTAATTTTTTGGATAGGGTAAAGATGGCTACAGTAGCGCTATACCCTTTAAAAATGCCATTGGAAAAGGGTTGGGGCTGGAGCCCCGCATCGTACTTTGGATATACACCGCATTACTCCGACCCATTCTTTTGTATGGGGTAACAGTCTGTTGGCCTGCTCTGGATAAAACAACCAGCCAAAAGTTGTTGAGAACGATTAAAATCCACCTGATCTATGTTTTGTAATAAAGCGATTTCCAAGACCACTGACTATACTCTCACGTCACTATCTTTTGATATAAAGTTCCGGACTATGATCCCCTCCATAGAACACTGGATGGCGGATGCAGTTCTGGAACTTGGAGTTATAAACTTATGCTGGACAATTTTTATTTGTTTAGTCTATTAGACGTTTGCAGTTTGAAAAGCCTGTGAACTATAAAAACTATAAAATCACTTACTGTTTTTTTATGATTGCAGCACGACATCTAGAAGCAACAAAAAAAACCACGCTTGAACACAAACATGTATGTAACTAAACACTAATTCCTGTTATAAAAGCTCAGTATACGCATATAAGCGTATTTACTTGAAACATTTACAGAGAGTGATTAAATAATCCCAAATTTTGTTTGGGATTATTTACATATATCATATCTTAAGACATGACATTTCCGATTTAATTTAAAGCAATTTTTCAAGTTTAAAGAGTTTAAAGAGTTTCCAGTTCAAAGCTAAAGCTAAAGGTAAATGTAAGATTACAAATAAAAACAAATTGGAATTATTTCATTCTTTAGTCTTAATTTTTAATTTTATATAGTCCTCGCCATCCATATTCCATTTTATTATACAAATTGAGATTACTTGTAAACTATAAGGTTGAAAGTTAACTTTATTTGGAGCGCAAGGTACATTTTATGTTCCATTAAACCGGTGTATTATACAGCCCACCAAGCACGTATTTTTTTTTTTGCTGGATGCGCGGTGGCATAAGCAGTAAAAGTTTTTTGTGTCATTATAATATTTTTATTAACTATAACTTAAATATAAATTATTAAATTTTTTTTAAATTAGTATTTATGCATTTAATTTAATCCATGATTTTATGTTTACATAATACTTTGGCGCGTATATAAACGTTAGATTTTTATTGCTATAAAAATGATGTTTTAATTAAAATTTTACTGAATGCGCGCGGTTCATGTATTTATAATGGGTCGCATTATCCTAGAACGGAATATAAAGGATGTGATCACCAATTACTTAAACCTTAAAAGAGCTCGAAATCAAAGAAATGAAGAATATTAGCTAAATTAAAAATTCTCGTTTTATTGAAACAATGAATCAGTTGGATAGGTTGTCCTATTTGAGATATTTTAGTTTTACTTGAACTGGATAAACTAAATGCTATACCAATCGGGAAATTACAATAAACGAGGGTTAGCTCATTTTGTGGCTTTTTACTGCTCGCAATATAATAGTATAGTATTCAACAAGCATATAATGCTAGCTGTTATTCACGAAGTTGAAGTTCGCCGACACGAGCCGATAGGCTAGTGTCGTAAATCATCTGAGTGAATAACAGCCATTATATGCGAGTAGAATACGATACTTTGTCCACGACGGACAAATATCATTATGTTTTATAATCAAATCCTTTATAAATAGTCCTCAAATAATTTACGTCGACATTTTGCCGCCCCGGTGGCACAGTGGTTAGCATGCTTGCTTTAAGCTCCGGAGGTTCCGGGTTCGATTCCCGGCGGGTGATGAAAAAATCACGGCTCGTCAATGTTGGATCAATGAATTAATCAATCATTATCCGTTAAAAAAATGATTACGAAACTTCACAATGAAGCGGCCTAATCCCTCTATGGAATGTAGCGCCAGCGAAAAAAAAAAAAATTTGACGTCACAGTTTAATAATAATGAAAATGGCAAGAGACTACTAGATAAAATTTCAAAAATCAAATAATTTACTTAGAATTTTGAGCGGAAAATTTTTGTGAGATATCGTTATCACGCAATCATAAGAAAGAGCGCGAAATAAAAAAAATCGTATTTTTTTTTTTTTTTTTTGTAAGGACCCATGGGCGCGGGAATTTTTTTTTAAGTAAAACCAACGCATAGGTCGGTTAGCCTGTTAATTAGGCGTAAATTTAATTTCATTCTGGGGTGACATGTTCTACCATCACTTTCGATTCGTTTTCGATTGTGTTTTGTCTCTTGTAACAAGAACAAAATTGTACACTATTTTCTTCTTTCATTACAATTTTTCTAATGCGAACTCAGCCTTCTGTTTACTTTTCCTTTACTTCACATCGAAAAATATCGCAATCAAAATTTTTTGTGATAAAGAGTGATGAATGAAAGTAGAAATAGAATGTTGTTTTATTTGAGCAAGCTGAGAAAGCTTTAGAAATAGCATAATTGAAAAAGCGAAATAGAGTGCAATTTTGTTCTTGTTACAAGAGACAAAACACTATCGAAAACGAATCGAAAGTGATGGTAGAACATGTCACCCTTGGTCTCTCTATGTCAACTTTTTGCTGAGATATCTGACTTTGAATCAAAAAAGATCCTTTTGCCTTTGCTCATCGATATATCAGCAACCAATGATTGCACAGTAAACTTTAGGGCAGCCTTAAAAACTTCAGTAAATTTCCTACAAGACCCTTTAATGATTAGTTGAGAACAAATTTTTTTTTCACTCTCAATACTAATTTGAAAAAAGTACAAAAAACGACTTTTTAGGTTGTCTTAGTAAATCTACCGTTACTTTACAAATATTGATGAAAAGACTAATATTGCCAGGTCATTTTACAGTTTAATGTACTCCTAATAGCCCTGTATTATTTTCAAATTGATCCATCCAACCGTTTTTTCGGCCAGATTGATCAAAGTTTTACAAAACAATTAAACGAACAAGTGATCATCAAAATAAAAAAACGACTTTTTTCACATTTTGCGTTAGTTATTTGTTAACCCTTAATGATCGTAAGATTTTTTTGCAATATTCGCCCATAAGAGACGGCAGAAAATTAAATAAAGTTCTGCAATATGACAAATTATCATGGAACTTGGCAATTTCTCATCCGATTTTAGTGAAATTTGGTATGCGTTATTGAAATGGGATTCTAAAACGTTTCGTGGATGAAGTTCTGGAAAATGGCCAACTAGGGAGGAACTTGGCCATTTCTTATCCGATTTTGATGTAATACAGCATGTACGATGGAAATGGGATTCTAAAGTGATTTTTGGATATAGTTCTGGAATATGGCCAACTATGATGGAACTTGGCCATTTCTTAACCGATTTGAGTGAAAATTGGTATTCGCGATGGAAATGGGATTCTAAAGTGATTTTTGGATAAAGTTCTGGAATATGGCCAACTAGGATTACTTGGCTATTTGTTACAACTCATTATCATTGAATTTCCTAATAAACGAATAATGACTGACCTAAAATAATGTTTACTGGCATTTAAATAAGAAGCCACATCTTAATTTTGATTCTATATGCTTTACGTTTTTTTAATAAATTTGAACAGGAAAAAAAAAATATGTCATTGTAATACTACAAATGTTTAGGTGATGGAAAGCATAGATTATACCAAAAATAATATACATATCAGACTGTGTATCGGTTTATCATTGATCTCATCACGAAGATAACCATTCTCCCGCGTAATGGTATGAAAATTTGATTCTCACCACTACCAATTACCGAATTCTAATGCAATTGAAATTTGTTATCTGGTCATTAATGTTCAAACAACTGTAGTGAAAAGTTCAAAGAATAAAAAAATAAATATAATCTAAAACGTAATTGCATTGCAGAATTTTGCTTGCAATATCAGTGCTACAGCGGAATCTCTAAATTGTTTACCAAATTGGCTAAAAGGAATAAAAATGCAAACAAAAACTTGGAATGGTATTGTATACATCTTAAAATTGTACATTTTCTTACTTAACACTCATTTAACACATATCAGAAGGTAAAACCGCCAACTATCGGTAATTCGGTCCCATATTTCAAAATTATATCCGATGTTGAAAGTGCGAGTTTTGGTTTAAATGATGTAGATAAAATTGATATCCGGAACCGTTTCTTAAATATAATAACAAACCATAAAAACGGAGCAAATTCAAAAAAATTATCACCTTTCGAAAATCGCATCTTAGGCTATGTTAAACAAGCAAAAACGTATTTAAGGAATAATCCAGGAATTTTAGTTACACGGGCATATAAGGGAAACATGACAGTTCTAACATTGAAAACTGACTATTTAGATAAGATAATGTCACCCAAATATTAGTTTGGCCCATCAACCATTTACCTGAAACTCGAGAAAATGGACTTCTTTGTTTAAAGTTAAATAAAACTAAAAGTAGCCGATAAAATTTTTCGATGTTTTTAGAATAGAGTTATTAGACATTTAGGAGTTTCTATTCAAACTTTTATAAAAATTTGGCCAATATTTTATGAGCAATTAAAGTTTTCCTAAATATAGACATTTTAAAGTTTGGTCCATATCCACCCTTTCAGCACTAATTTTCTTCCTTTGTAGGATATGGACCAAATTGATTTGGATATGGAACAATCTAGTTCCAAGTTCTGATTAAAAATCATGGAACAAACTAGATTTAAAAAAAATTAAATAAATAATTGTTCCAGGTATATTTAATTTGCTTTTGTACCAAACTAATCGTAACAATTTTTATTTTGCAAAATACATTAGATTTTTGTTCCATGCGCCAAAAATCTGGAGATGGCCCCAACTGAAATTATTAATTATTAAAAAAGAGGACATGGAACAAACAGAATACGAAATATCTCAGCAACTTTATGATTTAACAATAAACTGACAGTTGATTCTGAAAGAGCGGGTTTTATAACCATATTCTACATTTTCAGGTCAAAAAACACAAAAATGGCGTATGGACCAAACTAATATTCGGCTGACGATAAATAGTTTGCTTAACGATAATATTACATACATCCAAATTTTTAAAGACAATTCAATACCAATCCAAACTAAAATCAATTCAATTGTAAAAAATTTTAATGAAGCTGGAAATATTGATATAAATACAAAAAAGGACCTTACAAATTATAACTCGGTTATTCCTAAACTATACGGATTGCCAAAAATTCATAAACCGAATATACCTTACAGACCAATTATAAGCTCAGTAGATGGTCCAACATATGGTTTATCAGCATTTTTGGGAAACATTTTAAAACATAGTATGTATAGGAAAAACCAGTTCGTTTATAATTAATTCGGAAGATTTCAAACAAAAAATTAGTAATATTACTATCCCTCAAAATTTCCTTTTATTGTCGTTAGACGTATCGTCATTATTTACGAATGTTGATTGCAAACGAGTTACTAACATTATAAGCAACAATTGGAGGAATATAAACAAAGCAACCTTGATTATACAAGCCATAATCTAAAAAACGAAGCTTTTATAAGGGAATTAGAAACGACGAAAAAACCAAAATTTCCATAGTAAAACACACAAAACATATGGGAAATCACTTTTTTTCCTAAGACAAATTTGTAAATGAAAACGTTGCAAATTCTTAATTATGATTTCTGAAATATTTTCATAAATGTTTAAATTTCAACATATATGAATCTCGTTTAAGTAAATCGTTTTCATTTTCTTGTAATAATTGATTTATTTAAACCAAAATATAAAAAAAAGTTCATAACAACAGCTTTCTGGTCAAATTAAAAAGAAAAGCTTACTACAAATCGTGTGCATTAAGTCAATATACATAGATGGCAGTGGGCAGTAATCATTTTGAAAAATCGTACCAAAAATTGCCACTTGGGGAGATTTGAGTTCAAAAGTTGTAGGAAAAGCAAAACAAATTCACAAAATATTTAAGAACGTGTCATAATTTTGTGATTAAACAATCTTTTTCGTATTTTTCTGTATAAATCTGAGACATCTAACGTACACTAGTAAAACTAAAGATAAATTTAGCAAGTATTATTTTAATTCATCAGAGCCAACTTTGATGTATTTTTCAAAATGAAACTTCGAAAAATATATTTTAGAAATAATTTTATTTCAATATTTCTGCAATTAATATTTACTTAATACCAATATACTCTTCTTGTATATTGCTGCTAAATATATGTAGAACACTTTTGTATAAAAATTTTGTAACATTTTTGCTTTTTTCATTGAAAAACTTGAAGCTAAAAAACACCATTTTTACTATGGATTCCTATGGAAATTAGTGAAAAGTTATACCACTAAAAAAGCTTCGAAAAAATACGTCATAATGATTATGGCTCTATACTCTAGAAGGCTCTGGTATAAAGCAAAATTCAAAAACAAAATTAACAAAAGTCCAATTTTTAATAGCTTTAGATATCGTATTAAATAATTCAAAATTCTCATTTGATAATAAAATTTACAAACAAATTTTTGGTTCACCAATGGGTTCGCCTATTAGTCCTATTTTGGCAAATTTATTGATGGAATATGTAGAAAATTTAGCACTAAATTCTTTGGATTTTCAACCATTATTCTACTATCGTTACGTATATGATATTATAACGGCTATCCCAGTTGACAAAGTTGATGTTTTTTTGGATGTTTTCAATTCGATAGAACCGAGAATTAAATTCACAATAGAAAAAGAATCTGATAAAAAAATTTCATTTTTGGATACTCTTTTGATACATGAACCTAATGGCAAAATTTCTGTGGATTAGTATCATAAAGATACATGGTCTGGAAGATACTTAAATTTTCACTCTTGGCTCCCGTTTTCTTACAAAATTAACACAATCAAAATTCTTACTCAAAAAATTATAAAACTGTCAGATACAAAATTTCATTATAAAAATTTTATTTTATTAAAAAACATTTTAGCTCAAAATCATTACCCTGATAAATTAGTAGATGCTACTATTTGGAAACAAAAAAATTTGTATAGAAATTCTGTAGGTTTGGCCGATAATAGAAATCAAAATTATTTATCTATCCCATACATAAAAAATCTTTTTGAAAAAACTAAACACCTGTTTAAAAATTATAGTTTTAAGATTGTGGGAAGACCGGCATCGAATTTGAATACATCTTTGTTTTCTAAACTTAAAGATTCAGTTCCTCTAACGAAAAAGTCCAATGTTGTCTATCAGATCCAATGTGAATGTAACGTAACAATTTATCGAAAAACAGTTGTACATATCAACATAAAAGTGCAGTTCATCGAGATTTAAACCAAAATAGTGCTCTCACTCAACATTTAAAAAACACAAATCATCAAATAACTTTAGATAACGTTAAAATTTTGGTACAGCAAAAAAATTTTAGGAAAAGATCGTTTTTGGAAATGTTACACATAAAATCCAGTGATAACTCAATAAACATTGTTGGAGATAATGCTTATATTGGTAATTCTTATGATTTATTTATCTAAATTTGGTTGCTTGTCTTATACTTATAATTGATTCATTATATTTTTGTAAATTGTTTCAAATTTTATTCATATTTTGTAAAAGTTTTTTTCGTAAAATTTACCACAAGTTTTTTGTCACGGTTGGAAAATATTTTTCTAGTCTAGACACACGAATTTTGGTTTCTACGGAAAAACCTTCAATTTTTTGGTTTTGTTTTTGATTTATTTATAAAAGGAAAATTGTATTGAAAACATTTTTATAAACGCTTTTGAAAATGGGCTCGAAGTGAGGCCGAAAGCTCAAGATAATTTTTTAAAAAATAAAAACAATATAGAGAGCCCTAAACCATTAAATAATTTTAATTATGTAAATTTAATTGATTTTAAAGCTAACGCTTTTCTAATGAAATACATTAAATGTATATTAAATTATTTTAGAGTCAGTAAAACTGATCGATTATTGCATTAACAATTTTGAAAAGATATTGGAGAAACAAATCGACACAGGCGCGGCTTTGCGGTGTCGATCCAAATATCCTCACAACAAATTAAATCACAGCTTGATATCAGCTGTTGGATGCAGGGCCGCGCATGTTCGAGATCTTACCAACAAGAACAAACAAAGTGTTATTAGTTTAAGTGTTTTTTTTATGGTCAAATAGTGCGTACAGTTAGGAATACCGGTTAAGGTTTCCAATCAATAATTTCCAACGGAAAATTTAAATAATTTTTCTATTGACAAGGGGGGGGGCCATGACGTAAAAAAATAATTTTTCTATTGGCAAGGGGGGGGGGCCTTGACGTGTTTGACAAGGGGGGGGGGGCCTTGACGTAAAAAAATAATTTTTCTATTGACAAGGGGGGGCCTTGACGTTTTTGACAAGGGGGGGGGGGGGGGGGAGGGGGGGCCTTGACGTAAAAAAATAATTTTTCTATTGACAAGGGGGGGAGGCCTTGACGTAAAAAAATAATTTTTCTATTGACAAGGGGGGGGGGGGACCTTGACGTAAAAAAATAATTTTTCTATTGGCAAGGGGGGGGGGGCGTTGACGTGTTTGACAAGGGGGGGGCCTTGACGTAAAAAAATAATTTTTCTATTGACAAGGGGGGGGGCCTTGACGTAAAAAAACAATTTTTCTAGTGACAAGGAGGGGGGCCTAGACGTAAAAAAATAATTTTTCTATTGACAAGAGGGGGGCCCTTTACGTAAAAAAATGCCAGGGAAGTTTTTACTATTTTTTTACTAAGTGACGTCATTTGTAGATAGTAAATTTTTAAAATAATCTTCACACGCCTATATAAACCTTGGAAGTTTTTACTAAAACTTTGTAAATTTTACTAACTATTTATAAAGCGTATAAGTATTAGTTAACAATTTAAATAAAGGTAAACATTTAGGCGTTTTATATAAAATGGAAATGGTACATTATTTAAGTACATAAGTGAAAATCCTCTATCCCGGAAATCCGATATTGCAGAAACTCCACTATGCCGCAAACAATAAACGAATAAAGTTCCTTTCAAACTAATTCCCACGCGTTTTTGACACTTTATGAAGGAATTTCTGAGACACGGACGGAAATTTACTTCCTAGTACAAAACAAAAATGGTGAACTCCACTTTGCCGGAATTATTGATAACTTCAGGCTAGTTCAAAATAAAAAAATAACACAAAATAAATGTGATTATTGGCGATCGGATCATTTTTTCAACTTCAAAATTGGTAAAAAATAGAATTGATAAATTTATTGCCAGGTATGTGCATAGCTCGTTTGTATAATAAAACTGAAATATGTATGTAACATTAATAAATATATCACCCAGTAAATTTATAATTTTAGAGATGGGCAAACTACTCATAAATAACCTAACATTAATGCAAAAATACAAAGTTATTAAAATAAAAGCAAACAAGAACACTGGAAAACAGCTTTGCGATAAATTTAAATGCGGAAAATTCAATCTATGAATTTTTAAAAAATTCAAATGAAATATCATTGCGATATTCAGAGGGGAACGAGAGTGGCTTGATGTGTAAGAAACGTCGAAAAACTGACATTGGCCAAATTGATGCCACTATAATGACATGATTTTCGGCCGCCAGAGCCAATAATATACCTATCTCCGGCCCTATATTGCAGGGAAAAGCCAAAACATAATACAAAATATTTGAACAGGGTCCTGAAAATAATCAAAACAGATAAGGATAATTTTTATATACATATGTATGATAAATTTACTATTTCATACTTTGGTGGTTTGACTCCGGTGAACTCTCGTTGCTGTTTCTTTACCGGCGTGTTTAAGGGCTTATTTAAATGTTTATATTTACGCATAAACTGTAGTAATTCTTCTTGTTCAGTCCTCTTCGCCTCCCCATTTAATCTTTCAATATATTTGTTCATGTGTTTTACATAATTCTGGAAAAGTTCATATAACTTGTGTTTTAATTTCTGTTTGTCGTCCTTTTTCAATGCTTTATATGCATTACAAAAATCTATATATCCACTATGTTCATTCTTATACAAACTATGAACAGTCAATGGAGGTCTCTCTGGTTTCCCGTACTGTTCATCTAACAATTTTTTTTCTTTTTTGGTGATTTTGACCTCGTTATCAGTTTTATTGTAATATCCGGCCCTATATTGCAGGGAAAAGCCAAAGAAGTAGCCGAAAGAATGGGGTTAACTGATTTTAAAGCGTCAAACGGACGACTAAGATGCTTTAAAAAAAGGCACAATATCGGATTTAGTACATGTTCGGGAGATGCAAATGATGTGAATCCAGTGATGGACAGAAAAACTTAAAGAACTAACTGCCGGATACAGACCACATAACATCGCAAACAGTACATTTTTTTTATTGAAATGTTTTTTTAAATGTTCATATTTATTTGTTACATATAAATATGTATGTAATGTACATACATTTGTGAATACATATGGTGATATGTACGTACAGTATACATTTTTATAATAAACGATACCAAATTCCCAAAATTTATTGAATAGTTTTTTCAATTGGAATTGAATTAAAAAAATCTTCAAAGGCCGAAAAATCACGAAAGCCGGAAAAATCCGCAAAGCCGGAAAAAAAATCGGTCCAACTGAGTTCCGGCTTAGAGGATTTTCACCATAAGATTTCAATTATTACTGAAAAACTTATAATACTTATAACTTGTATCAATGGTTGGAGCGAATAAAAAGAAGTAGGTACTGATAAGAGACACCATTCCCATAAAAGGTACTACTTTTAAGTAAAAGCTTTCTCTTATTTCGAAATGAATAATAACTACCTTGTGCTTACAAGTAAGTACAGGAAATAATTTAAGTAATACCTTTAAGTCTTTATTTATTGTTAAAGGCAGTACTTCTGATAATTTAATTCTAATTATTTATCTAAATAATTTGGTGCTTATTTTGTGCCAAATCAGTAAGGATTTTTTGTATTTAATCCTCAGTTATTTTTCGTTTACCTCGAATTCGTAGCTGTTTATCTTTATTCTCGCCTTCTCCATGGAAGACTTTAACGTGATTGCCTATGGTTCAGTATTCACGAGAAGTTCCAAATTCCTATACTACATTCAGCATGTGACATTTTTCAATATTTCAATACCCTATCCCCTACTTAGAATTCTAAAAGTTTGCACAAATGCGTGAAACATAATGGCCTACCATAAAATCATAGTGGCCTTCGTGAACAAATGGCCTAGAGTGGTTTAGCATTCACGAGAAGTTCCAAATTCCTATACTACATTCAGTATGTGACATTTTTCAATATTTCATTACCCTATCCCCTTCTTAGAATTCTAAAAGTTTGCACAAATGCGTGAAACATAATGGCCTACCATAAAATCATAGTGGCCTTCGTGAACAAATGGCCTAGAGTGGTTTAGTATTCACGAGAAGTTCCAAATTCCTATACTACATTCAGTATGTGACATTTTTCAATATTTCATTACCCTATCCCCTACTTAGAATTCTAAAAGTTTGCACAAATGCGTGAAACATAATGGCCTACCATAAAATCATAGTGGCCTTCGTGAACAAATGGCCTAGAGTGGTTTAGTATTCACGAGAAGTTCCAAATTCCTATACTACATTCAGTATGTGACATTTTTCAATATTTCAATACCCTATCCCCTATTTAGAATTCTAAAAGTTTGCACAAATGCGTGAAACATAATGGCCTACTATAAAATCATAGTGGCCTTCGTGAACAAATGGCCTAGAGTGGTTTAATATTCACGAGAAGTTCCAAATTCCTATACTACATTCAGTATGTGACATTTTTCAATATTTCAATACCCTATCCCCTACTTAGAATTCTAAAAGTTTGCATAAATGCATGAAACATAATGGTCTACCATAAAATCATAGTGGCCTTCGTGAACAAATGGCCTAGAGTGGTTTAGTATTCACGAGAAATTCCAAATTCCTATACTACATTCAGTATGTGACATTTTTCAATATTTCAATACCCTATCCCCTACTTAGAATTCTAAAAGTTTGCATAAATGCGTGAAACATAATGGCCTACCATAAAATCATAGTGGCCTTCGTGAACAAATGGCCTAGAGTGGTTTAGTATTCACGAGAAGTTCCAAATTCCTATACTACATTCAGTATGTGACATTTTTCAATATTTCAATACCCTATCCCCTACTTAGAATTCTAAAAGTTTGCACAAATGCGTGAAACATAATGGCCTACCATAAAATCATAGTGGCCTTCGTGAACAAATGGCCTAGAGTGGTTTAGTATTCACGAGAAGTTCCAAATTCCTATACTACATTCAGTATGTGACATTTTTCAATATTTCATTACCCTATCCCCTACTTAGAATTCTAAAAGTTTGCACAAATGCGTGAAACATAATGGCCTAACATAAAATCATAGTGGCCTTCGTGAACAAATGGCCTAGAGTGGTTTAGTATTCACGAGAAGTTCCAAATTCCTATACTACATTCAGTATGTGACATTTTTCAATATTTCAATACCCTATCCCCTACTTAGAATTCTAAAAGTTTGCATAAATGCGTGAAACATAATGGCCTACCATAAAATCATAGTGGCCTTCGTGAACAAATGGCCTAGAGTGGTTTAGTATTCACGAGAAGTTCCAAATTCCTATACTACATTCAGTATGTGACATTTTTCAATATTTCAATACCCTATCCCCTATTTAGAATTCTAAAAGTTTGCACAAATGCGTGAAACATAATGGCCTACCATAAAATCATAGTGGCCTTCGTGAACAAATGGCCTAGAGTGGTTTAGTATTCACGAGAAGTTCCAAATTCCTATACTACATTCAGTATGTGACATTTTTCAATATTTCAATACCCTATCCCCTATTTAGAATTCTAAAAGTTTGCACAAATGCGTGAAACATAATGGCCTACTATAAAATCATAGTGGCCTTCGTGAACAAATGGCCTAGAGTGGTTTAATATTCCCGAGAAGTTCCAAATTCCTATACTACATTCAGTATGTGACATTTTTCAATATTTCAATACCCTATCCCCTACTTAGAATTCTAAAAGTTTGCATAAATGCATGAAACATAATGGTCTACCATAAAATCATAGTGGCCTTCGTGAACAAATGGCCTAGAGTGGTTTAGTATTCACGAGAAATTCCAAATTCCTATACTACATTCAGTATGTGACATTTTTCAATATTTCAATACCCTATCCCCTACTTAGAATTCTAAAAGTTTGCATAAATGCGTGAAACATAATGGCCTACCATAAAATCATAGTGGCCTTCGTGAACAAATGGCCTAGAGTGGTTTAGTATTCACGAGAAGTTCCAAATTCCTATACTACATTCAGTATGTGACATTTTTCAATATTTCAATACCCTATCCCCTACTTAGAATTCTAAAAGTTTGCACAAATGCGTGAAACATAATGGCCTACCATAAAATCATAGTGGCCTTCGTGAACAAATGGCATAGAGTGGTTTAGTATTCACGAGAAGTTCCAAATTCCTATACTACATTCAGTATGTGACATTTTTCAATATTTCATTACCCTATCCCCTACTTAGAATTCTAAAAGTTTGCACAAATGCGTGAAACATAATGGCCTACCATAAAATCATAGTGGCCTTCGTGAACAAATGGCCTAGAGTGGTTTAGTATTCACGAGAAATTCCAAATTCCTATACTACATTCAGTATGTGACATTTTTCAATATTTCATTACCCTATCCCCTACTTAGAATTCTAAAAGTTTGCACAAATGCGTGAAACATAATGGCCTACCATAAAATCATAGTGGCCTTCGTGAACAAATGGCCTAGAGTGGTTTAGTATTCACGAGAAATTCCAAATTCCTATACTACATTCAGTATGTGACATTTTTCAATATTTCAATACCCTATCCCCTACTTAGAATTCTAAAAGTTTGCACAAATGCGTGAAACATAATGGCCTACCATAAAATCATAGTGGCCTTCGTGAACAAATGGCATAGAGTGGTTTAGTATTCACGAGAAGTTCCAAATTCCTATACTACATTCAGTATGTGACATTTTTCAATATTTCATTACCCTATCCCCTACTTAGAATTCTAAAAGTTTGCACAAATGCGTGAAACATAATGGCCTACCATAAAATCATAGTGGCCTTCGTGAACAAATGGCCTAGAGTGGTTTAGTATTCACGAGAAATTCCAAATTCCTATACTACATTCAGTATGTGACATTTTTCAATATTTCAATACCCTATCCCCTACTTAGAATTCTAAAAGTTTGCATAAATGCGTGAAACATAATGGCCTACCATAAAATCATAGTGGCCTTCGTGAACAAATGGCCTAGAGTGGTTTAGTATTCACGAGAAGTTCCAAATTCCTATACTACATTCAGTATGTGACATTTTTCAATATTTCAATACCCTATCCCCTACTTAGAATTCTAAAAGTTTGCACAAATGCGTGAAACATAATGGCCTACCATAAAATCATAGTGGCCTTCGTGAACAAATGGCATAGAGTGGTTTAGTATTCACGAGAAGTTCCAAATTCCTATACTACATTCAGTATGTGACATTTTTCAATATTTCATTACCCTATCCCCTACTTAGAATTCTAAAAGTTTGCACAAATGCGTGAAACATAATGGCCTACCATAAAATCATAGTGGCCTTCGTGAACAAATGGCCTAGAGTGGTTTAGTATTCACGAGAAGTTCCAAATTCCTATACTACATTCAGTATGTGACATTTTTCAATATTTCAATACCCTATCCCCTATTTAGAATTCTAAAAGTTTGCACAAATGCGTGAAACATAATGGCCTACCATAAAATCATAGTGGCCTTCGTGAACAAATGGCCTAGAGTGGTTTAGTATTCACTAGAAGTTCCAAATTCCTATACTACATTCAGTATGTGACATTTTTCAATATTTCAATACCCTATCCCCTTTTTAGAATTCTAAAAGTTTGCACAAATGCGTGAAACATAATGGCCTACCATAAAATCATAGTGGCCTTCGTGAACAAATGGCCTAGAGTGGTTTAGTATTCACGAGAAGTTCCAAATTCCTATACTACATTCAGTATGTGACATTTTTCAATATTTCAATACCCTATCCCCTACTTAGAATTCTAAAAGTTTGCACAAATGCGTGAAACATAATGGCCTACCATAAAATCATAGTGGCCTTCGTGAACAAATGGCATAGAGTGGTTTAGTATTCACGAGAAGTTCCAAATTCCTATACTACATTCAGTATGTGACATTTTTCAATATTTCATTACCCTATCCCCTACTTAGAATTCTAAAAGTTTGCACAAATGCGTGAAACATAATGGCCTACCATAAAATCATAGTGGCCTTCGTGAACAAATGGCCTAGAGTGGTTTAGTATTCACGAGAAGTTCCAAATTCCTATACTACATTCAGTATGTGACATTTTTCAATATTTCAATACCCTATCCCCTTTTTAGAATTCTAAAAGTTTGCACAAATGCGTGAAACATAATGGCCTACTATAAAATCATAGTGGCCTTCGTGAACAAATGGCCTAGAGTGGTTTAGTATTCACGAGAAGTTCCAAATTCCTATACTACATTCAGTATGTGACATTTTTCAATATTTCAATACCCTATCCCCTATTTAGAATTCTAAAAGTTTGCACAAATGCGTGAAACATAATGGCCTACTATAAAATCATAGTGGCCTTCGTGAACAAATGGCCTAGAGTGGTTTAATATTCCCGAGAAGTTCCAAATTCCTATACTACATTCAGTATGTGACATTTTTCAATATTTCAATACCCTATCCCCTACTTAGAATTCTAAAAGTTTGCATAAATGCATGAAACATAATGGTCTACCATAAAATCATAGTGGCCTTCGTGAACAAATGGCCTAGAGTGGTTTAGTATTCACGAGAAATTCCAAATTCCTATACTACATTCAGTATGTGACATTTTTCAATATTTCAATACCCTATCCCCTACTTAGAATTCTAAAAGTTTGCATAAATGCATGAAACATAATGGTCTACCATAAAATCATAGTGGCCTTCGTGAACAAATGGCCTAGAGTGGTTTAGTATTCACGAGGAATTCCAAATTCCTATACTACATTCAGTATGTGACATTTTTCAATATTTCAATACTCCATCCCCTACTTATAATTCTAAAAGTTTGCACAAATGCGTGAAACATAATGGCCTACCATAAAATCATAGTGGCCTTCGTGAACAAATGGCCTAGAGTGGTTTAGTATTCACGAGAAGTTCCAAATTCCTATACTACATTCAGTATGTGACATTTTTCAATATTTAATTACCCTATCCCCTACTTAGAATTCTAAAAGTTTGCACAAATGCGTGAAACATAATGGCCTACCATAAAATCATAGTGGCCTTCGTGAACAAATGGCCTAGAGTGGTTTAGTATTCACGAGAAGTTCCAAATTCCTATACTACATTCAGTATGTGACATTTTTCAATATTTCATTACCCTATCCCCTACTTAGAATTCTAAAAGTTTGCACAAATGCGTGAAACATAATGGCCTACCATAAAATCATAGTGGCCTTCGTGAACAAATGGCCTAGAGTGGTTTAGTATTCACGAGAAGTTCCAAATTCCTATACTACATTCAGTATGTGACATTTTTCAATATTTCAATACCCTATCCCCTATTTAGAATTCTAAAAGTTTGCACAAATGCGTGAAACATAATGGCCTACAATAAAATCATAGTGGCCTTCGTGAACAAATGGCCTAGAGTGGTTTAATATTCACGAGAAGTTCCAAATTCCTATACTACATTCAGTATGTGACATTTTTCAATATTTCAATACCCTATCCCCTTTTTAGAATTCTAAAAGTTTGCACAAATGCGTGAAACATAATGGCCTACTATAAAATCATAGTGGCCTTCGTGAACAAATGGCCTAGAGTGGTTTAATATTCACGAGAAGTTCCAAATTCCTATACTACATTCAGTATGTGACATTTTTCAATATTTCAATACCCTATCCCCTACTTAGAATTCTAAAAGTTTGCATAAATGCATGAAACATAATGGTCTACCATAAAATCATAGTGGCCTTCGTGAACAAATGGCCTAGAGTGGTTTAGTATTCACGAGAAATTCCAAATTCCTATACTACATTCAGTATGTGACATTTTTCAATATTTCAATACCCCATCCCCTACTTATAATTCTAAAAGTTTGCACAAATGCGTGAAACATAATGGCCTACCATAAAATCATAGTGGCCTTCGTGAACAAATGGCCTAGAGTGGTTTAGTATTCACGAGAAGTTCCAAATTCCTATACTACATTCAGTATGTGACATTTTTCAATATTTCATTACCCTATCCCCTACTTAGAATTCTAAAAGTTTGCACA
This sequence comes from Tipula helvola, assembly GCA_963556165.1. Taxonomy (NCBI): domain Eukaryota; kingdom Metazoa; phylum Arthropoda; class Insecta; order Diptera; family Tipulidae; genus Tipula; species Tipula helvola. Next base: position 44,927,541 of record OY744482.1, read on the forward strand.
AATGCGTGAAACATAATGGCCTACCATAAAATCATAGTGGCCTTCGTGAACAAATGGCCTAGAGTGGTTTAGTATTCACGAGAAGTTCCAAATTCCTATACTACATTCAGTATGTGACATTTTTCAATATTTCAATACCCTATCCCCTATTTAGAATTCTAAAAGTTTGCACAAATGCGTGAAACATAATGGCCTACCATAAAATCATAGTGGCCTTCGTGAACAAATGGCCTAGAGTGGTTTAGTATTCACGAGAAGTTCCAAATTCCTATACTACATTCAGTATGTGACATTTTTCAATATTTCAATACCCTATCCCCTTTTTAGAATTCTAAAAGTTTGCACAAATGCGTGAAACATAATGGCCTACTATAAAATCATAGTGGCCTTCGTGAACAAATGGCCTAGAGTGGTTTAGTATTCACGAGAAGTTCCAAATTCCTATACTACATTCAGTATGTGACATTTTTCAATATTTCAATACCCTATCCCCTACTTAGAATTCTAAAAGTTTGCATAAATGCGTGAAACATAATGGCCTACCATAAAATCATAGTGGCCTTCGTGAACAAATGGCCTAGAGTGGTTTAGTATTCACGAGAAATTCCAAATTCCTATACTACATTCAGTATGTGACATTTTTCAATATTTCATTACCCTATCCCCTACTTAGAATTCTAAAAGTTTGCACAAATGCGTGAAACATAATGGCCTACCATAAAATCATAGTGGCCTTCGTGAACAAATGGCCTAGAGTGGTTTAGTATTCACGAGAAGTTCCAAATTCCTATACTACATTCAGTATGTGACATTTTTAAATATTTCATTACCCTATCCCCTACTTAGAATTCTAAAAGTTTGCACAAATGCGTGAAACATAATGGCCTACCATAAAATCATAGTGGCCTTCGTGAACAAATGGCCTAGAGTGGTTTAGTATTCACGAGAAGTTCCAAATTCCTATACTACATTCAGTATGTGACATTTTTCAATATTTCAATACCCTATCCCCTACTTAGAATTCTAAAAGTTTGCATAAATGCGTGAAACATAATGGCCTACCATAAAATCATAGTGGCCTTCGTGAACAAATGGCCTAGAGTGGTTTAGTATTCACGAGAAGTTCCAAATTCCTATACTACATTCAGTATGTGACATTTTTCAATATTTCAATACCCTATCCCCTATTTAGAATTCTAAAAGTTTGCACAAATGCGTGAAACATAATGGCCTACCATAAAATCATAGTGGCCTTCGTGAACAAATGGCCTAGAGTGGTTTAGTATTCACGAGAAGTTCCAAATTCCTATACTACATTCAGTATGTGACATTTTTCAATATTTCAATACCCTATCCCCTTTTTAGAATTCTAAAAGTTTGCACAAATGCGTGAAACATAATGGCCTACTATAAAATCATAGTGGCCTTCGTGAACAAATGGCCTAGAGTGGTTTAATATTCACAAGAAGTTCCAAATTCCTATACTACATTCAGTATGTGACATTTTTCAATATTTCAATACCCTATCCCCTACTTAGAATTCTAAAAGTTTGCATAAATGCATGAAACATAATGGTCTACCATAAAATCATAGTGGCCTTCGTGAACAAATGGCCTAGAGTGGTTTAGTATTCACGAGAAATTCCAAATTCCTATACTACATTCAGTATGTGACATTTTTCAATATTTCAATACCCCATCCCCTACTTATAATTCTAAAAGTTTGCACAAATGCGTGAAACATAATGGCCTACCATAAAATCATAGTGGCCTTCGTGAACAAATGGCCTAGAGTGGTTTAGTATTCACGAGAAGTTCCAAATTCCTATACTACATTCAGTATGTGACATTTTTCAATATTTCATTACCCTATCCCCTACTTAGAATTCTAAAAGTTTGCACAAATGCGTGAAACATAATGGCCTACCATAAAATCATAGTGGCCTTCGTGAACAAATGGCCTAGAGTGGTTTAGTATTCACGAGAAGTTCCAAATTCCTATACTACATTCAGTATGTGACATTTTTCAATATTTCATTACCCTATCCCCTACTTAGAATTCTAAAAGTTTGCACAAATGCGTGAAACATAATGGCCTACCATAAAATCATAGTGGCCTTCGTGAACAAATGGCCTAGAGTGGTTTAGTATTCACGAGAAGTTCCAAATTCCTATACTACATTCAGTATGTGACATTTTTCAATATTTCAATACCCTATCCCCTATTTAGAATTCTAAAAGTTTGCACAAATGCGTGAAACATAATGGCCTACTATAAAATCATAGTGGCCTTCGTGAACAAATGGCCTAGAGTGGTTTAATATTCACGAGAAGTTCCAAATTCCTATACTACATTCAGTATGTGACATTTTTCAATATTTCAATACCCTATCCCCTACTTAGAATTCTAAAAGTTTGCACAAATGCGTGAAACATAATGGCCTACCATAAAATCATAGTGGCCTTCGTGAACAAATGGCCTAGAGTGGTTTAGTATTCACGAGAAGTTCCAAATTCCTATACTACATTCAGTATGTGACATTTTTCAATATTTCAATACCCTATCCCCTATTTAGAATTCTAAAAGTTTGCACAAATGCGTGAAACATAATGGCCTACCATAAAATCATAGTGGCCTTCGTGAACAAATGGCCTAGAGTGGTTTAGTATTCACGAGAAGTTCCAAATTCCTATACTACATTCAGTATGTGACATTTTTCAATATTTCAATACCCTATCCCCTTTTTAGAATTCTAAAAGTTTGCACAAATGCGTGAAACATAATGGCCTACTATAAAATCATAGTGGCCTTCGTGAACAAATGGCCTAGAGTGGTTTAGTATTCACGAGAAGTTCCAAATTCCTATACTACATTCAGTATGTGACATTTTTCAATATTTCAATACCCTATCCCCTTTTTAGAATTCTAAAAGTTTGCACAAATGCGTGAAACATAATGGCCTACTATAAAATCATAGTGGCCTTCGTGAACAAATGGCCTAGAGTGGTTTAATATTCACAAGAAGTTCCAAATTCCTATACCACATTCAGTATGTGACATTTTTCAATATTTCAATACCCTATCCCCTACTTAGAATTCTAAAAGTTTGCATAAATGCATGAAACATAATGGTCTACCATAAAATCATAGTGGCCTTCGTGAACAAATGGCCTAGAGTGGTTTAGTATTCACGAGAAGTTCCAAATTCCTTTGCTACATTCAGTATGTGACATTTTTCAATCTTCAATATAATAGTATCTAGTTTTACCTGTTAATATATGTATGGTATTTTTTTATTTTGTTTTAATTACAGTAAACAACTTTTTTGAAATTTTTAAATTATTATTATCAATTATTTTTAAATAATACTCCTAATTGTTTTATGTATAGAAATGTTTTCCATTTTAAATATAGACATTTTGTAAGTCGCCCGAATGTTTACCTGAGTACGAATACACACCAATACAAATACATATACAATTTTTACAAAGTTAGTAAGATTTTAGTCAATATAGTATAAACTTCCAACTGGTGTAAAAAAATAATTTTTCTATTGACAAGGGGGGGGCCTTGACGTAAAAAAATAATTTTTCTATTGGCAAGGGGGGGGCGTTGACGTAAAAAAATAATTTTTCTATTGACAAGGAGGGGGGGGCCTTGACGTAAAAAAATAATTTTTCTATTGACAAGGGGGGGCCTTGACTTAAAAAAATAATTTTTCTATTGGCAAGGGGGGGGGGGGGGGCCTTGACGTGTTTGACAAGGGGGGGGGGGGCCTTGACGTAAAAAAATAATTTTTCTATTGACAAGGGGGGGCCTTGACGTAAAAAAATAATTTTTCTATTGACAAGGGGGGGCCTTGACGTAAAAAAATAATTTTTCTATTGACAAGGGGGGGCCTTGACGTAAAAAAATAAAAATTCCATTGACAAGGGGGGGGGGCCTTGACGTAAAAAAATAATTTTTCTATTGACAATGGGGGGCCTTGAAGTAAAAAAATATTTTTTCTATTGACATGGCGGGGGGCCTTAACGTAAATTTTTTTTACTATAGACAAGGGGAGGCCTTGACGTAAAAAAATAATTTTTCTTTTGACAAGAGGAGGGCCTTGACGTAAAAAAATAATTTTTCTATTGACAAGAGGGGGGGCCCTTTACGTAAAAAAATAATTTTTCTATTGACAAGGGGGGGAGGGCCTTGACGTAAAATAATAATTTTTCTATTGACAAGAGGGGGAGGGGGGGCCTTGACGTAAAAAAATAATTTTTCTATTGACAAGGGGGGGCTTTGACGTAAAAATGTTTTACTATTGACAAGGGGAGGGCCTTGACGTAAAAAAATAATTTTTCTATTGACGAGGGGGGCCTTGAAGTAAAAAAAAAAATTCTATTGACAAGGGGGGCTGTAACGTAGAATTTGTTTACTATTGACAAGGGGGGGGGGGCCTTGACGTAAAAAAATATTTTTTCTATTGACAAGGGGGGGGGCTTGACGGAAAAAAATAATGTTTCTATTGACAAGGGGGGGGGGGGGCCTTGACGTAAAAAAATATTTTTTTCTATTGACAATGGGAGGGGGGGGGCCTTGACGTAAAAAAATATTTTTTCTATTGACAAGGGAGGGCCTTGACGTAAAAAAATATTTTTTCTATTGACAAGGGGGGAGGGGGGGGGCCTTGACGTAAATTTTTTTTACTATTGACAAGGGGGGCCTTGACGTAAAAAAGTTTTACTATTGACAAGGGGGGGGGGGGCCTTGACGTAAAAAAATAATTTTCTATTGACAAGGGGGGAGGGCCTTGACGTAAAAAAATATTTTTTTCTATGTACAAGGGGGGTCCTTGACGTAAAAAAATATTTTTTCTTTTGGCACGGGGAGGGGTCCCTGCCGTAAAATTTTTTTTCTATCGACAGGGGTGGCCTTGACGTAAAAATATTTGTTCTATTGACAAGGGGAGGTCTTGAAGTAAAAATATTTTTTATATTGACAAGGGGGGGGGGGGGCTTTGGCGTAAAAATATTTTTTCTATTGACAAGGAGGGGGGCCTTGACATAAAAGTGTTTTTTCAGTAAACAAGGGGGGGAGGGGCCTTGGCGTAAAAATATTTTTTTTATTGACAAGGGGGGGCCTTGACGTAAAAATATTGTTTCTATTGACAAGGAGAGGGACCTTGACATAAAAATATTTTTTCAATTGACAAGGGGGGGGGGGCCTAGACGTAAAAATATTTTTTTCTATTTACAAGGGGGGGTCCTTGACGTAAAAAAATATTTTTTCTTTTGGCACGGGGAGGGGTCCCTGCCGTAAAATTTTTTTTCTATCGACAGGGGGTGGCCTTGACGTAAAAATATTTGTTCTATTGACAAGGGGAGGTCTTGAAGTAAAAATATTTTTTATATTGACAAAGGGGGGGCTTTGACGTAAAAATATTTTTTTATTGACAAGGAGGGGGGCCTTGACATAAAAGTGTTTTTTCAGTAAACAAGGGGGGGAGGGGCCTTGGCGTAAAAATATTTTTTTTATTGACAAGGGGGGGCCTTGACGTAAAAATATTGTTTCTATTGACAAGGAGAGGGACCTTGACATAAAAATATTTTTTCAATTGACAAGGGGGGGGGGCCTAGACGTAAAAATATTTTTTCTATTGGCAAGGGGCGGGCCTTGACGTTAAAATATTTTTTCTATTGACAAGGGGAGAGCCTTGACGTATAAATATTTTGTCTTTTGACAAGGGGGGGCCAATGGGGCCTTGACGTACAAATATTTTTTCTATTGACAAGTGGGGCCTTGACCTGAAAATATTTTTTCTATTGACAAGGGGGGGGGGGGTCTTGAAAACGATAACTCTCATAATCGTCAATTTTCAGGAGAACGCTTTTTAGGGGATTCAAACTTTCAACTAGAACTTTAATATAAACATATCCTTTACTGCAAATGGTTTATATCTCCTGATAATTTGAGAAATCATTTAAAATATCTGAAAAATTGGTTTAAACAGGTAAACACGTTATTCACCGTGCACAATTTGATTAAAACAGTATTGTTTAATTTGTACATCTAAATAGTTTGAAAGTAAATGTTATTTCAGTAAATTTGATACTTGTTCACGTAAAAATTGCATAATTTGAAAGCCAAAGTATTTAATTTTACGCACAAATTGTTTAATATTAAGTTTCGAATGTAATTTTACATAAGTCGTTCTGTAATTTTTTTACATCTATGTATAAAAATGAGGATTAAAAATTCAGGTACGCAAATTTAATTTACACTAAGGATGTAACTTTATATAACTCTGTAAAATTACGTGGAAAGTGTGGCATTCTTTCTTGCCCATTCTCAACATAATGTAAAATTCAATGGACATTTTCTACTGAGATATGGAAATTTGGTTTATGCGACAATTGATGTTGGAATTCAGGAAAATTTAAATTCTGCAAAATCACCAGAAAATTGTAAAAATCCAGATTTATAAGCTCCTAATTTTGTAATATTGTGTATGCATAAAGCAAAAATAATTAAAACTGCTCAATATTATACAAAACCGTATTTCAATCATTAATAAACTATTAACCACAAATTGATTCCATTAATTATTAAATTTTATTCGTTTGTTTATTTTTTTTTCAATTATATTAAAAATTAATAAATTAACAACTAAAAATATTTGGCAACAATAAAATATTTATCCCTTTCAAAATATTGAAATATTTATATGTAGGCTTCTTCAAGAAATAATATAGATTTTTCGTCTGTAATACTAAAAGTTACAATTTGTCGGATTAAGGCTCAATGGTTATTAGATGGACATACACATAGCTTACTTTTGGCCAAATTTGAAGGCAATCGTACCGTTCAACCCGACCAAATTTGAAGGCAATCGTACCCATGGGCCCAAATTCCATACCATTTTTGAAGTAAAATTGGATTTTTCGTCTGTAATTCTAAAAGTTACCTTAATCGGACAAATATTTTGAAAGGGATAAATATTTTTTACGTTTATTTTTTGGTTGGAAATTTTGCTTAATTATTTAATTTTGATATTCTTAGCTATTTTTTTTGTTATTAAGTTTTAAATTTAAAAATTATTAAATTCTGGGCTGGGCTAATTTCACAAAATTTTACGAGGGTTGCCTGATTTAAATTTTTTATTTTCTGGGATGAAATCCTGGGCATTATAATTTGTGAATTGAACAACAAAAATAATAGATTAGAACTATTTCCGCCATAAAATATTTTAGAAGCCTACAAAAATGTTCCATGTTTAAATAGAGGGATTTGTTTGATCCGCAGATCGAATTTTAGCAATAAACTACCGGCGATACATTAGATTAGACGTCGGATTTGACTAGAACTTCATTTTTGTACTGTGTGTTTGGACTAAAATGTTATGTAATCATTGTTCCCATAAAAAAAAAATTCCCGCCAAAAATTTATTCAAGTAAATGTTCACATAAATCCCATAAAAATCAATCAAAAGCCCCTCATCGACAGCATACACCATCTTATAAAAAAATCTATATAAATCAATTGGTTTCTTTTATAAGTCAATTATACTCCATATCCAGCATTCCTTGAGAAACATATTATAACAAACCAAAAATACATTAAAACAGTTACAATTCTAATAAAGCAACCACTTAACACTCAATAAAAATAATATTAACCACCCGCTGATCTAATAAAAATCATGTACCCCCTTTATTATATAAAGAAATTCCCTCCTTTTCTTGCAAGAAATGTTATTTCACTCCCTGAAGTATCACTTACCGATTTGTCAAGATTTATCTGATTCATAAAATCCGTATTTGTATATACAAGCAAAAGGGGGAATATTTTTACATGTCCCGGATTTATCCCCTACTCGGTAAATTTTTGGTGTAATTCCATGTTGATTTGTGCTTTAAACACAATAAAAGCAAATAGACATCTTGTCATAAAAGCAAATTTAGTATTGTAACAAATTTATATGCGTATTGTGTTGAATGGATCATCAAAAGATTTGATTACCTTTAATTTATGGGAATTTTTTGTATACCCGAATGAATAATTTTTAAGAGTTTTACACCTTTTTGACTTCTCGACGCCGCTAACGAGATGTGTGAATTTTCATTTTTCCCGAGTGTTCACCTTTAAAATTAACTATCAATTCCGCATTTTGATCAAAATATGACAGCATCTTTCCTCGTCCCATAAATTTTTCGTATTTTTATTGTCAATTGTGCCAATTAGATATTATTCTTCGTACATTTGACTTAATCAAAATAAATTTATTTGTTTATCATCATCACATATATATTTTACAAAATATAAGATGATTGTTATCATAATATATTCAACTTAATTCATTGCGTATTAGACTCCGGTCGCATATATAAAGAATTGTGGGTGAATTATATACAATAACAAAAATAAAATAAAAAATTGGGAGTACAAATCGGAAATTGAACATTTTGTTGTTTATTAACCTACGTTTCTTTAAATTTCTTAATATTTTATGTTTATACGCAAGTACAAAATAACACAAATAAATTACTACTGAGTAGGATGTCTTAAATAGACGAAAAGCAAAACAATCAAACACTTAGACATTTAACGATATATAAACTGATGAATAAACGGAAATAAAATTAAAAAAAAAAACTTTTAACAAATAAATAAGAAAATCTACTGTGTCCATAATATGGTTTTGGATTTACAGTCTGACTATAAAATTTGTTTAAAGATCATGTGGATCGCAGGTATGAATTTGTGTGCGCGCGCAATTATCATCTCGCGTACACATCAAGATTAAATGATTACATTTCATAATAAAACCGAGTCGGTTATTTTAATTTAAAGATAACGTTGTTGTATATATTAAAGAAAATATTCATAAAATATGTTACTACTTGCTATTATTATTATTAATATTATTGTTGTTGTACAAAACAGATTATTTAATTTAAAAAAATTTATAACAAAAAATTAAACTTCACAACTAAATTTGTATCAGTCTCTTATGAATTAAATGGAATAATGTACAGCAACAAACAAATTATATAAAATAATGATATATACGATATATATATGTATATACAGTTAAACACTGTGTGCGCAAATATTTAGCACGAGATCAACAAAATTGATAAGTGATCCGGAAATACCAAATTTAATGTTCATATATCACTCTGGCAAATTTTTTGCGTTCTAAATTTTACTGAAAAACAAAACTTACCCTATTGATTGATTTGCTTGATTCGACATTGCGAGGCTACCGAACACTCCTTTTACATATAACAAAACCGAAGAACTGGAAAGGCTTATTAGTTTTTATAGCATTCACCCGGTTACAGACACCTTGTTAGGAATAGTTAGCACAATACAACAATTTCTAAAACTATAGAATTGAACCAGCTTCCAATCTTTTGTCAATTTAAAATTGGATATATACGTTTGAGCTACCGTGTTATCCAAATTCAAATGTGCCGTAATCTAATCCCAAACTAAAACTTTTAAACAAGAACTCTTCGTATTGTACGAAATTAAAATTACACACCTCACTTTTCAATTAATGTTTAACGTACAGGATTAGCAATAATTGTTATACTTATTAAGAGTATAATTTATTAAAATTAAGAAAAGATACATAATTTTGAAAATAACCGCACAAAGTGACACAATCGTGCTATATGATGAATAACGCTTGGAAAATGATGCGACTATATGCATGTCTTAACGGTAAAATTTACTTTAGTACATCCTTTAATATTTGTTTTAAGCAAGTTATGCATGATTTTATGAAGTAAGTATTCAAATGAGCAAATCAGTACGTGAATTTACGAACATACTTGAATATATCAGTTTTAAGCAGAACGTTCTCGATTTAAGAAAATGAGTGATGAAATGAGCGAGTAATTAACCCTGTTAATGTTAGCCGAAAGTAAAAAGTCGATAATGCAGATTACCTTATTAACATTCCGGCCGAAAATAAAAAAATTTCTGGTTATCAGCAGAAAGTAAATAGGATACATGGCTTGTAATAAACAATTTTGTAAACAGTCTTACGTGGCAAATTTTGTTTAACCTAATTGCGGATAACATTCGAAAATCAGAAGAATTCACAAAATTGGAATAAAATCAACGTCTACTAGAGTATATATCTGAAGTTGAATAGTTTTTATTGGATTTGTCAATAGCGATCGCAGGATCGTCACATCAATCAAATACATCTCCAGACATTTAATAAATGCTAACACTCTAGAGGCTGATTTTATTCCCATTTAAAATATTTTTTTTAGGTTTCGCGAGTTTTCCACAATTTCCACCATGAACTGGATCCAGGTTTGCCATGTAGGAATATTAACAAAGGTCTTCATGCTATTCATGCATCCTTAGTGATTTTTAGGCTAAACTGGGATATTGCAATCTGCATTACGGACATTTTTACTTTCGGCTGAGATAACACAATTTTCATTACCGTGATTTAGTTTCGGCTGTAAACTTTCGGCTGAAGTAATATAATCTGCATTATTGGCAACTTTCGGCTAACTTTAACAATATGAGTATAATTACACGATTTTATTTTTAAAAGTGAGGGAGGATACATGCGCACTTAATCCGCTCTCGATCAATGAGTAAGGGCACACATTTTAATTTTTAGTTTTTGCGCACTATTTACTTGCAGATTGTGCTCGATTTAAGAAAATATGCAAAGAATTGAGTAAATTAACTCTCGACCTTAACAAATTAGGCATGATTTTAGGAAGTATTTGCAACAAAATGAGGAACTTAACACAATGACCTTATAGTATGTTGTAGTTGTTAAAAATCATAAATAATCATTTTTATCGAAACTTAATTTTCCATCAACCAAAATAAATGCATACTAGCTAATTCCTTTCATTTATTATTTGTTAGAGAATGTGCTGAATAGATAATTATGTATTTATCTGACCTTTACAAGGTCCGTCCTGCCATCAGTCATAAATTTTCATACATTTTTATTTTTCCTCCTATTCTACCAAATATATTGGTAGTAGTTGCTGGACGAAATTTTACATAAAGGTAGATTTTAGTAATAAGCAGGTTATATCATCTTTTGGGTCCATTTGGGTCTGACACACAAGGGGTTGCAGAATGGAATACCATCATATTTCCGAGCAAAAATTTCCCAAAGAAATACCAAAAAATGCAAAGGAAAGTTCCCAATCGAAAAGAAAGACAGTAAAATATTTGTATCCGTGAATAAACGTGATAAATAGCACAAACCCCTACTTCCCGCTCATATTCACCTTCACCCTTCATACCTAAAATCAACTGAACTATAGCCCACAAATTCAGAGCCGCAAAATTTGAAAATCTGCAAATGTGCTCCGATTTCGATGATTGATACCTCTATCAATAGGCGTTGAGACCTGTAATTGTCATACAAACGGTCATTTTGATCGGTCAAACATATCTACACGTTCCGTAGAAAATTCAATTTTTTTGAAAATCAACTGAACTATCGCCCACAAATTCAGAGCCACAAAATTCGAAAATCTGCAAATGTGCTCCAATTTCGATAATTGACACGTCTATCAATAGGCGTTGAAACCTGTAATGGTCAAACATATCTACACGTTCCGTAGAAAATTCAATTTTTTTGAAAATCAACTGAACTATCGCCCACAAATTCAGAGCCACAAAATTCGAAAGTCTGCAAATGTGCTCCAATTTCGATAATTGACACCTCTATCAATAGGCGTTGAGACCTGTAATTGTCATACAAACGGTCATTTTGATCGGTCAAACATATCTTCACGTTCCGTAGAAAATTCAATTTTTTTGAAAATCAACTGAACTATAGACCACAAATTCAGAGCCACAAAATTCGAAAATCTGCAAATGTGCTCCAATTTCGATAATTGACACCTCTATCAATAGGCGTTGAGACCTGTAATTGTCATACAAACGGTCATTTGGATCGATCAAACATTTCTACACGTTTCGTGGAAAATTCAATTTTTTTGAAAATCAACTGAACTATAGACCACAAATTCAGAGCCACAAAATTCGAAAATCTGCAAATGTGCTCCAATTTCGATAATTGACACCTCTATCAATAGGCGTTGAGACCTGTATTGTCATACAAACGGTCATTTTGATCGGTCAAACATATCTACACGTTCCGTAGAAAATTCAATTTTTTTGAAAATCAACTGAACTATAGCCCACAAATTCAGAGCGACAAAAGTCGAAAATCTTCAAATTTGATCCGATTTCGGTAATTGATACCTCTATCAATAGGCGTTGAGACCTGTAATTGTCATACAAAGGCCATTTCGATCGGTCAAACATTTCTACACGTTCCGTGGAAAATTCAATTTTTTTGAAAATCAACTGAACTATAGCCCACAAATTCAGAGCCACAAAAAACGAAAATCTTCAAATTTGATCCGATTTCGGTAAATTATACCTCTATCAATAGGCGTTGAGACCTGTAATTGTCATACAAACGGCCATTTGGATCGGTCGAATATTTCTACACGTTCCGTGGAAAATTCAATTTTTTTGAAAATCAACTGAACTATAGCCCACAAATTCAGAGCCTCAAAATTCGAAAATCTGCAAATGTGCTCCGATTTCGATGATTGATACCTCTATCAATAGGCGTTGAGACCTGTAATTGTCATACAAACGGCCATTTCGATCGATCAAACATATCTACACGTTCCGTGGAAAATTCAATTTTTTTGAAAATCAACTGAACTATAGCCCACAAATTCAGAGCCACAAAATTCGAAAATCTGCAAATGTGCTCCGATTTCGATGATTGATACCTCTATCAATAGGCGTTGAGACCTGTAATTGTCATACAAACGGTCATTTCGATCGATCAAACATATCTACACGTTCCGTGGAAAATTCAATTTTTTTGAAAATCAACTGAACTATAGCCCACAAATTCAGAGCCACAAAATTCGAAAATCTGCAAATGTGCTCCGATTTCGATGATTGATACCTCTATCAATAGGCGTTGAGACCTGTAATTGTCATACAAACGGTCATTTTGATTGGTCAAATATTTCTACACGTTCCGTGGAAAATTCAATTTTTTTGAAAATCAACTGAACTATAGCCCACAAATTCAGAGCCACAAAAATCGAAAATCTTCAAATTTGATCCGATTTCGGTAATTTATACCTCTATCAATAGGCGTTGAGACCTGTAATTGTCATACAAACGGTCATTTGGATCGATCAAACATTTCTACACGTTTCGTGGAAAATTCAGTTTTTTGAAAATCAACTGAACTGCCCACAAATTCAGAGCCACAAAATTCGAAAATCTGCAAATGTGCTCCGATTTCGATGATTGATTCCTCTATCAATAGGCGTTGAGACCTGTAATTGTCATACAAATGGTCATATCGATCGGTCAAACATATCTACACGTTCCGTGGAAAATTCAATTTTTTTGAAAATCAACTGAACTATAACCCACAAATTCAGAGCCACAAAATTCGAAAATCTGTAAATGTCCCCCGATTTCGATGATTGATACCTCTATTAATAGGCGTTGAGACCTGTAATTGTCATACAAACGGTCATTTCGATCGGTCAAACATATCTACACGTTCCGTGGAAAATTCAATTTTTTTGAAAATCAACTGAACTATAGCCCACAAATTCAGAGCCACAAAAATCGAAAATCTTCAAATTTGATCCGATTTCGGTAATTTATACCTCTATCAATAGGCGTTGAGACCTGTAATTGTCATACAAACGGTCATTTGGATCGATCAAACATTTCTACACGTTTCGTGGAAAATTCAGTTTTTTGAAAATCAACTGAACTGCCCACAAATTCAGAGCCACAAAATTCGAAAATCTGCAAATGTGCTCCGATTTCGATGATTGATTCCTCTATCAATAGGCGTTGAGACCTGTAATTGTCATACAAATGGTCATATCGATCGGTCAAACATATCTACACGTTCCGTGGAAAATTCAATTTTTTTGAAAATCAACTGAACTATAGCCCACAAATTCAGAGCCACAAAATTCAAAAATCTGTAAATGTCCCCCGATTTCGATGATTGATTCCTCTATCAATAGGCGTTGAGACCTGTAATTGTCATACAAACGGTCATTTCGATCGGTCAAACATATCTACACGTTCCGTGGAAAATTCAATTTTTTTGAAAATCAACTGAACGCCCACAAATTCAGAGCCACAAAATTCGAAAATCTGCAAATGTGCTCCGATTTCGATGATTGATACCTCTATCAATAGGCGTTGAGACCTGTAATTGTCATACAAACGGTCATTTCGATCGGTCAAACATATCTACACGTTCCGTGGAAAATTCAATTTTTTTGAAAATCAACTGAACTATAGCCCATAAATTCAGAGCCACAAAATTCGAAAATTTGTAAATGTCCCCCGATATCGATGATTGATACCTCTATCAATAGGCGTTGAGACATGTAATTGTCATAGAAACGGTCATTTCGATCGGTCAAACATATCTACACGTTCCGTGGAAAATTCAATTTTTTTGAAAATCAACTGAACAGCCCACAAATTCAGAGCCACAAAAATCGAAAATCTTCAAATTTGATCCGATTTCGATAATAATTGATACCTCTATCAATAGGCGTTGAGACCTGTAATTGTCATACAAATGGTCATTTCGATCGGTCAAACATATCTACACGTTCCGTGGAAAATTCAATTTTTTTGAAAATCAACTGAACTATAGCCCACAAATTCAGAGCCACAAAATTCGAAAATCTGTAAATGTCCCCCGATTTCGATGATTGATACCTCTATCAATAGGCGTTGAGACCTGTAATTGTCATACAAACGGTCATTTCGATCGGTCAAACATATCTACACGTTCCGTGGAAAATTCAATTTTTTTGAAAATCAACTGAACTATCGCTCACAAATTCAGAGCCACAAAATTCGAAAATCTGCAAATGTGCTCCGATTTCGATGATTGATACCTCTACCAATAGGCGTTGAGACCTGTAATTGTCATACAAACGGTCATTTCGATCGGTCAAACATATCTACACGTTCCGTGGAAAATTCAATTTTTTTGAAAATCAACTGAACTATAGCCCACAAATTCAGAGCCACAAAATTCGAAAATCTGCAAATGTCCCCCGATTTCGATGATTGATACCTCTATCAATAGGCGTTGAGACCTGTAATTGTCATACAAACGGTCATTTCGATCGGTCAAACATATCTACACGTTCCGTGGAAAATTCAATTTTTTTGAAAATCAACTGAACTATAGCCCACAAATTCAGAGCCACAAAATTCGAAAATCTGTAAATGTCCCCCGATTTCGATGATTGATTCCTCTATCAATAGGCGTTGAGACCTGTAATTGTCATACAAACGGTCATTTCGATCGATCAAACATATCTACACGTTCCGTGGAAAATTCAACTTTTTTGAAAATCAACTGAACTATAGCCCACAAATTCAGAGCCACAAAATTCGAAAATCTGCAAATGTCCCCCGATTTCGATGATTGATACCTCTACCAATAGGCGTTGAGACCTGTAATTGTCATACAAACGGGCATTTGGATCGGTCAAATATCTACACGTTCCGTGGAAAATTCAATTTTTTTGAAAATCAACTGAACTATAGCCCACAAATTCAGAGCCACAAAATTCGAAAATCTGCAAAAGTGCTCCGATTTCGATGATTGATACCTCTATCAATAGGCGTTGAGACCTGTAATTGTCATACAAACGGTCATTTCGATCGGTCAAACATATCTACACGTTCCGTGGAAAATTCAATTTTTTTGAAAATCAACTGAACTATCGCTCACAAATTCAGAGCCACAAAATTCGAAAATCTGCAAATGTCCCCCGATATCGATGATTGATACCTCTATCAATAGGCGTTGAGACCTGTAATTGTCATACAAACGGTCATTTCGATCGGTCGAATATTTCTACACGTTTCGTGGAAAATTCAATTTTTTTGAAAATCAACTGAACTATAGCCCACAAATTCAGAGCCACAAAATTCGAAAATCTGCAAATGTGCTCCGATTTCGATGATTGATACCTCTATCAATAGGCGTTGAGACCTGTAATTGTCATACAAACGGTCATTTTGATCGGTCAAACATATCTGCACGTTCCGTGGAAAATTCAATTTTTTTGAAAATTAACTGAACTATAGCCCACAAATTCAGAGCCACAAAAGTCGAAAATCTTCAAATTTGATCCGATTTCGGTAATTGATACCTCTATTAATAGGCGTTGAGACCTGTAATTGTCATACAAACGGCCATTTCGATCGATCAAACATATCTACACGTTCCGTGGAAAATTCAATTTTTTTGAAAATCAACTGAACAGCCCACAAATTCAGAGCCACAAAATTCGAAAATCTGCAAATGTGCTCCGATTTCGATGATTGATACCTCTATCAATAGGCGTTGAGACCTGTAATTGTCATACAAACGGTCATTTTGATTGGTCAAACATATCTACACGTTCCGTGGAAAATTTAATTTTTTTGAAAATCAACTGAACTGTAGCCCACAAATTCAGAGCCACAAAATTCGAAAATCTGCAAATGTGCTCCGATTTCGATGATTGATACCTCTATCAATAGGCGTTGAGACCTGTAATTGTCATACAAACGGTCATTTCGATCGGTCAAATATCTACACGTTCCGTGGAAAATTCAATTTTTTTGAAAATCAACTGAACTATCGGTCACAAATTCAGAGCCACAAAAATCGAAAATCTGTAAATGTCCCCCGATATCGATGATTGATACCTCTATCAATAGGCGTTGAGACCTGTAATTGTCATACAAACGGTCATTTCGATCGGTCAAACATATCTACACGTTCCGTGGAAAATTCAATTTTTTTGAAAATCAACTGAACTATCGCTCACAAATTCAGAGCCCGCTCACAAAAATTCTTATTGGATTTGTACAATACTATAATATAACTACATTATATACTCATGTGTTCGATAACGAGGTGATTTGAAGTCGATATTCTTGCATCTTCATATTGGGATGGATGCTTCGTAAAAATGAAACTCCTTTCATTGCAACATCTCATTTCGTTTTTCCAATCAGAACAAAGATACTTGATCCGCTGGTACATTTTGCAGCTTTCGCTGGAATCAAAATAAACAAATTTTATTTTAATGCATCAAACAAATATTTGATCAATGGTTTTTAAGAGACCATGACATGGTCCACACATTTGACGGAGTGGCAAGTTTGAATAAATACTTGGGATCTCTTGTTAATTATGAGAATAGTGTGGGGGAGGATATCAAGAAGCGTCATGCTAAAGTAAACATTTTTACGAGAGAAGGATTAAGCGAGTAGAGTTTGACAGATCTTGTGCGAGCTGGTTCGAACATCTGATGATCCGGAATAAACAGTATTTTGGTAGGGGCAGATGACTTTTTCTGTAAGGAGCCTTGGTCTAGAAAATGATTAAACTGGTTGTCTATTAATTCTAAGAGTTGATTCCGGATCGAAGCCCATATGGGGCCATATTTTTGGCAATGGCGTGCAAAGCTCCGTTTATCTTATTATTTCAGTTTTAAAGTATAAAGGGGTCCCGGGAAAAATTAATAATTAAAACATTTGTAAATCAAATCTATAGCAGATTTACAGGCAAGTTATACGAGTTGCTGAATTTCCAGTCGTACGTACTTCTTAATGAATCTATAAAAAACTTTTAGTTGACTAAATGACTCACCTAATACTTACCCCGATTACTACAAATCAAAACAAAAATAAAACATATTTTTTTAAACATTTTAATTAATTTGATCACAAAGCTTTTATTAAAGTTGATAAACAAGCATGTATGCCCATATGCGTTCGTATATTGTTCATCATTTTCATGTAGCATGTATTTTATTCGATATTTACACGACTAGTGATTTGTTGGCATCACCAAAGTAAATATTTACATAAATAAAACCACCTAATGAGGGCATTATCCGCGTGAACTCCGCATTCAATACAAACAACATCCTGCGCCTACACATTAAATACAGAGCTGCATTGTACAAAATATGTATCTGTAAACAAATTAAAAAAGTCATCCATTAATATAAAAATGTTAAATAGTTTTGATTTTGAATGCAATTTTAAATTTTCACTAAATCTAGATGCATTCAGCTATTAGGCAATGACACAGCAAAATGATTGATTATATTTATATAGATACTAAAGAGTAACGGTGTGCAAAACCTTTTGTATAAAGGAGGGGGGAAATGTTATAACTGACCAAAATATTGTACGTCAATTAGTTATCTTCAACGAATAAAAGCCGCACGTGATCCCTTTGATCGCTTTGTTTCAAGCGCGATGCTTAAAGTTAAGATGATTTATTGATTGGCATATTTTTCCCGTTGCTATAAACAAATAAATCGCGATTTGAATATATGCATCCACGCCTAAATTTAATAAAACAAAACAAAAATTCTTGCGGTTTTGTGATGATTTTATTGTTCTTTCTTATGGGCACGTTAAGTTCACAATATTATGAAGTCTTAATATATGTATATATAGAGAGATAACTAACCTTTTCGTTTCGTATGTGTATCCACCTCATCTCATATAACATCTTTTAATATTAACGTTATAATTATAATTATATATTGAGTGGTCAAAACTACATATATGTATATATTTTCGACAACGACGACGACAACGACCACAACGAAAAATGATAAATTTATTGATAGTTTTGTTGTGTCTTATAGATAAAATCTATTTTCCGGTTTTGTTTATATTAAAAGATTGTAATTATTGAAGCAATAAATTATATGTCTTTCGGCTCCTATCGGCCTTTTTTTAATTTTTATAACTTTATTTTAAAAATTTATTTATTTATAAGACGTTTTGTGTCTTGCTTACAGTAAGACGACGTTTAAATATGGCAATCGGTTGTTTCAAAACATGTTTAGTTTAAATTAGATAGGTTTTCTACGCTTGTATAGAGAGAAAGAGAGAAGGTGCCATTTTCAGGTAATAATCATTAAATAGTTTTTTTGTATTTTTTGCATATAGATTTGAAATGAAATCATTTAATGTTTATTGGTTTTTGTTTCTCTGGATACAAATAAATCCAAATGTAATGTATACGTTTACGATACGCTTATAAATTTTTATTTTAATGCATCATTAAAATGATTTAGTATTGGTAGCAGATTAAAATAAGGATGCCGACGGTATTTATATATTTAAAAACGTCACACCAGGATTAATATTATACCGTTATTAAACCAAAAGCACATCAAAGTGCTTTAATTATTCGCTAATAATTTTGAATCATTCTTTAACTTTAGAAATTACTCATTTTTTATATGTTATTGGACACTCAAATGGGGTACAGAAAATGGATCTATCTCCTTTATTTCCCCGCTTTTCATCGGCCGCTTGTTTGAAGATACAAATGAATTACATAGTTGATTTTCATAGTAAAGTTGATTTAAGACTGGTCATCTGATTTATTTTCACAAAATTTCCGATATTTTACAAATCTATAGAAGAATCGTTAAAACTACTTTGAAATTTCAAAAAGCAAATGAAACTACGCTACCTACCTTTGTAATCGATATTCAGAGCGTTTACCTAACATCTAGTTTTTTGGAAGTTTTATATTTTTTGGTTATAGAGAGTCCCTGACTACCTACCAATTGAGCCTAATTGACGTTTTTTTTTTAACCGTAAAAAATGGATTTATCCGTATTTCATATATTTTTAGATTAGGAAAAAATGATGCGAATGATTTTTTATCATTACAAAAAATTTAACATTTTAATCGATCACCCTATTCAAAGCACGCGAAAGAAACTTAAACACAAAATGTATGCTAATTTTTTGGTAAAAAAATTATAAAGTTACAGTTTTTCAGTTCTGCAAATAAAATAAATAAGTCAATACAATTTGCTGGCTATAGATACGGTTGAACTTTTTAAAACTTATACAATTTTTTAAACGGGCTAAACGACCGTAAAACTTTTATTAACCCTATTTTCCGACTTCCAGATTTCCTTACTCGTAAAGCGAACAACTATCCTAATATAAAGTTACTAAATTCCGAGAAATCTAATTCTGCCTAAAAAATTATCGAAAAACGAACTACTGAAAAATTTTGGTGCAAACCAAAATTCTCTCGAATTTATTGGCTTAATTTATTTTTAACAATATTTTTGAATAGTTGCGGTTTAGTGGTGATATCGATAAGTTTTATTAAACCATTGTATATAGTAACACCCTTCTGTAAAATACACTGTCCAAGGCAATATTAAATTTATTTGGAGAGTAAAGTATATCCTGGTTTAATATAAGAAAGTTTCATGATAATTTTGTGTATTAAAAACATATACTCATAGGCTTAGGATTTTTAGGATCTAAAATATCAAAAATATGTACCTAAAATATGTAGGTAACTAAAATTGCAAAATATGTGATTAAAATGAATAATTTGTGTTCAAATTTTGAAAAGAAAGCCCAAACTGAAACTTATCGTAAGAGGGTTTCAACTGACCAATTAAACAAAAAGTATCTACACAATTTTGGTTGCAAAGTAGGACTAACTAACTCCACTGTATTATAAAGGGCTGGAGAGGTATAGTCCAAAAATCGTTCCATATCTGAAAACATTTAAAAGTTTGGCCACATAAACGGTTCCTACCTCTAAAGTGCACCGTGCGGGTTAATACGAATCACGTAATGGGATCGAATTGCATTTTCTATATGTTTTTATAGATCAACGTACTCTTGTTTGATTCATTTGAATTTCGAAGGAATACTTCACATACATTTTAAAAATTTTGGAATAATCAGATAAATGTCTCATTGGACGAGAATTATTTCAGTTTTGATTTTTGAGGTACCTATATAGTCTTAAACGGTGAAGGTGTTATTAAAATAGTTGTATACCATCACAAAATTTATGAAAAGGAAAAGGTAGTTTTTTTACCCTAAGAATGGTATCGATAACCTTGATTGGCAACTCACGGCCTGTATTAAAATATTTAAAACATAGGCAGTTCAAAATGAAGTATACCGCTTGAATTTTTTAACATGTATTTTAGACCTATTAAAACGATGGTCGATCTATCTGGGGCTGGCTTTACTTTTTTTATGTTTCAATAGCATTAGAAATGTACTGTAAAAATGAAAGGCGGCATAAAATATTTTAAATATAACACTCAATAATAAAAGCAATTTTACATTCGCGTCTATTTGTTTCTAAATCGAGCAAATATCCAAATTTTTGATTCGGATTACCCAAAAAAATATTTTTTACCTAAGAATCCTAAGCCTATATACTCATAATCTACAAACTTACTAAAGGGCAATATTTTGGGGGAATATAACAGCTTATTTGGATACAGATTGTGTAATCCATGAATCGCTCTCAAAGGTTTATTTTGCAAGACAGAAATTTCGTTTTTCTCGATATTGTTAAAGCTTCCCAAATTAAAAGTAAGTATAGGTGAAATGGGGATGAACATCACTAAAATATACATTTTGCTTGACTACAGGGTTCAAATAACGAGAACATTGCTTTAGAAGACCGATAAAAAGTAATTTACCTGCTTAGACCGATAAATTGTTTTGCCTTGAAAGTTTATCTAATCGAAAATATCCGCATTTGTTTACAATGAAAAGATTGATTTTATTTTTTTCATTCAGTTGTAGAGAATGACATAACAACCATAGACCAGCCACATATCTGCTTCCATTTATTCTTTTAGTTGATAGTTGCCGCAGCTACAAATAAGTACCGTATCGTCTGCAAAACATTGAACAAAATGCAAGATATAATATATATATATGCTTATCCAATACTTTTTTAAAAAACCGGGCGCATGCATTTCATAACATTCACCGATTTCGCTGTAATTTTTTTCAGGGATAGTATAGTCGATGAAAAATGTTGTTTCCCAAAATGTTACCCCTTTTCGAGTTATGGTTTTTTAAAGTTAAGAAATTTAGTGATTTTAGGCTCTTTTCGATAGGTAACCGTTCTACTTAAGTTGCTTTGTTTTCAATGATATGGGCCTCATTCTCTTCGTATTTTATTGGTCTTTTATTTAAAAGCTAGGCTCATTTTTTCATCTTTTCATGATCTTTCCAAATTTTTTGGCCACATTTAATTAAGCCATAAACTTCTAAAGTTACAAGGCGTCAGAATTCATCCAATTTTTCTGAAAACGTCATATTCACAACTCTGTAACTTTTGACGTTTTACTACAAAAGCCACCAATTTTTGGAAGACAATTCTTTATTTTCTCCCCACTACACCATATGAAATACTTTCTTGGATATTTAGATCCTAACTGCGGTATATTTTTTTCTAAAACAGCTTATAACCCGTTACAAAAAAAAGAAAATCAGGAGTAGGAACGTATACGATTTTTCAGTATTTCACAAATATCTCGACTTCAGGTAACCTCATTAAAAAATAATAAGTACATATGTACCACTTTATTCATTAAGAGTTTGCCTTTAAGTCTAGATAGGTCTAACAGAATTGGCATTTTAGAAAAAAATATACCGCAGATAGGATCTAAATATCCAAGAAAGTATTTAGGATGTAATGAGGAGAAAGTAAAGAATTTTCTTCCAAAAGTTGGTGACTTTTGGAGTAAAACGTCAAAAGTTACAGAGGTGCGAATATGACGTTTTCCGAAAAATTGGGTGTATTGTAATGCATGTAACTTTAGAAGGTTTTGACTAAATTAAATGTGGCTAAAGAATTTGGAAAGATCATGAAAAGATGAAAAAATGAGCCTAGCTTTTAAATAAAAGACCAATAAAATACGAAGAGAATGAGGCCCATATCATTGAAAACAAAGTAACCTAAGTAGAACGGCTACCTATCGAAAGAGCCTAAAATCACTAAATTTCTTAACTTTAAAAAATCATAACTCGAAAAGGGGGGGGGCCATGAAGGGGTAACATTTTGGGAAACAACATGTTTCATCGACTACTATCAAAGCAACCTTGATTATACAAGCCATAATCTAAAAAACGAAGCTTTTATAAGGGAATTAGAAACGAGGAAAAAATCAAAATTTTCATAGTAAAACACATAAAACATATGGGAAATCACTTTTTTTCCTAAGACAAATTTGTAAATGAAAACGTTGCAAATTCTTAATTATGATTTCTGAAATATTTTCATAAATGTTTGAATTTCAACATATATAAATCTCGTTTAAGTAAATCGTTTTCATTTTCTTGTAATAATTGGTTTATTTAAACCAAAATATAAAAAAAAAGTTCATAACAACAGCGTTCTGGTCAAATTAAAACGAAAAGCTTACTACAAATCGTGTGCATTAAGTCAATATACATAGATGGCAGTGGGCAGTAAACATTTTGAAAAACCGTACCAAAAATCGCCACTTGGGAAAATTTAAGTTCAAAAATTGTAGGAAAAGCAAAACAAATTCTCAAAATGTTAAGAACGTGTCATAATTGTGTGATTAAACAATTTTTTTCGTATTTTTCTGTATAAATCTGAGACATCTAACGTACACTAGTAAAACTAAAGATAAATGTAGCAAGTATTATTTTAATTCGTCAGAGCCAACTTTGATGTATTTTTCAAAATGAAAGTTCGAAAAATATATTTTAGAAATAATTTAATTTTAATATTTCTGCAATTAATATTTACTTAATACCAATACACCCTTCTTGTATATTGCTGCTAAAGATATGTAGAACACTTTTGTATAAACATTTTGTAACATTTTTGCTTTTTTCATTGAAAAACTTGAAGCTAAAAAGCACCATTTTTACTATGGATTCCTATGGAAATCAGTGAAAGTTATACCACTAAAAAAGCTTCTAAAAAATACGTCATAATGATTATGGCTCTATACTCTAGAAGGCTCTGCTACTATTCCTGAAAAAAATTACAGCGAAATCGGTGAATGTTATGAAATGCATGCGCCCGGTTTTTTAACCCGCCTCGATTTTTAAATTGTTGTAACTTTTTTTTTAGAAGCCATAGAGTATGGAACTTTCTTAAGATTTCTACATTTTTTGTCTAGATCATATAGGAACGCATAAAGGGAGGAATGCTTTCAGGAAGAATACATACTGTGAATCTGTTAACGTTGTAAAATTATGCCGTCGGACGAGGGTTAAAAAAGTAATGGATAAGCTCATATAGTGTGGGTCCCATAATAGAGCCTTAAGGTGTTAGCCATTTCTGTTATCTAGCACAGTAGATTTAACTCGATTAACTTGAACATAATGCGTCCGCTCTCTTAGATAGCCATGTATTAACTTCAAGTCCTGACCGCCAAAAAACCCAATATTACGTAATTTTGCATCTAGAACCTGAATATTGGCACAATCGAAAGCCTTGCGCAAGTCAAGAAAAATGCGGGACGTGTTTTTCTTATTATTTACAGCGGAATAAATATATTCAGTTAGGTTTAGCGTTGCTGATAGAGTGCTAGTTTGTATTTGAAACCTATATTGTTATTTAGATGCTTTAAAATTATATTTAACAAAATACGTTCAAAATGGACCGGACTGATAATACCGATATACTTAGGTCTAGTATTAGACCCTTATCATGCTTGTTACCGGATTATAACAGGGAAGTTTCCCTTCCTGAATACTTTTATTTATTTCAAAAACTGTGCTGGTAATAATTCTAGAGCAAGCATATTTTACAACCGAGATACATAAACAGTCATAGCCTTTCGCAGATCCATCATTTAAATTATCAATGATTGATTGAACTTCAATCCTGACTATAGCTAAAGCAAAAGTTGTTAATCTTGGAACTGAGATAAGGGGTTCACACAAAGAAAATGCATTAGAATTTAATTTAGATACCGAATCACCTAGACTGTTATGTAATTTATTGAGCTTGTTAGCTACATCTAATTGGTTGGATATCATGACATTGTTTTCTGTTAGCACAATAAAGGTATTCATGTAGGCGTTCATGTGACCTTTTATAAAGAATTTTATTTAAGTTTGGCCATAATTTCTTTTGATTGGTTGTATGATTTAGTACCTACTTCTTTTAAATAATAATTTTTCTTTGATAGATGAATTTCTTTCCTAAAGTTGTTTTTATATAGTTGAAACTCCTCTAAGAAGTACGTATTATCAGGATATTTTTTTGACAGATCATATAGAATTTGTTTTTGTTTTTATTTAAATTATTCAAGGTATAGTGTTAAACCATATGGCTATTTGTATTTAATTTTCCGTGGAATAATTTCACAACTATATATTATACTGATTAATGATTTAGAATTTCCATAATTTTTTTAAATATTGACTTGAGAAACATTATCAAACAATTTATGGTTGCTTATATCAATATTATCAATTAAAACGAATAACTTATCATGACTGTAAGATGTAATCACATGATCTGGTTTTAACTGTCTGATTATTATTTGTGGATTGCCCAGTGTAGTAGATTGAAGACATATTGTGGAATCCATGTGAAGCAATAAAAGCCTTATAATTAATTATATACCTACCATCGGAACTAAAAAGATTCAAGTTAAAATGACCAATAACTAACATTTTAGGGAATTTTTCAAGCTTAGAATCGAAGAATTCGAGGAATTGCGGCAAACTCGAACGTGGTTGGCGATAAACAGCCATTATTTGAATAGACTCTCTTCAGATTCCAGCATAGATAAATTCAAACTTATATGTGCAAAAACAACAATACCAACACCGAAACGTCGCCTACGTTTAATGAAAACAACTGTAATCACTTAGACTAACAAAAGGAGCGTCAAAGGACTCCAGAAATGCCTCTACACAAACAATTACATCAATCCTATGTTTGATTTTATATAAAAAATATTCAATATCGTTCATTTTATTTTTAATGCGGTTGATATTGAAATATGAAATGTTAAAATTTCCAGCATTACCAAATTTAACAGATTTTCGAAAATCTTTAATAACTAGAATTAAAATATTTGTTCGCTGATTCTATATATCGTATGACATCTTGTTAGTTAAAACAAAAAATTTAATATGTATATAAGAATAATTAAGAATGAAATTATAAAAATTAAAGATTACAATAATTCTCCATTCGAAAAACCTCGCAGCTTGAACAAATTAGTTATAAAATTAAAAAAATTAGGTTCTACTCAACGTAAGAATATTGGTAATTAAATTGTGTTAAACGTTAGCGATGATTAATCATCTGATTTATTGTTGTTTGTGTTGTCATCTCCTGCCTTTTGACGTAACTTGCTGATGTCGTTCATTGCTCTGATTTTTATGGGCATTGATTCAAATTTTATTTTTGCAAAAATAACATTTTTGTGTGACCAGCTATTCGCAATGACTTTTGATGATTTTAGTTTGTTTAATTCTCTCAGCAAGTTGGTGTTGTACAATGTTAAATTTTCACCAATGTACAATTTATTGTTATTTCTGAGATTGGTTACAATTTGTTTCGCTAGTATAGGGCCGTTATCTTTACACTAATTCAAAAAATCCGATTATCGATCACACGACACAAATTTAACAAAAATAATGCATTTCACCACATTTTTTTTTTCTTTATAGGCTTTAGAATAATAAAATTGAACACTTTCCATATCAAACCCAATTAAACTGGCTACTTTACCAACGTAAATGTTCGATTTTCTTTGGCATTCCTGTATTAACAACATCATTTGCGAGATCACGTTGTTTATAGACATTTAATTCGGACCTAACTTCATCCAGTTTAATGTCAATATCCATTACATGATGATCCAGTGTATGTATTTGTTCTTTAATTTGTTGTTGTTTGGCGACCACTTTATTAACTGTATTAGTTAGGGAATCAATTTTTGTACTTATAAATGTTCGGTTTTCACGTATACTTCAATCAATTGAACTGTGCTAATTTACACCCACAATGCGCCCCAACACGATCAGAATTGATTAAGCGGCCGACAACATACATGAGACCTGATTTAAATATATTTGTATAGATAAAAACGTTTATTTGTAGCTTTTGCTAACTTTAAACCACTTATTTGTTTCCATTTAAAGGGCTCTCGAAGATTATAGCTGAATTCTGATGTAGTGAAATTTAGAGGAGCCTAAATAAAAAAATATTATTAGTATATGGTCCCTTAGACTTGTGCATGATCAATCAAAGTCATATTTTCGGATAGAACCATTTACTATAGAGTTACTATAGAAGTCGACATTTCAATATTTTGAAATTTCAAATTTTGAATATAAAATAGAACGAAACTAAAATTTTCAAATTTATTCATTAAAATTGGTATAGAATTTGATTTCATATAATTAAAAATGATAATCATAAAATTCTAAATTTTGTTTGATTTCCGAAATGAAAGGTTCAATATTTAGTTTAGAATTTAAAAATTTATTTACTTTGCCCTATACGGAAAAAGGTTTTGTATAAATTATTTGAATACTATACTTATTATTATTATTATTAAAATTGGTTGGAACCATCTGAGGTGCCACGATGAGCCCATGGTGCACACACTATTATTCAAATTTAAAATTCAAGTTAAAATATATATTTCGTTATACGTAACTCTATAATACCTATAATTTAAAATAAAAAATAAAATAAAAAATAAAAAAACAAATATAAAAATAAAAGGGCTGAAACTTCACAAGGTTATCAGACCTTCGAAAGTTACGTGTATACTTGAACTCATCTCAAGTCAACTCAATCTACCCTCTCAAATCAATTTCTAACTGAAACCCCTAATCCCTACCTCAATCTCCTTACTCGAATCCCAAGCTCAACGCTTTACACAACCCACGAATCAGTCTTGAAAAAATCCCCAATGAAAGGTAACTGCACCCCAACTCAACTTCAATTCAACCTCAGCTCGAACAAAATCTCAATCCTATACTCAACTCCAAACTCAATCCAGAAATCAACTCAACAGCTAATTTGTAAGAATTTTGAAATTTTAATAAATTGCAAATTCGGGGTTTTCGGGGCGGCAATCCCCATATTCAAAGATATAAAACGAATTAAAAAAACTGTTTTCTGGATTTTTTTCAACCCGTTTTCACCACGTTGTTTTAGGTGAATTCCATGGCAGGTACCCGATACTATTGACATACAGGTTCCAAAAGATTTTCTATTGTTTACTTTGGCCGTAAAATCAGATTATAAGAAAAAATCGTTCTCGAGATGCCCTGGGTACAGACAGACATCCGCAGACAAATAGATGGATATTTTTTGTTGGTGCTTTTTCCGAACTTAGGTAATGCAAAAGAATTCTCGTATATTTTTCATGGGGCGTGTTTTATCATTTGATTTGGATGATAAAGGAGGAGCTCTGCGCTTTCGGTTAGAAAAGTAACTTTGTGCAATTTGCTCCTCTCCTCGGGTATTCTTCTGCAACTTAAAATTAAATTTATATTAAAATGGGGATATGCGCCCGAGTGGTGATAAAAAAGGATATTGGTAATAAAGTGGTGAGAGGTGCGCATAAATATATACATACATAAGTTCCCATGTGGTGAATTTTAAAGGAAAAGTGAATATCACATCGTACAAATACCACGATAAGATTATGTACACCGTATTTACTGCTCATAGTCATACGTATACAAATATTATTGCTTGGTTACAAACCATATTATGGTTTGTTTGGAAAAATAATGCCGCTAATCTCAAAAATCAAATTATCTAAAAGTAACAGAAGAAACTGTCTTTAGGCATATCAAAAAATTGAATTACTTTGAAAATATCACTTAATTTTGAATAATTTTGAAGCTCTCGCAAAATCTTGAACAACGGATGCGACAATTTCGAACCTAGTTTATTCGGAATTCTCGCATCTGTTGTTCAAGATTTATCGAGTGTTTCAAAATTAGATTTATTCTTCAATAATCTCAAAAAAATTTCGAAAAGAAAAAATTATTTGAAAATTTTCGAGAACTCCTCGCGAGTTTTAGCTGAGATATGCAAATTAATGTAAGAAATAATTATTTATTAACTATTGGAATAATATAATCTCACAATCATTTCGGAAAATCTCAATTACAGCTGGGTGAGTAAATTACACTATGTAATTTACACAGTTTTTTACATGTAAAAATCCTATATAATTTAAAAAAGGTTATTTTTTACATTTACATTTTGTATGTATATAAAATGTAAAAACCCTAGATTTATTATTTTAACAAAACCATCAAAATTATATCGAATTTATTTTTCAAAATATCTTTAAATAATTTGAGAATTTGTTTAAAGAGAAACAAAAACGACAGGTTTTGAGACACGACCTTTTTTCACGAAACGTAGTAATATGTCTATGCTTTAAGGCACGAGCGCACAAGGTACAACTTATACTTAGTCAGGGCAGTGTAAGTCTTATGGTAGTCAAATCGTTGTCCATTCAAAGCCAATTGTGCCCAGTTGAAAAAAAAAATTAAATAAGCAGCATGAATTTGATGTTTGAAATTTTCATTGAAATCAAATATTAGTCGCAAAAAATGTAAAAATTACCCACAGTTAAGGTTGCATGAATTGGGGCTATTCCATTGCATAAAGCTTCTTATTAGGGAAATTTTGACTCTTCATAGCTAAATTTGGTATAGTTTGGTTAAAGTTAGTTGACAATTAAACAATATTGGGATGTTGTATTAAAATTCTGGAATTGGTAAATCAGCTGAAATATTAAAGTTTGATCAGAAACAGAAGAAGGGAGAAAATCGTAGAAAATCGATATTGTTTATTAATTATTAGCAAGAGAAACTGTTTTATAACAACTGCAAACTTCCGAAAGAATTAAGTTTACAGCGAACTAAATGTTTAATAGCGTAATGAATAACCTTTGAATTAATTATTAAGTTATTGGGTGTCTTAACGTTCAGTCGATAATCTAACTGTTTTCTCTATTTGAGTAGATAGTTTTTGTTTTGGGCTTTCACTATTTTTTGGCATTTTTGTATGTGAAATATTAGGTTCTTCCGGTTTGGATCACAGCCTGATAATTATATTTTACGACGAGCGAAATTATCAAAGAGATTTTAGCCTGATGAGATTGACTGAAAACAAATTTTTCGTAATTCTCATTCAGTCGAAACTGAAGTTGCAAAACGTTTAATAAAAAATAAAGCGTATTAAGTACAAATAAACTAACACTAAAATGTAGATTTTACCTCCAGCACATCTACACATCTACAAGCGAGACTTTTCTACATTTTAAAATATCTCAAAAATCAAATCTCAAATTCGGCATTGGAATTAAGGTTACTAAATCTGTAGAAAAGAAACTACGCTAACTTAGATAATTGTATTAACCCATTTGATCCCACTGTACCTGTATGGGTACAGAAAAATCACTAACTTTACGACGCCACTACTGCGGTATTTAATGTAAAATTTCAAATTATATTTTACCGTTATATATTGTTTTTAGTTTATTTATCATATTTAAAAAAAAAATCCATTTCGAGAAAGGATTTTGAGTGTTAAAAAATATTTAAAGTACAAATATTTTACACAATTTATTATTGGTGTGGGAACCATTGGGTTAAATTGTCAGACCAATATTAATATTTGTCAACTGGACTTTATGAGACTATTGAAACATAAAATTAAGTCTCTCTGTGAAGCCCATTATTATCAGCAACCAAGAAGCAACAAACCAACAAACCAAAAACAAAATTAATGCAAATTGTAATTATGTCTTTTGGTTTCTATAGGTATCATATCAAAAGCTACAAACAGTTTTCAAAGCGTATAGTCAAACCAGTGAACCAGTGTACCAACGGTGTAAATATTCATGGAAAAAATAATTAGTTCCGCTGCAAATGGATTCTCTGTCTCCAGTTTCACTAAAAATCACCATTCGAATCAGTATTGTAACGAGAATTTAGAAACAGAATTCATCTGAGTATGTATATGGAAGTCAGATATTTGGAAATTTATAGGGAAATTTCATCAATTTAGATTAGAAAACTTGAAAATTTAAAAATAGTTTTGAGATTTTTAAAAATTACGATTTAAGTTAGAAAATTTCCAGTAGATTTAAAATTGTTTCATTCGGTATTTAAAAATTTTGAAATTTTGCAATTAAGAGGAAATGTGTAGGTATATTCAGGAATAATGAAATAAAAAATTATTAAGAACTAAAAAATATTATAATTTAACTTTTGGGAAAGGAAATTACAAATAAAAAAATTTAGAAATTTTGGGGTTTGGGGGTTTGGTTACGAAACAACAAAACCTAATTTTTCATAGCCAAAATTCTTTTAGTTTCTTTATTGAGTTCTTTAAACAGAGAATAAATGTTATTTATTTATTTCATAGGAATTTATTTCATTAATCTGAAAAAATGATATAAGCAGTATTTGCAACACTAGTCAATTAGTTTTATGTTTCATAATTATTTTAATCAAATTTGGCTCTTAACTTAACTTTTAACGTTGAGCCGTTTTCATACTTTAGGGTTTTCGCTAAAATGTTACATATATTTGCAAAAACTCAAGAACTTTTAATTTTATAAGCTTTCAATTATCAAAGCTTTTTTAACCAAACCATTTTAATCAGAAATATGATTTTACAAAGGGTAGTGGAATTTTGGCTAAAATTTAGATTATTTGATCATAAAGTTAATCATCAATCATTAAAAGCTTTCAACTTTAAGCGGTTTTCATAATTTAAGGTTTTTCTTAAAATATTTTATAAGCATAAATTATGTATTTGCAAAAAATGGTGAGCTGTTAGTTTTAAGAGGTTTCAATAAAAAATTGTAAATTTGATAGTACAAAGGATGATGAAATTTCGGGTAAAATTTAGAATATTGTTCTCAAAGTTAATCATCAAAATCTTTTAGTTTTAAGAGGTTTTCAAACCAAACTGGAAGTTGGTATTTTAGGATAAATTTAGAATATTTGTATTGAACGAGCTTTAAGCTTGATAATTTAGTTATACGGTAATTTGTGTGCCTTTCCATAAATTCTGTCTTTCGTAAAAAATGTTTATTGAGCATAAATCATGTATTTGCAATAAATGTCAAGAACTTTTAGTTTTAAGAGCTTTCAGTTAGAAAAGCTTTTTAAACCAAACCATTTTACTCAGAAATTCAATTTTAGAAAGGGTAGCGGAATTTGGAGATACTTTAGTATATCTGTTCTCAATGTATGTATTTATCAAGAGCTTTTAATCAAACCAAACCATTTTACTAAGAAACTTGGGTATTATAATATAAGCTTTCGTTTATCGAAGCTTTTTGAATCAAATCGTTTTACTCCGAAATTTAGTATTAGAAAGATCTACGGAATTTACGCATAAATTTAGAATATTCGTTAACAATGAGCTTTAGGCTTGATAATACTTTTTGGGTTTGAACTAAACATTTTTGAGCCTTTTCATATTTTAAGGTTTCTGTTAAACTATATTTGTATTTGCAAAAAAGTCCAACTTTTAGTTTAAAGAGCTTTCACGTAAAGAAGCTTTATAACCCAAATCATTTCCTTTTTATTCTGAAATTTGATAGTTTAAAGGAAGGTGAGATTTTGGAATAAATTTAGAATATTTGTTTTCAATAAGCTTTAAGCTTGACAATTAATTCATACTTTTTGGGTTTGAAGTTCAAAGGGCATATTTGATTTAAATCATTGATCATCCAATGATGATGTTGAAATTGTCGCAAACGAAGAAACGGGTGATGACTTAACTCATTTTTCACGTGCAACTACATCTACGACAACGTATGAATTGGAGCGTAAATCACAACAGAAACAGAATACAGCTTCAATTGATATAAATATTTGGTAAAAACTACTAAAAATCACAGTAATAAGTTTGATAAGCAGCTAGCTAGATTTTTTTTATACGGAAAAAGTTACTTTCAGTTTAGAAAAGTTAATAGTAAGGAATTTATTAAATTTTGCAACATGGTCCGACTTGGATATAACCCTGCTTCTGAGAGAGATTTACTTATCTGGAAAATTATTAGATTTAGTGTATGAAGAAGAGCAAATCAATTCTGTCGAATGTTTTAAAGATCAAATAGCTTGTCTTACTCTAGACGGATGGTCGAATGTAAAAAACCAACCCATATTGTGTGCGCGTGTGTAATAAAATGGGAGGACGGAAAAGTAATTTTAGTTGAAACAATACACAGTTATGGTAGGTGACGATGCATAAGTGTGTACCTACACATTTGCTATTTTTTCAGGAAATGAGAAAACGAGCAAACTTGCCATATAGGTACACTAATTAAACAAACAAAATTGGTTAGTTCTTCACTTTTGAAAGTTTTGCTATCTCCAATTTAATTGAAAACCCAGCAAGCACTATTATTCTTACCAATAAACCAATAAAACGATTTTCACAAATTTTGTAGATAAGTACACGCTTTTGCATCATCACCGACGATATTCAATATTTACGCAATTTAATGGATCAAAAATTATCAAAAATACAGAAGAAAAATATTTATGTAAAGTATCAAGTATTGTAACCGAAAATGCCCTAACATTGCTGGCATGAGAAGTAATATTGAACACATAAATGAAAATTAAATCACTTATGGGTCTTCGGCCCATATATTAAATATGATTGCACATGATTTGGAGTAAACAAGTGGAGAAGTGCCAAGCCGAAAGCTTGGTTTACAGCTGCTAATGGAAGTGCATTTATCGTTCCACAAGAAGTTCTCTGGAACTCATATTGCGGCACTCTCGAATCATGGAAAGAACTGGCCAATATTGGTAAAAGTCTGTGAAGAGCAAAGGCAATATATAAAAGTGCTGAATATGGGTACAAAAATAAGTTGTGAGGATGTAGTTAAACTTTTAAAGCCGATTTCAATTGCTCTTTGCAAAATGCAAAAAAATACTTGTAAAATATCGGATTCTGTCGAAATATGGGAAGAATTAGAAGCCATATTGAAAAATGAACTTGATTTATCACAAATGAAATTAGATATTTAATGATCGCTATTTATTTGCAATGCGACCTTGTCATTTTGCAGCTTTTGCACTTTCATTGTCAATGCAATTTCGAAATTTTAAATTAACAGAAGCTGCAAAATCAATGGCTATGGAATATTTGGACGATAATTTTTCGAGTTTCATGACAGTGTAGGTACCTAAAGTTTCAAGCAAACATTCCTCCATTTGCGGGACCAGTTGTGCAATTAAAGAGGAAAGTCAGAAACGAGGAAAAGAGGAAGTCATAACAAATATGATGTCCTTTGAATAGTGGAAGGAATTCAATGTTTGCTTCACACCAAGGTTTGATAGCGACTTTAGATGAATATAAAATCCAACAATTAACAACAGCTACTGCTTTATCAGCTGGAGTCGAACGAGTTTTTTTTTACCTTTGGGCTAGTTCAAAGCACCTGAATAAATAAAAACAATTTTTATTTTTATTTTGTGTCATATGATTATAAAATACTTGATTTTAATTTTTAAATTACTTTATATTTTTATAATTTATTTTTTAATTAATACTAAAGTAATGAAATTTACTAAATATGATAATTCCTCGTATTCTTACTATTTTAAGGAAATAATAAATTAAACTGACTGATATAAAAAAATCAACAAAATTAGGTACATGCCCTCAAACTTTGAACTTAACATTTTTGAGCTTTTTAATAATTTCTGGTTTTGAATCAAATGTTTTATGAGCATAAATTATGTATGCATTTGAAAAAATTGTCGAGAGCTTTAGTTTTAAGAGCTTTCACTTATAGAAGCTTTTCAGCTCAAATCGTTTTATTCAAAAATTTGATATTACAAAGAGTATTTTTTGGAAAAAATTCAGAATATTTGTTCTCATATGTAAGGAAATCAATTGGTTTACTTAGATTTAATTTTGTGAACATATTCGGGCCGTCGCACAGTGGGGCCGGGCCGATCGCCGAAAAGCTGGCCAAAATTATGAAATTCTCCATTCGGTGGTTTTTAGGGTCGCTAATCATGAATCTCTAGTCATACTTGCAAAATTTCACCCCCTTCATCCCTTCTTGACAACCCCTATGAAAAATGGGGTAAAATACCCTATATATCATATTACAATTAAGACATATGCCATTTTTATGGGTTTTTGGGTCATTGATTTCGAAACTTTATTCACATTTACAAAATTTCACCCCGTCCATCTCTTATTGACAACCCCTTTGCATAAAATACCGAATATATCATATTAAAGTCAAGGTGCATGCCATTCAGATACAAAATACAAGAAAGTTTTAGAAAAAGTCATAGAAAATAATTTGCAACGTATAATTTTTCAACCTACCGTTAAATGAAAATAATTTAAATAAAAATCTCTCCCATATAATCGTGTATGATATACACAAACAATAAAAATAGAAATAGATTATATACACTAAAAATAGAAATTGTGGTCTCGTTTTAAAATTCTTCTATAGTCCTCAAAAAGAAAAAATAACAATATTGTTCTTCTTATATCAAAAGTCAAGACATTCCAGGATTTTTCAAAACATTTCAAATTTTCAAGGTACCTAATAATCCAAATATTATTTACAATTTTAGAATTTAAGTACATATTAAAGAATTCCATTTTATAATTTAAAAATTGTGTCAATGATACCGGAATAAATTTTGCTGAGATCGTCTGTATCACTTTTTTTATTAACCAAAGTTT
The DNA here is from genome assembly GCA_963556165.1 of Tipula helvola. Lineage (NCBI taxonomy): Eukaryota > Metazoa > Arthropoda > Insecta > Diptera > Tipulidae > Tipula > Tipula helvola. The sequence continues at coordinate 44,963,177 of OY744482.1, forward strand.
CTCGTTTACCCAGAATATGAACCATTTCTAAGAAAAGACGATTCTTATTATAGTCTCTCGCTTTCTATAATTTTTACTTCACTAAACCCAAATATATGACCCGTATCATGTGTGTGTTGACACAATGTAGTAGCTTGCGGATTTCTTATAGGTATACCTTAGTGTCCGATTTGTGTTGACTTATGCGATTTTTTTAATAGCTGTTTGGTAGTACCAATGTATTTCAAGTTACAGCTATTAAATGGTATTAAATATACCAAATTGGATCGCAATAAGTCCGGAGTTCTATCCTTTAGTTGATTAAAAATATTTCTAAGTGGATTTCCAGCCGAAAAAGTAATGTGGCAATTTATATTGAAATTCCGTAAAATTTTAGAAATATGTTCACTAAGACCTTTCACATATATAATGGATTTGTATGTTAGAATTTGGTTAGTGGAGGCAACGGGGTTGGAAACGTTATTGTTATTATTTATAGCATTATGGGAACGGCTGATTTGGCTAAAACGATTAATCAATTTAGTGATTAGGTATTTCGGGTATTTGTTTTTTGACATATAATTTATGATTATATTGTCGGTATCAACTGTTGTGTCTGTTGTCAATTTCTTCACCCGATTTATAAACCCAAAAGCAGTATTAATAATTTGGCTTAATGGATGGAAACTGTTAAAATTTAGGATTCGATCAGACGATAAGTTTTTTGTGTACCAGACGGTGTCAATTTGGCCATTGTCCTTCCGAATTAATTAGGTATCCAAAAAAGGTAATTTTTTATTTATTTCCAATTCTATAAAGTAAATTTGAGGCCGAAACTGTTGCTATTAAATATAGAAATTACATCATTAATTTTGTCTTCGGGTACACATAACAGTAGGTCATCGACATATTTTCTAATAAATGTAATGTTGAAATTAGTGGCATTCAGAACTGTGTCGAGCAAAACTTCCATCAAAATGTCTGCTACAATGGGTGATAAAGGTGACCCCATTGCAACACCATTGATTTGTTTGTAGTATATGTTCGCAGCACTGAAGTACCCTGATTTTAAACAGAAATCTTAAATATCTAGAAATTCTTTTTTCGGAATTCTCGTGTGTGGTTCTATGGTTGGCCATTTACTAGCAATTGTCTCTTAACGCTAACCTAAGATTAATATTTGTAAAAAGTGACACAACATCTAGGCTTATCAACTAACTCAAACGAATTTTTGCAATTATATTTCTCATTGTCAACTGCTACCTTCAACAAGTCAACCAAATATCTGGAAGTTTTGTATGTCGGACTATTAATGAACGACACAATAGGTCTCAGTGGGTGATTGTTTTTATGGACTTTGGGTAGTCCATAATACTTTGGAGCAACTGATGTGTAAGTTGTGAGTTTAGTTTGGATTTCTTTCGGTGTGTACTCTTTCGAAAATAGATATTTAATTTTTTTGTTGTTTGAGCTCTGATATGAAGATGTTGGATTTCTGCTTAGTGTTTGGTACGTATCTTGGTCTTGTAACAGTTCCATAATTATTGCGTCATACTCCGACCTCAACATAATCACTGACATATTCCCTTTATCAGCGCTCAAAACAATAATATTTCCGTTGTTCTTTATAAAATTTTTTGTTTCGGATGTTAACTCCTGTAATTGTCTTTCCTTAATACATAAATAGCTCTTTTTTGACAAAAAAAATTTTAAAACATACATATTCTAAATCTAGCTATATCTCGTTGTTGTTCATTCTCAATGCTTTGAGATTCCGTTTGGGTCAACAATTTTAAATTAGGAATCTGCGTCTTATTAAAACAGGGCAAATTAAATTTAGGTCTCAAACTAACTGTCTCCAAAACATTGTTCGGAACATCAATGTTAGTAATATTGCGACAGCCGTCTGTATTTGCAATATCACACACAGGGAAGCTGGCTAATTTCCCATTTATCTTCATATAATTTTTAATCATATTACACACATCGTTGTTGTAACGTTGTCGGACATAGTTCATGAAACTTTCTTGTGGTTGCTCCATATCGTTCGTAGGATATATTTTATCAATCTTCTTTCCTTCGGGTGTTCAGCCAATATATAAAACAACTTCAATTACGACGACGTTTCGGTAATTTTATTCTGTATCTGTAAATAGACCTGAAAAAGGTAATAAAATTACCGAAACGTCGTCGTAATTGAAGTTGTTTTATATATTGGCTGAACACCCGAAGGAAAGAAGATTGATAATTATATTTAGTTTATATTTAAATGACGTTTGAAATGTAATTGTCTTAGTAATCGCCCCGAAAAATTTTACCGGGCGATTAATGACAGCTGCTGTCGCCCCGTTTTCGCCCGGGTTTTTTTTATCTGTCAAATTTGTTGCAGCTGGAAAATCACATAAGTTGGCATTTGGAATTTTCCTTATATTTAAAAAAATATTTGAAGCTGCCTCTATACGTGGTACAATTCTGGTGAAAAATGTACACCACGAAATCAGCTGCGTATGAGTTAAATTATTTCCAACTAAATAGTTCACAGAGTGACAATTTTGGTTCACAGGGCGCAAATTTAAGCCGCAGGGTTAACCATTTGGTTACATATTCGACTCATGTAGCTAACTTCGTGGTGGTACCAGAAATGTATCACGTACACACCTTCAAAATAAACCGGTTAATTTCATTGTTATTTACGGTTTACTGGTAATCAAAATATCTACTAAATGAAAAACTAGTCAAACGAAGAACGAACGCTGTCTGATATGGCTGAATTATAAATATTATTGAACATCTTATAGGGCCCCTTCACAATAAGCGTATCAAACTATTTGTTAAATCTAACCAATTAGAGATTGTGTATTCATTCAAACGAACACAATTTTTTAAGAGCTCATTTAATTGAATCAGACATGTTCTATTTAAAGATTTTGTAAAATAAATTAAAGAGATCAATTGAATTAGAGTTAAGTTCAGGATCTACATTGAGATCAATTAAATTATAAAATCTCGTATTTTATATCGTATTCGTATATGAGAATCAAAGAAAACTTGTCAAGTTAAGAAGGTATATAAATTAAGAAAACATTTTTTTTTATCGGTCATACACACAATATTCCCGGAATAATATTTCATCTTTCACAAACAACAACAACAACGCTCGCATAAAGATGTCAAAACTTTTTTTTGGTTTATTTTGCTTACCTAAATTCGCTTTGTATTCGCGCGATGCCTTTTTTTTAAATCCGCGCGCATATAAAACATTTCACACAAATTTCCAGCCATGTCTTAATTGTTTAATTATTATTATTATTAAAAATAAATTAACAAAACAAACAAAAAAAAAATTTTTAATCGGGAAACAGAAGAAATCTGTTCCGACAACAAAAAACATAATCAAGACGAGTTTCTTTTGTTTAAAAATAAAAAAAGTGTCTGGATATGTCAGTACACACAAAAACACAAAAAATAATAACAATAGACGAACATTTTTAAAGAATACTTTGGCTATCATCATAAAAATAATGACGTGTCCAGAACCATTACGTCCAACAATAAAATATTTCACTAATCACATAAAACGCCCTAAATAATAAACACAACAATAAAAAAAAATGTAAGTGTAGCAATTAAACTTACCTCGAACTTTTTAAATAAACACCAAAAACACACAACCACACATATTTGTTATATATCTATATAGATATTCACTTTGTTACCGCCCATTAAAACCATTATGACAAATTCACAATATGAACAAATCAGCACTTTTTTATCGAAATTAAAAATAAAAAGAATTTTTTTTTGTTTTAATTTTGGAAAATATTTAATTAAATTTTTTCTCGTTTTCTTTTTCGTTAAATAAGAGTAGATAATTATGTACAATATACTTAATTAAAAATAAAATATTTACAATTTTCTTTGTGTTTTTATACAGAATAATAATTAATACAAAATTTTGAGCCCTATAAGCAAAGTTTTCAATTAATTTTTTTTTTCTTGTAATATGCAATCACTGGTAGGGCGTTTGCCATTTTTTTGTTGTCTTTTTAACAAATTAATTATTATACATAACATTAATATTTGGTTTTTTCATAGTTTTTTTCCATTTATTTTTTCACAAAAACAATCAAATTAATTAATTAATTATTTATACCTATATACATTTATATGTATATATAGAGAGAATCACAATAAATTAATTTAATTAAAATTTTATATATAGATATAAATTAAACTATTTCGATATGGCGACACGCCAAATTATTCTCAACTGTGCCGTGTCACAACCGCAACCGGTTTATAAATTTGCTGTTGTGACAAAGGCGACGGTACATTTTGCATGGGTGGACTATGTTGTGATTCGGTCGGACTCTGCTGTGATTGCTGATGTAAATGATGCTGATGCTGTTGGTGTTGTTGTTGTTGCTGCTGTTGTTGTTGTTGCATATGGTGTTGGGCCGCCTGGACTGCATGCTGTTGCAGCAGTTGTTGATATTGTAATCTTTGGTATAATTCGACGGAACTTTGTGCACTTGGATTTGTTTGCATTTGTGGTGCAGATAGTAGGCGTTCCATACTAAAACCGCTGCCGGGTGGAAATTGTAATTGAATTGGTAATGGTTTTGGCATATTTGTGGCATATGGGCCATATCGATACATATTTGCTAGAAGTGCTGGTGCCGAACCAGGTGGTGGATATCCTAGACCGGGGAACATTGGTGGATATCCGAGGCCGGGAAACATTGGCCCAATAAATGATCGTTTGAATGCGGCTAATCTTGAACGCGAAGCTGCGGTTGATCGTCGACGTAATTTTCCCGTCGAACCACCAATAAAAACATCTTCGGCCGATGGGTCTAGCATCCAGTAATTGCCTTTGCCCGGATCATCATAATGGCGTGGCACTTTCACAAAACACTTATTTAAGCTTAAATTGTGCCGGATCGAATTTTGCCAACCCTGCTTATTATCACGATAGTATGGAAAATTTTTCATAATATATTCATATATTCCGTTAAGTGTAAGCCGCTTTTCGGGACTTTGCCGTATCGCCATCATAATTAGCGCATTATAACTGTACGGCGGTTTTTCATTTCCTTTTTTGCCATCCTCCTTAGTTGCACTCTCCCCATCATTATCACCATTTTCACTGCATTTATCTTTATTCGAACAATCGATTGGCGGTGGTGTACCCGTAACATCTAAATCCGATTCGGTGTCTGTTATATCCGGTTCCTCGGAACCGAGCAACGGTGAATGACATGGTGATGATGTTTCGCTGGGTGATGACTGGTTCATCATTGTTTCGGGTAGAATCGAGCTAATCGAAAAATTCGATTTTAATGGTGTCCGAGCCATTCCAAATACGGTTTGGCTATTCATTGGATACGTATCACTTTTTACCATAATTTATCACTTTAAACTAATTATTTGTACTATACACATAAAATTGTTTTAGCCCGCACACAATAAAATCCTTTTCTAATTTTATACTTTTTTGCGGTATCGATATTGTTCACACACATATAAAAAATCGGTACTATACACACAAAACACTTTGCTTACTTAAGTATTCCAAAAACTATATTCGATATTCGACTTTACATCACGAAAACAAGTTCTAAACTAAAATTAAATTTCTCCCCCTTTTACTATTTATACTACACCCGGGCAACATAACTCCACCTACTAAACAACCAATAATATTTACCCATTTCTAACCAATCAACAAAACAAAACAACCAACACTGTGTACTAACAACGGGGTTTTTATCAAACAAAACAAAAAAAAATCCGATCGTCTCCGTATTTACTCGTGTAACTCCACCCTGAAAACATTTTTTTTTGCTTTTTTTTGTTTTGTTTGTGTTTATGTATATTACGTTGTCGTTGACTATGTTTATAGTTGTTGGGCAAATAAAATCGTTTAGTTTACAAACGTTATGGGGGTTTACAATCTAAATACTTTGCTATATATACGAAAATGTATGTATGAGGAAAAAGAACAAAACTGTATATTGAGTATGGGGTGTGTAAGCAAGATGGATGGATTTTGGGAAAATATTGGGAAAAATCAACAGAATTGTTTACAAAATGTTTATATCAAAATAAATAACGCGATGTTGTAAAACAACAAGAAAACAATAGAGAGAAGTTGAAATTGTGTTGGTTGGTTGGTTGGGCTTTGTAATATGTTATTTTGTGTGTAGATTGTTGTTGTTGTAGTTTTTATTTGTTTTGTTGTTTTGTTTTTCTGGCTTGTTGGATGAACATGCATACGTTTTCTTAACAAAGCGTATATGTGTATGGGACATTATTTATTACAAATGTGATGTGATTTTCATTAAAATGAGTGCGTTTGATAGAATTTAATTTAAGCATGAATTTATTGATACCGTTAGTAAGCATATAGCAAAGTAAGAATGATCAATCTAATTATGTTCAATTTAATTGTTTTGAAATGTAGATTGTTTTATAGCGTGCGATCCATTATTTAGAACACCAAGCATGAAGTCAACTGTCGAGTAGGGTATCCAATTCTGGAATTCGGGCATTCCAGTATTCCGGAATACTGGTCCAAATTTTGGTTAAATTGAAAAAATATTCCGGAATTAATGAAATTCTTTTTTCACACTAATTTAAAAAATGTCAACGTATCATAATTTTATGTAATTATAGCCTTTCCTGTACTAAAAAAAACTATATTCAGGGAAACATCTCTAAAGTTATTATTCAAGGGACCCAGAAAGATTGGTCAGTCTATGACAATGGAGGTGCTTAGTTTAAGAAATAAAACAATCTAATAATATGAAAATTTAGAGTTAGGCTAAAAAAAAAAATGTTCTTCAAATACAATTACAATTTATTTACAATATTGTAATATTTTAAGAAATTTGAAGTTATATATTTATTTATTTAATTATTACAAGTTTAACAAACGAAATGTAAGCAAATACTGAAAAAGATACTTATATTACATAATAACTATACATCCCCGTATATAGTCTGGTTTCGCACTCGGAAAAGGAAAAATTTTACTGACAGCCTCACTTGTAATGATGCAAAAGAAGTTTGGCCAAAAATAGACTTGGGGCACACCGGAACATTAAGCTCCCTCTCGTGAATAAAGAACTGTTGTAGGAATACTCACGTAGGAGGAAGTATGGTTCACTTCCTCAGCTCATGTCCGGCATTAACACGCCGAAGTACTAACTAGCAGCATAAATACTTAAGTAAGCTCAAGATGGAAATAGCTCTAAATATGGTTCCAGTAAGGGTGAAGGGGATACATTATGTGCCATTATAACTAAACTTACCTAACCTACTAAATTTTTAGGCTTTATAGAATTCATAGAAATAATAAAATTTATAGGATTTGCAGAATTTAAAGAATTTATTGAATTTGTGAAATTTATAAAAATTAAAGAATTTTTAGAAAAAAAAAAATTTATTAAATTTATAGAAATTATGGAATTTTTAAAATAAGTCAAATTTGAGTTTGTAGAATTTATAGAACCCTATATAAAGAATATTTAAAATTTATAGAATTTATAGGTTTTATAAACATATTAAAATTTATATAATTACAGTCTTTGAAGAAATTATAAAATTTATAGAATTTATCGCACTTACAATTTTTAAGAACTAAAGAATTTATGAGATTTGCAGAATTTAAAGCGCTTACTGAATTTTAAAACTTTATTCATAGAATTTATAAAATTTAGAGGATTTATCGAAATTTTCTGATTTATAAAACAAGTAAAATTTGAGTTTGTAGAATTTATAAAACAGATACACTTGATATGATTCATAGAACTCAAAGAGTCTACAAAATTTATAGAATTTGTAAATTTGATAGAATTTGTAGAATTTATAAAATTCATAAAATTTAAGAATTTATAGAATTTATTGCATTTATCAAATTTACAGAATTTAAAGGATTTATAGAATTTAAGAAACTTAGCGGATTCTGAAGTTTTGTAGAATTTATAGAATTTACTGGATATAGTGATGATGGATATAGTGTTCAATGAAGGATACTATATATATATAATGGTTCAACGCTTTTATAATCAAGATTAGATAAGATGTTTTCATCAAGTTGGACAAAATTGGTTGGTAGTTGACTAAGTTTCCCACAACGTATTTCACGTTTCATTTCATAAGTCTCCCAAATACTCGAAAATCTTTGTTCGTGTCTGAGGGTTAATGTCTTTGACAAACTAATATAATTTCTTAAATTTCTACTTAAATTTTTAAAATATTGGTGCTTGGACTCGTACCTTATTGTGAATTATTGCCATAGTGGACCCATTTTAGTTAGGACTTGGGGTAATGAGTTAGAATATGGTGTTTAGGAATTAATTTGCCATTGAATTCATTTAAAATAATATTTAAATGTTGCCTTATTAATCTTTTTAAATTTTAAATCATTGATTTCACTAACATATACAACCCTACTAAAAACTTTGCTCATTATTTTTAGCATTGTTGTTAATCCCTGCCATTTTAATTGTAGATCATTTGTAATTAAATCACCAAAAATAAAAGACAAATGCAACATTAGACACCAAGTTTGAGATGCTGAGAGACCTAAGGAATCTTTATTGATATTTGATGATGGAACTACTTTTCGATACAAATATCCGTAATTAAACGAATGAATTCTATTATTTATATCGTAAAAATTAATAATTTTAGAATTGGAAAAAAAATTAAACATTGTTAAAAAGGTGCAACCCCTTCTAAAATATCATGCATAGGGTCGACAGTACAATTTTGAACAATATCATAATAAGTAAACCTGATACCTTTTCTGGAAATCAAATCTGATGCTTCTAAACCTATAAGCTTCCTTTGATACTTTGAAGTGTTCGTATTTTTGCTGCATTTTCCTCGAGGTCAACATTAATCTCGTTTTTGTTAATCTCACAAAATCTACAGAAAAAAGTAGCACTAAACTCACCAGCATATCCTAAAATTTGATTGGCCCGTAAATTGTCGTGAGTATAATACTTGTTAGAGTTCCATGCAATATTCCAATATCCGTGCTAATACCGTCCGATTCTTATAATTTTAAATCTTGGATGATTGCGTTCATGATGATGTTATAATTGTCCGGTTTTTTTAAATCATTAGAATTAAACAATGCAACAAGATGCAAGTTTTCTAAATGTGATAAAAACTGAGCATAGGTTTCGAACTGTAAAATAAATCCCTCCAATCTTATGGATGTTGTTATGACTTCACGGGAAAAAATAAACTGGTCCTCAGCTAAGAAAACAAACTTTTAATTCAAGAAAATGTACTTTTTCTTGATTTAAAAGCTAATTTTCTTATTTGAATCGAGTTTTTCTTCATGTAAGAATTCTGTTTCTTGAAATAAAGAAAAAATCGAAAGAAATAAGAAAATTAGCTTTTAAATCAAGAAAAAGTACATTTTCTTGAATTAAAAGTTTGTTTTCTTAGCTGAGGACCAGGCTTTTTTCCGTGTTCCAAGGGCATTTGTGCATTCGAAATCACCATAAAATAATTGAATTTGTAATGCTTTAGGATAATTTTGAAAAACACAAATTAGTTTTAAAAATCTCGCCACAGCAAAAACTAATTCTGTAGTTCCACAATTATGATCTAATATTGAAAAATATTTTTGAAAACTAAAGTTTTTAAAAGAACTTTTAACGTTTCTGTGATGGGGGAATTATTGATAAGTATTCTGTATTAAAGCTTTCCTGTACACCTTAGATTTTCTACAGTATTTTATGTCCCATCTTGTATCTATAACTTTCTCCAACGGCCGAATAAAATATTTAAAATTTTGAAATGTCTTTGTTCTTTTAAATTTCATTAGCACACTTTTAAATTGATCTTGATATTGCATTTGAACATTACTTAAAGTTTCACTATAATGTAATGTACGTAATAATGTCTGTATTCAAAGGCAAAGGTATCAAATTGCTATCCAAAACTACAAGATATTGTGGTATGTTTTGTTTATTTTTACCCAAAGCCAGAATATAGGGAGCTTTATTTTGAGATCTTTCTGTGTACTCTGAATTGGTTTTCCCGGTCTGGAAATAGAAATAATGCTAGATGCTACTAATAATCACTTTTGTTTTCAATTTTTAAGAATTCTTACGTGGGAAAATTTTATTAAATTCGGGACAGGTTTTTCATCTGATGCCCTACTCTGTTTTCGCCTACCAGATGTGGAAGGTGGTAATAACCGTATCAAATTTAAAAATGATAAGGTTGATGTATTATGTACGGGCTTTGGGGCGATTACTTACCCAGATTTCAGTCGCTTTCCGTGTACAAAATGTTTTTTCCTGAATTCCGCACTGCTGTTACAATATGAACTTCATACGTCCCATTTTATCTTTAGAGTAGCGGTACAATCGGGAAACCAAATATTAAAGTCAAATAAAATCTGAAAAAAAATAAAATCGAAGTTTAAGTTGAACAAATAATAAATTAATGTATGTAGGTATTTACTAATTCTGGTGTAAAAAATAATAAGGGCTATCAATTTTTGGGTGGTTGCCGGATTCGGTGCGTTGCTCTTTTCTGTATTGAATAGTTGCCTTCAGCTTTGCGTTTACTAAAATAATTTCAGCGGGCAAAACTGCTGCATTTATAATTTCCAAACCATGCTTTGCTGTCTCGTTATCGATTATCGTTTCTTCAACAACTTCCTCGTCAAAGATCGAATCATGGAAATGTGACTCTAATTTCCTTTTTTTACGCGATCATTCTTCAACTTAATTTGAAGAAAACCATTCGCTTTAGGATTAATGTTGAGATCTTAAAATTATAAGAAAATCATTTTAATTGTATTTCTTATAAAGATTTGTAATCATATTATATTTATTAAGAAATATTGTGGAACTTACTATTCCGTTTTTACCTTATGATTTCAGGCATGGAAATAAATGCACACAGGCTTTTGCTACTGCAACTTGTTGTTCACGAGCCGGCTTTAATCCGAAGGTCTCTTGCTTGTAATTAGCTATAATTGAGATAATTTTTCTCCGTTGATTTTCGGTCAAATATTTGTTTTGTTTACTTTCTGCGATTATGATTATTCCGACTGGATTCCTAAGAGAGTATGCCTCAAATGCCTATACAAAATAAATATTCGATTATCCATTAAATATTAATTCAAAACTTATTATTTTTACTGCTAAAGTAACCACCAACCCCGATCCAACAACCGCATTGGATTTTATTAATACTCCATCAGTTTCTTTATAGTCTTGATGGTTTAAGCAAAAATGGTTGAATGTTCTCGAAATGATGAAACTGATCGATTGTTTTATTCGTATCTTGTTTAACAAGTATATTAACCATGAGGATTTCAGAGTTTAATAATTTTTAGTTTATTTTTAAAAGTAGTATTTGGTGACAAATTACTAATTTCGATCTTGTTGCTCAGAAATATTCGGAGAAACCCAATGCAGATTTCCAGAACGAATTAATTTGGAATTTAAATCATTAATTAAAGCTGTGGTAAAAATGTATAAACTATAAAGTTATTTTCATAGAATATTTTGCTGAGTGGTGCGTTTAATGACTGATTGGGCTGACGGAAATATCCCTAGAACCTTTTTTGGTAACTATTGGATGAGTTCCAGAAGGAAGCCAAGTTAGCAATAATCTTGTAAGCTGTTGAAATAGATAGTTTATTAACTGTTAAAATTTGTAGGGGTGTCATCTAGAGGACATTTTAAATGGTTTATTGAATTATTTAGGTCACCTAGGATTGATGCGGATGCAATTTTAAGTAAACTTAGATTAATAAGAACACAGGTGTTTAGAGTATTTGAAGGGGTTTATTTTAAGTAACTATACTGATAAATAATTTAATTTGTTTTAGAATATAAGATTGTTCCAGAATTAACCTTTCTTAAAGGGATTAGATTTAATCCTAATTTCAGTAATAAAATTATAGCCTGACTCAACTCTCCAGGAACAACAAGCAGTTAACAATCATGTAGTTTAGAAATTGTGTTGTCTTGTGTTTGTCTTATTAACTAACTACCAACTACTTAGGTGTCTGGAACCGGGTTGACTCTTTGTTACTAACATATAACTTTAATTTCCCCCGATTTTGTTATTATTAAAGGGTTATTAAAGGGTGTACGGTGGATTCGGCATATTCCAGGAAACTTCCGTTAGGCTCAGGCCCGGCTCGAGGGGTGATAGAGGTTTGCGGCCGTGTGAGGCGCAAAAGTTTTAGGAGCGCAAAATTGTGTTTTACCCTCTAATGGAACTTGCTGAATGTTGAATATAAAATAAGAAATTTTTTTATCATTATGTCACTACTTATATACACATAACCACGGAGGGAATATATATAGGGACAAACTATAATTAGAAATTTCACCTAAATCCACCACTGTCTACTTTTCTAAATTTACTGTTATTTGTGTTTTAGTATTTTATATATAATGTGCGTAACAGAGAAAAATTTAGTGCAGTTCATTTATAAATTTTGAGTTGCAAACAAACCTAGAAAGGCAAAAATCATAAGGACCAAAATTTAATTTTGAGGTTTACGTAAAAAGTTTCGTAATATTATTATTGCAAATTAGGTCGAAATTTTTATAAATGGCTAATATATTTTTTGTAGGTTATAATTACAAAATGCCACGCGGAAAACAACTAATCATGGCGGAGCGTGGCAAAATCGATGCTTTTTATAAAAGTGACTTGACATTACGTGAAATTGCTGGCAGAATATGTAGAAGTAAAACCCTTGTGCATAATTACGTAACATTTCGAGACAAATATGGCATTAAAAAGCGTTGTCGTCGTAAATCAACGATAACTGATCGTGACAAACGAAAGATTAAACGACTTGCAATAAATGATTCAATGTCTCCTGCACAGATAGGGCAGTATCTTCAACTTCCAATTAAAAAAAGGCGTATTCGGCAAATTTTGCAAGAAACGGAACATCTGAAAAACATGAAACGAGATGCTCGTCCACGACTTTTACCAAGGCATAAAATTGTTTTTCGGATACGTTATATCTTATATACCAAGAACAACGGAAAATATTTAGGCCTAATTGAATTACTTTCCAAATTTCACCCCGTCACGCAGGAACACTTTCAACGAACCCTAAAAAACGAGTTATCTGTTCATTATTGTGGAAAAAATATTTTAAACGAAATAATTGAATTGATGGCTGAAGAAGTCACTCAAAAAATAATTTCAAGTATTCAAAACGCAAAGTATTTTTCCATCATTGCTGACTGTACTCCGGATATCATATAGAGCAATTATCTCTGACTATAAGATTTGTTGATTTATCAAATGATAAAGTCGAGATATGTGAGAGAATTTTAGTTTTTACTGCGTCATCTGATGCTAGCGGTGAAGGATTATCCAATACGATTTTAAATTTGTAGGAAAAAAATTAAGTCGAATTGAAGTACTGCCGCGGTCAAGGATACGACAATGGCGCAAATATGAAAGGCAAAGACAGTGGAGTTCAAAAAAGAATTTTGAATCAATATCCATTGGCATTTTTCATGACATGTGGATGCAACAACTTAAACCTGATGTTGTGCGTTGCAGCTAAATTGTCATTAAATTCCTTGTCATTATTTAGAATTTTTGTGAAGGCTTTATTCATTGTTCGCCGCGTCTATTAATCGTTGGCAAATATTAAACAATTATGTCAAATCATTGACATTAAAAGACTTAGCGACACACGTTGGGAAGGAATAATTTCTAGTGTTAAGGCTGTTCGTTACCAAATTGGAGATGTTCACGATGCACTTTTCAAACTTAGTGAGAAGGAAGAGAAGCACGATACAGAAATAGCACACGAAGCGTTCAGGTTAGCACATCAATTAAAGGACTTTAAATTTATTGTATATCGTTGATCATTTGGTATGACATATTTTTTCAAATAAATGTTGTCAGTAAATCTATGCAGGGTCAAAATATCGATGTCGGCAAAACCGCGGATTTAATCAAAGGATGTATTAATTTTTTTAAAGATTACAAACAAACCGGTTTGGAGAAAGGTATTTTAGTCGCCAAAAAACTTGCCGGACTCCTCGATGCTGAAACTGACTTTCAATCAATCAAACGAATAAGATATGTACGTAAAACGGCAATTTAATTATGAGGATAGAGATGAGCCCATTTTAACGCCTAAAAACAATTTGAAATAGAATTTTTCAACATATTGCTTGATACCGTAATGATGTCGATTCAAGAAAAATTTGAACTAATTAACCAACATGCCGAAACCTATGAGGATTACGACCTAAAAAATTTACCAAAACGACAAGAACTTGAAAAACACTGTAACGATCGTATTCAATTGGTTTTAACAGTTGCGGTGACACTTCCGATATTGAATGGGCTATTTTATATGATAAACTCATCAGTATTACAAAATTTGTCAAGCTTCTTGATGAATCGTCCCCAATCAATATTCTTAATTTCATTAGAAAAAATAAAATTAAGATTTATATCCTTACAAATATTTTTATTAAATATTTGATTCTTATTACCCTTGCATATTATTATTAACTTAAAGCAACAAAATAAAATTATAGTGTCTATACTATTAATCTTAAATTTATCTAACCTCCTTCTAACCAATTCCCTACTTTAATATCTTTACAAAAAAAAATAACAGGGGCGCTTCAACAATTTTTGCGCAGGCTTGGTCGTACACACTAAATCAATCAATTCTAAAAATTGAGTAGTAAGAACTACGATTTAGAATCGTTTATGGGCATTAATAAAAAAATTGTTGTTTTGGTAAAATTTTAAGTTTTAATTTTTAGTCAGAGATTATTAAAAAAAAAAAAATCAATTCCGGAATAGAGAACATTTAAATTCGAAAATTTCGGAATTGCTTTTTGGAGAAAAAATTGGATGCCCTACTGTGTGTCGAGTGACTTAAATTAGTTTTTAATTTGATATATCGTAAAATTGTAGCATATAAAGGTAATTACTTAAATGAGGTCTAAAATTTAAAATAAGTGGAAAGCGATAATTTCAGAATAATTAGTAAATTTTAAATTGGAAATTAGAGATTTAGAAATAATATTTGGGAATTTTTAAACCTCGCACTTACGTTTTTTTAAATTTAGTAGGTATTAAAAATTTAGAAACTAAAAACAACAGAAAAAAAATTTGCAATTTTTAAACAACTAAACGCGTTTTGTGTTTACGTTCATGTGGTTGGAGCATGCACTTTTCGCTCTAGACACAAATAATTATTTCCTTACGCACAAAAAAAAAACTTAAATCATAAAGCATTATACAGTTTTGATTTTGTTGTACGGTGGTGGTGACCACAAAATTGGCACGAACCAGTAGGAGCATTCAGCGAAGTAAGGCCTTACTAAAAAACAAGTAGGACTTTCACATTTTACGTGCTAAAAATTATTTGTTTTTGTTAAGCCTCAATACGCTGGATGGCCAATAATAATGAATAATGTATTTTGTTTTCAATTTTGGTTTGTTAAATTTTTGTTAGCCCCAATGGTTTTGCAATTCTGAATATTATGTAGAATGAGAATTATTAAATGTTGATTGGTTAACTTGGGTGTTTTAAATTTAAATATTGATTTTGATAATACAAAGGTATTTATTTAGTTGGATAAATAGTCAAAGCAATATACACCAGAAATGAGGAATCTAATTGTACCCAAATTTTGCAAGAGGTTTTTATCGTCAGACCCAGAAAAGGACGAGCTCAAAAAACGAAGGGAAGATGACGCCAGGAAAATAAATAAAACCGAATCACCTCAAACTACGCAGAGGCGCCAGCTGTTTGAATCTGGAGAGCTAATTGTTTCCAAATAAAACTTAACTCGAAAGATAAATTTCTCGAAACACCACTTGCACAAACCATTGGCGTTTTGGGAAAGGGTTAGCCCTTTAATCTTACATTACAAAAGCTTTAAAACAATTTCCTGAAGAATCGCGTGCTCCTTTCTATAAATGTACGGGAAATTGTTATAAAATAAATTTCTACTGTAAAATGATAATTTCAATTGGCAACATAAAGACTCATTAGTAAAACTGATTTTGAGCGGGGGCGTATCGAAATCATCATTCTCAAAACCATGATGTTATCAAAATTTCGGTTTTTAGAAAATTTTGGTTTTTTGAGAACTATATAAAGTTAAATTCCTCATTTTCCAGAACTTATATTTTTGGAATATTTTCATTTTAATAAGTCGTTGAAGTTAGCCCGAAATCTCAACCCGAAAAATGTGGTTCGATTCTTTGCTAAAGTGTAGTTATCCAGAAAAAAGTGTATCTATTGTATAAAATGTAGTATTATCATGAACAAATTTCAAATTTTGATAATTTATGACTCCAGAAATATCAAATGTAAATCAACTAAATTTGCATAATATTTAGATAATCATCCAAAAAATTGTTTATATTATATACATAGGTACCTGTAAATTTATGATATTGTAAAAACATAGTACTTTAGAACAATTAAACTAAGTGTATCATATTATGACAAAGTAAACATTTATACAAAGCCATACCTAAAGATAAAGCTAACTAGTGGCCACTAGCTGGCCATATACAGCTATAGGCTAGGGTACCAGCTAATATATGGATACCACCATATAGATGAAGTTATCCCAAGATCCAGCCAGAAATAATTTGGTCCATTTTTTAATTAAAGTGTAGCTATCCAGTAAAAGTGTAAATGTTGAAGAAAATATGAAGCACCAACCCAAAAACAAATTTAAAGTTTTTTTTTTTTTTTTTTTTTAATTTTTGCTTTATTATAAAGGTAATATACAATATAATTTTCCGAGTTTTAGCTATAAGCTTTGCTACGGAATATATGAACAAATTTAAAGTAAATTCAAATTTTAAATTATTTATTTAAAAAAAAAAAAAAAAAAAAAAAAAAAAAAAAAATGAAAATTAAACTTGAATATTAAATTGTAAATTATACAAGATGATTGTGTGATATCAGTGCAATTATTTATTTGACGCATTTCGTAACAGCATGTATTTGACGTTTTTTCACTGGATCTAATAGATTTTAATTTGTTAAAAACAACAAAAGGAAGTGTTTTGATGCCAATTGTAATTTTAGTTTTACCTATTTTTAGTTATTATGTAAGTCATTTAAATATTTATCTGTTTATCATAGGTTTAAAAAAAATTTTATTTGCAATATTTGTGAAAACGAACGAATTTTTATTAATTTCAAATGTTTGATAAATCATATGTGCTCATTAAAGAGAAATGGTTGTAATATATATTATTTGTACATTAAAAAGTTATTCCAGTTAAAAACGATAATTCGGAGGAACTAACGTTTTTTAAAATAACAGGATTTTTAAAAATTGAAAATAATATAATATCCATTTTAAATACTATGTACATATGACATAAAATATTTCGATTTTCACAAGTATGCATATGTTGTAAAAAATCCTAGAGTTAACTAATACATTAAATGAATTACATAAATTCAAAATCAAATATTTAAAATTAGAAAAAATAATAATTATAAATTAATTATATTTTAATATTTTATTTTTATTTTGTGTAGACAATAAATTGAATGAATATTATAATATGTTAAATCAAATAAATTGAAAACGTTTTTTATTACACAATGGAAAGGATACTATACTCTAAAGTACCCATAGCTATATTACAGTGTAAACGATACGATAATTATTTGTGTGTACTTTTCATAATGATAATTGTTACTATATTGTTATAAGATATTTTACTATTTTTATGGTAACCGCTACCATACACATCATTTAATATTTTCGTAATATTATATAGTAAGCGTTCCGATAATAAGCCACAAATGCCTGGGCTCCTATAATTTAAGGAAATGTGTACTATAAATTTTTTTCCGTGTACAATACAAAATATTTAGCGTATTATGCTAACGCATTAAATTCTATACCGCCACTATTAGAGCCCTATAGTGACCGAAATAAACATCTACCGGATTAAGACTAGAGAGTTTTGAAATTGGCATACTAACACCTTATCTCTCGGATCAAGGCTATCTGGTTTTGATTTTGGCATACTTACACCTTACTCCTGACAAGAAATGATCGGAATCGTTGAAAAACGAAAATGGGCTGGGAATACGCTACGGTTTTAACATTTTATTTCACTCCTTCTGCTGTATTGATTAATTGACCGAACTAAAAATCTCTCGGATTGAGGCTATCAGGTTTTGATATTGGCATACTAACACCTTACTCCTGACAAAAAATAATCAAAATCGTTCCGTGACAACTTGTTGAAAAACGAAAATGGGCTGGGAATACGCTACGGTTTGAATATTTTATTTCACTCCTTCTGCTGTATTGAGTAATTGACCGAACTAAAAATCTCTCGGATTGAGGCTATCAGGTTTTGATATTGGCATACTATCACCTTACTCCTGACAAAAAATAATCAAAATCGTTCCGTGACAACTTGTTGAAAAACGAAAATGGGCTGGGAATACGCTACGGTTTGAACATTTTATTTCACTCCTTCTGCTGTATTGAGTAATTGACCGAACTAAAAATCATTCGGATTGAGGCTATCAGGTTTTGATATTGGCATACTAACACCTTACTCCTGACAAAAAATAATCAAAATCGTTCCGTGACAACTTGTTGAAAAACGAAAATGGGCTGGGAATACGCTGTACGGCTTGAACATTTTATTTCACTCCTTCTGCTGCATTAATAGTAATTGACCGAACTAAAAATCTCTCGGATTGAGGCTATCAGGTTTTGATATTGGCATACTAACACCTTACTTCTGACAAAAAATAATCAAAATCGTTCCGTGACAACTTGTTGAAAAACGAAAATGGGCTGGGAATACGCTGTACGGCTTGAACATTTTATTTCACTCCTTCTGCTGCATTAATAGTAATTGACCGAACTAAAAATCTCTCGGATTGAGGCTATCAGGTTTTGATATTGGCATACTAACACCTTACTTCTGACAAAAAATAATCAAAATCGTTCCGTGACAACTTGTTGAAAAACGAAAATGGGCTGGGAATACGCTACGGTTTGAATATTTTATTTCACTCCTTCTGCTGTATTGAGTAATTGACCGAACTAAAAATCTCTCGGATTGAGGCTATCAGGTTTTGATATTGGCATACTATCACCTTACTCCTGACAAAAAATAATCAAAATCGTTCCGTGACAACTTGTTGAAAAACGAAAATGGGCTGGGAATACGCTACGGTTTGAACATTTTATTTCACTCCTTCTGCTGTATTGAGTAATTGACCGAACTAAAAATCACTCGGATTGAGGCTATCAGGTTTTGATATTGGCATACTAACACCTTACTCCTGACAAAAAATAATCAAAATCGTTCCGTGACAACTTGTTGAAAAACGAAAATGGGCTGGAAATACGCTACGGTTTGAATATTTTATTTCACTCCTTTCGCTGTATTGAGTAATTGACCGAACTAAAAATCTCTCGGATTGAGGCTATCAGGTTTTGATATTGGCATACTAACACCTTACTCCTGACAAAAAATAATCAAAATCGTTCCGTGACAACTTGTTGAAAAACGAAAATGGGCTGGGAATACGCTGTACGGTTTGAACATTTTATTTCACTCCTTCTGCTGTATTGAGTAATTGACCGAACTAAAAATCTCTCGGATTGACGCTATCAGGTTTTGATATTGGCATACTAACACCTTACTCCTGACAAAAAATAATCAAAATCGTTCCGTGACAACTTGTTGAAAAACGAAAATGGGCTGGGAATACGCTACGGTTTGAACATTTTATTTCACTCCTTCTGCTGTATTGAGTAATTGACCGAACTAAAAATCTCTCGGATTGAGGCTATCAGGTTTTGATATTGGCATACTAACACCTTACTCCTTACTAAAAATTGTTACAAGATTAACAGTTCAACGTCTCTTAATTAGATTGAGAATAATCGATATACGTAAAAAACTATGGTACGTGAGTACAAATAATGTATTGGTAGATTGGTATTTCCAGCCCATTTTCGTTTTTCAACAAGTTGTCACGGAACGATTTTGATTATTTTTTGTCAGGAGTAAGGTGTTAGTATGCCAATATCAAAACCTGATAGCCTCAATCCGAGAGATTTTTAGTTCGGTCAATTACTATCAATACAGCAGAAGGAGTGAAATAAAATGTTCAAGCCGTCCAGCGTATTCCCAGCCCATTTTCGTTTTTCAACAAGTTGTCACGGAACGATTTTGATTATTTTTTGTCAGAAGTAAGGTGTTAGTATGCCAATATCAAAACCTGATAGCCTCAATCCGAGAGATTTTTAGTTCGGTCAATTACTATTAATGCAGCAGAAGGAGTGAAATAAAATGTTCAAGCCGTACAGCGTATTCCCAGCCCATTTTCGTTTTTCAACAAGTTGTCACGGAACGATTTTGATTATTTTTTGTCAGAAGTAAGGTGTTGGTATACCAATATCAAAACCTGATAGCCTCAATCCGAGAGATTTTTAGTTCGGTCAATTACTATCAATACAGCAGAAGGAGTGAAATATATTGTAATAATTTACAATTTTATATTGTAATAATTTACAATTTAATATTCAAATATAATTTTCATTTTGTTTTAAAAATAAATAATTTGAAATTTGAATTTACTTATGTTTCATAAGTTAAATTTATTTTCTGGATGGTGCTACATTTTCTTCAACATTTACACTTTTTCTGGATAGCTACACTTTAGTTAAGAAATAAACCAAATTAATTCGGGCTGAATTTCGGGCTAACTTCACAGACTTATTTTAATATTGAAATCTCCATTTCCCAGAATTTATGAAAACCGAGATTTAAAATCAGCGATTTTGAAAATCAAGATTATGTAGCCAACCCAAAATGACTTATTTGAATGTTTAATTGGGTTGAGTACTATAAATTTTGATTGTCAAAATCTTGTTTTTCAAAATCTTTGTGTTGAAAATCATATTTTTATTAGTTTGGGTGGGGTTGGGTAGTAAATCTTGGTTTAGAAAGACTTGGTTTACAAAATCTTGGTTTTTATAAATTCTGGAGAATTTGGATTTTGGATACGAAATGAAAACAACAAAAAATATAAATTCTGGAAAATGGGGAATTTAATGTTTAAATAAATATAAAAAGCGAGATTAAAACCCAAACTTTATAAAAGCAAAATATTGAAAAAAAAAAAGATTTCGGGGCGCTCTCTTAATTTTTAAATAAAAAGGGGAGCGTATCAAATTCTTGGCATTACAAACGGCAGGCGTATCGGCTTTAAAAATGTTTTTCCGGAGAGGCTTAATGTAAAGGACCAAGGAGGTTTGTTCTATTTTGGATAGATCATTTGGCGCAAGGTTGCGTAACTACATAAATATGGGAACGACGAGAATTTCAGTTTTTAGTTATTTTTAAAACTCTTTCAGAAGAATCAAGATTTTCAAAAAAAAAAATAACAAGATTTTCTTGTCTGCAAAACCAAGATTTTAAAAATCAAGGTTTTCAAAAAGCAAGATTTTGAGAAAGCACGATTTTCTGAATCATGATTACAAAATACCAAGATTTTCTAAGAACCAAGATTTTGACTTTTATGAATTTGCAAGATTATTTTGCAGATAGATACTAGAACCGCAAAATTTTGTAATGCAAGATTTTGTAACCGCAAGATTTTGGGTTAGCATGAAAGATTTCGGGGCACTCAATTTGGAAAAGTGACGAAATTAAAGGTTGGCTAATAATTTTTGGTGGACAAAATCTCGTTTTTACAAAATCTTTTATAAATTTGAAAATTAGGATTTTGGTTACGAAACGAAAATACCCAAAAATATAAATTCTGGAAAATGGGGAATTTAATATTTAAATAAATATAAATAAAAAGCCAGATTAAAACCGAGATTTTATAAAAGCAATATTTTGAAAACTTCATTAACTCAACAAGGAGTGGTCGCACAGAAATTTTCCTAGAAGCAAGGTTTCTAAATTCTCTATAAAATGGCCGATTTGAATTTTGAATGAAATCTCGAGCAAGTTCGTTTACAGTTCAAACAGCAGCAAATTTTTTTTTTTAGACACCTTTTGTTTTACTCAAAAAAGTCATAAAAAACGAAATAAAATAAAACGGTTTCCAGTATCGAAAAGAAAAAAAATTTCCTTCAACTAGAAACAAAATTTTTTTTTTTAAAGGTGTTATTTCACCAAGATACAAGCGTTCAAATCTGGATATTTTTTCGAAGAAAATTTCCGTTTTTTATTTGGCGCAGTGTATATTCTATATAAATTAGCTAAATGTTTTGATGAATCATAATTGTCATCAACATATTTGAGTATAAACATTTATACCATCAAAACCATAAATAAACCAGCTATAACCAATAAATCAAAAAATTCCGAATAATCTGGCAAACTTCCGATAATTTTGAATAAACAGTATAACATCATGTGAATAACATTTACGAGTAGCTAATTATATCGAAAAACTCCGATAATCCCCAATAAAATCAAAAGTGTCGAATTACATTGATACCAAGCAGCTCAAAGTCGTTCATATTCGCAATAACTAGATTAATAGAAATTATCTGAATACTTTTTGAAAGTCAACCTAATTCAAGTTTAACTTAACCTTAAGTAACTCAATGATATACGCAAATCTCTGAAAGTTCAAAATCAAAAGTTTCGATAAATCACAAATTCTGTAATAAGAAACAATTCAGCCAATTGAAAATTTCGAGGAACATCAATAAACATGTTTATATAAACTCTAACAATCTCGACCAATTAAATACCAATTAGTGCTGGCCAGCATCCTAGGATCGTATCATGGACTAAACATATGTTTTTGAAAAATTTGTATTTTCAGTGTAATGTAAGAACTATGTATATGTAGAAACCTTAAACCTCGTCTTAAAAAATCTTCTTGGTGAAACTAGCAAAATTTAATAGAGAAAAATATATCACGTAAAATCTTTCAAGATCCCTAAACAGTTCCTAAATAATTGGTTAATACGGAAACAACAAATTTTTCAGCAACTACCTCATTGTTATAACAGCAAATAACAATTCCAAAGAATTGCCAGTTTCAACACAAAATCAGCTACCAATTGGTCTGTAGAACAAAACAAAAAAAAAACTCTAAAATATTCTTAATCCGCATGAAATGCATCCTAATAGAGTCTAATTCAGAATAATATTATGATTTAGTTCCACACAGTTGAATCCTTAAAACGTTTCTTCCCTTTTTTGTTCATATTCGGGCTCATCATCAGTTCATCACATCCAAATAATTATTTCGAATTATTTTACTCCTCTTATATATTTATGAGTATATATGAATACCTAAAATGGAAGGATTCAATATATCCTGGTGCGTTGACAATATATGATGATCGATGCACTTACACATTTTGGAGTTTTTTCGTTTTTTCCTTAGTCCGGGGGTAAACACAAAAGGCGAATCCATACAAAAAATTCGTTCCAGTGTCCCTTTTTTTACTGTATAACACACATATTCCAAAAAATCCTGAACTCTATAAATTTTGTTTTTGTCTGTTTACATTTTAATTTTGGAAATATTTAATACGGGGCATTGTTGTTGTCAAAAAAAATCTTAGAATTTACCATTTGTGGATGTGACACAAATCAGTACAAAATAATCAGCGTATCGAACGGATGCTTTATCTTCCGACAATGTCGATAGAATTATCGACTCTAATCGATTGATTATAGAAATCGTATATAAATTATCTTTGCAATACTGGAGGTCTTTGAGAACCGCACACATTGATGGACAAAATGTTATGCTCTTTAGTTCGATAAATTAGTGATGATTCGGGTCCATAATTTAATTATTGAATGTTTTTGTTTGCTGATCCTTTTATGTATATTTTGTGTCGGGTTCGGGTTCATTTTCGATTTAAACAGAAATCTCAAAATTAGACCCGGAAATATTTAAAAAAATGTTAGTGATCTGTAAATCTGGCACGAGATTAAACATTCCGCGTACCCGGAATTATAAATAACGGTCAAAAATATGAATACACAAAATTAACACACAGTTTTGTGCTACTGTGCGCTTAAAATCATAAATTATCCCAATAGTATTCGCTGCCAAACAATTTGATTTGGTTTTTGGTCGTGCAAATACCTGTATACACATTTTTGTTATGTAGCCAACTCGTCCAAAAATGGTAAATATTTTAATTCCTTAAATCACAGCAATAAAATAATTGGTACTCCTGTTGCTGTAGCCACTCTCTTTCTCGCCATAATAAAAACAGATTAACGTAAAGCAATTTTTTTTTTTTTTTTTTTACCACAGGATCATGATGGTTATTTAACCCTTTTGTGATATAAACACACACAAGCAAACACCAATTTGATGGGGTTGTAAACGATATACTTTTTTTGTTGTTGATATTTTACGGTATTTAAGGGATGAAAAATACATTTATAAATCCTTCTTTGTTAATTAGGAATTATGTATCAATTCTTTGGAATTTTTGTTTTTCAATTTAACAGGATTGATCGAGAATGCTTTATGTAGACGCACAATTTGTTGATCCTGTTATGTGTAATACCATACCGTGTCTTGATAAAATGAACACGCCGGTAAAACAAAAGGATTTACAAATAGATTAGGATCGATACCAAAGCTATACGGCAAAATAAATAGAAAGGATTAAATGAGGCAATCTTGCTGATTTTCAGCTTGATGTCGTGTTCCCAATTCGGAGAACTGTTTTTTACAAGATCCAAGTTGTGCTGTGCTGACTAATTCTCACCAACTTTGTCTCGAACCCAAATTAGAGCAATAAAAATATTACAAAAAAATAAAATTTCCCAAATTATCTCCTTATTATGTATTTATGTTTTATAGTCCCGCGTCCACCCACCAATTTAGTTTATGCGTTCATTCGTAATTTTATCACCTCTGTAATAATCTTAAATAATAGAAATCAATAAAACAGAAATTAACTTTTAAATTTCTATGGATAATATAAATAAAAACAAGGATAATTAAAACAGGATAAAATAATTTGGGTGTTCACCCGGCAGGTACCAAAATCATTTTCGTGCCACATTTATTTTACCCCGTACACTACTAATCTGTTTATTAAAAGTAATTAGAATTTTTTTTTACTTTCTACAAGATGGCTTAACAATCGGGCCACCACGAAATTATTACGCGCGTTTATATAATAAATCGGATAAACAATGGTGGGTAAAATGTTAAATATTTTACTTTTGTTGCAAAAAAAAGGGTTTATTAGGTATACACAGTTAATCGGTAACAAAAATCAAAATATTTAAAGAAAATAAGAACCACTCCTGTTGCTCGTTTAAGTGAAAAGATTTTTCATCCACCCACCAAAATGATGACAAAACAGTACTCGTCGAGGTATTTTTTTTTTTTGTCGATTCCAAGAAATTGGAAATAAAAATTAATTGAAGGGTTAAATTTAAATCTTTGTCCCGCAGCACACTTTATTGTTTATGGAATGCTGAAGGAGTTAAATTTTGTATTGTTGGATATGAAAGGGCGTTTTGTGTTTTACGAGTATAAGATGAATTTTTGAATATTAAGTCGTTGACAATTTCCACCTCTTTCTGTAAATCCATCTGTACCATATATTCGCATAGTTGATCGTCGTTATTAATTGCTGCTGATCTTTTAGAAATAAAATTTTGTTTTGGTTGAAATTCTTGGAAATGAGGGGAGGATTAGGTGATTAGAATTAATTAGTTATGACACACGATGAATTTGTTTAATGTTATTTTGGTGACATCATTATTCAGGTACATTAATAATCTCACCTTATGACACTGTTTAAAATTTAATACGTACTTGTAAATTTAAAACTGTGAAACATTTTAAAAATCTCTAAATCTCCAGATAACTTAAACAACTACTTAGTTCATGGGCAAAACCAGTTGGCCTCGCGAATCACGACAACAACATTTTGATCTTTGTGCAAAGATGTTACATATTTTATCAGACAGTAATGTATTCTTAAATTATCTGAACAGAAGAATTTGCTCTCAGAAAGTTTAAATCAATGATTAGGCAGCAAGCTATTGTTTATGAGATGCGACGCTATAATCTGAATATGTTAGATACTCAATTGTTAAATCGAAATGTTTTGCCGCCCTCTCAAACATAAACAAATGTATGGGTCCTATATAGAAGAATATCATTTCACAGTGGTCACAGAAAATGCGAGCCTTAATATCGTATGCCACAAAAACACATGTATATATATAGGAAGTTAGTGCTATGGAGCCTCAACTTTCAATCCTTTAAATTTTATATTGAGTGTCAGAAAGGTTAAGCTTCATTAGTCCTACTTGATCTGCTCTTCTCAGTTGTTTAAATTGCAGCTGCTTTAGCACATATATCACAGGTTAATGCCATGGGAAGTATTTATAGTTTTTAGTTAAGTATATTTCGATCTGAGTTCTTTGTTTCTTTAACGCTTTTAATTTCACGGTAGTCGTGAGTCATGGAAAATTACTTTCGCTCGCGGGTTTTATGTTACATTTCCTTATGGGTTTGGTTAACGCTTTCTACAGTAAAACTTTATTGAATAAATTTGGCCAAGATTTTGTTCTTAAACCAGAAAATACATTTTTGGAAAATAAAGATGTTTAGGAAAATAATTAACTCGAAATTGATTAGTTTTTAATTAACCAGAAGCATTCCAAAATCAAAAATGTTGTTTCAAGCGAAACCCACGTATCCTCGCCCTTAAGGTATTCATTAGATAATTTTTATCATAAATCATGAATGCAATATTATTTTACAGAAACCGGCTTGTATAGGATTAAGAAAATTTCGAAGTTTTTGTAGGAAATTTAGAAAATTTAGGAAATTTAGAATTTGGGAAATATATACAAAATTTTGATATTTAAGAATACTTAAATTTGGAAAATAATTTTAAAGTTTACGACGATTCTAACTTATTCCTTTATTAGACAAAATTTCAAAAAAAAAAAAAAAAATCACAGACGAGGCGAGGCTATAGGGCCAACGCCTGAAATGGTAAAAATCTGCATTAAATTATATAAACAATGGAGTTTTAGTTAAACTTTCTGCTATATTGGTTGAATTACTCTGTGTAGAAAGCTTCTTTAATAATATATTTCAAAAATATTTTTCTACTCATTTGATTACATGAAAAATACGTCTGAGCCTTAACAAGACCAAATCTTTTTAAACCGTTTGTATTACAAAAATATTAAATCGAAATCATAAATTAGCTACAAGCAGGATCCTTTTTTCCTTTTAAAGATACAAATTTAAAAGGGTAAAATGATATACTTATGGATTAAATAGGCACAGGAAATCCTGAATAAGAGTAAAAGAGACTTCTTAAGAAAACCGAAAAACGGTTTTTTTGCACTAGTCACCGATATAAATGTCTAAAAAAAATGTGCAGTCATTTCCATATTGTTGTTGGGAAATTGGAAATTTTTATTGAACATTTTTTTATTAGAAAAAAGCATTGATTTAGATTTTACTAACTTAGGCAATTTGATGGAGCCACCCTTGATCAGTATAAATGTTAGATTTAGTTGAGGCATACGCAGAATTAGTATAATTTAGTAAATTTAGATCGCCATTTACCATTTAGCAATATACCCTAATAAAAGTGATCTAGAAATTCACGTGAAGTATGTCAACAATTTCTCCTAAAGTTACATAAACCAAATTTAGGACAAACTTCACGCGACTGCACAGACGTGTGAAATTTTTCCTAAAATTAAACATTTGTGCTAAAACTTGATTTTCTTGAGAATGAATGTATTAGGAAATATAATAAATCTCTCGTTATTAAGAATTTTTAGTTGTACAAAAAATATTTTACTTACTGTGTAATTTAAATTAACAAAACATCTAAATAAAATTATGATAAGTTTTAATTTAAATTGTCCAAAGAAACAATATAACAAAATTATGTTCATTCGAAATTTGATATATAAAAATTACTTAATAGATAGACCCAAAGAGCTTAACTAATTGGACACATGTTTTACAGAAAGTCTATCGAAAAACAATGATAACGACTTCATTATGGGTAGTGGGCAATCCCCATATCTAGAAAAAATTACAACTTTCAAAAATTTTGAAGATAACTGTCATAGGGTTAGGACAGACGTGTAGCATCCCTAATATGCACAAGTGAACATAAATTTTTGAGGGTTGTGTGAAGTTCATTTTCACATGCCGGCTCTATTTACATTAAGATGATTCTGATTATACATAGCCATAGTCTAAAAACAAAGCTTTTATAAGGGAATTAGAAACGAGGAAAAAAACAACCAAACTTTTCATAGTAAAACACACAAAACATATCACTTATTTTCCTAAGACAAATTTTTAAACGAAAACGTTACAAATGCTTAATTATGACTTCTGAATTATTTTCATAAACGTTTGAATTTCAACCTATTTGAATGTCGTTTAAGTAAATCGTTTCAATTTGTAAGCGGAGTCATTGATCCAAAAACACTTTTGAGAAAATGAACAGAGTCTTAAGACAGCGCTAATGCTAATCCGGTCATTCGATTCTCGGAGCCACCTTCTTTAGTATCGGTAGAGATGGCTGTCGACGATGGTGGCTCTTCTTCTCCCATTGGGCTAACAAAATTTGTGAAAACCTTTTTATTATTGTTACTGTTGCTAAAAATGCAAGAGTACTCTCTCATCACAAGGCCTATTACAAGTGCATTATAAAAACCATAATATTTTTGATAAATTTATTTTTTTAATGTTTAATCCATTTTGCTAGATGAATATACAGGCTGCAAACGAATATTCTAAAAACGGGGTAAAAAAGAAAACTTGCTCCGTAACAAGAGCAATATTTTCATGCAATACATTAAGTATCTAATTGAATTGCGCTAAAAATACTTTTCAATAATAGCTGCGTTTTTTTATAAGTCTCGATAGATCTCAATAGATCGCATCCAGATGTTCTCTATTTTTGTGGTTAAACCATTGAGGAAGAACAATAGAGAAGTAATTTGTATGAAAGAAAAATGACATGAAATTATATTTTGCATCTTTATCTAAACCGGTTAGAGCGATAAACTGAAAAGAAAGTATAAATTTCTAATATCTCTTTTTACCCTATGGTGTTTCTATGCGCATTTAAATAGATTAGCATAAAGTGAAAAATGATCACAACAAATCAGCGGCCGTAGGGCGTGGACAAGTTTTAATTCAAAAACACACAACCAACACGAAATAAAAAATACGAAATGAATAAAAGAATAAACGAAATAAAAAAAAACAAAATTCTTGTTTTTACAGTTTGGCACTACTACCATATCATAAGAAGGTGGATTTCAATAATATATAAAGTGTGTGTGTATACAAAAAAATAAATTTAAACAGTTTGCTTTGTATTTTATAGGTGAACTTGTCCTATTACGTATAGAAAGAGATAATTAAAATTTATATATTCTTTTCACAACTTCACAAATAAAATTTCAAAACGAAACAAAAATTATTTCCATATACATATTTTTGTCATGCAAAATCTCTCTCTATGTAAAGTCCTTCCTCAATGGTTAAACTGCAATTGATTCAGTTTATTTTAATCAAGAATAATTTTTTATTCAACATTTTATCGTTTTTAATTTATTTCCTTGAATTACACAACTTACTAATTGTACATGAAAATCTTGCTTTTTATCCAGATATGCTATCGAAACTACAGATTTTCCCTTTTATGAGTAAAGACACACATTAAAAATTTGTATTTTACCTTGGAAGCATACGAAAGTCAATTTTTAGTACATCTATCATACAATAGAAAACTAGTAGCTGATTTACATTTAATCTTTTGCTTTATTTTAAAATTCAGAAGATGTACGTTTAAAGTATTCATTTTATTATTATTTCCTTCCATTATGAAGAGGCATATTCAAAATGTATTTTTAATACTATTTACCGCAAGCCCCAAGTATTTTTTGGCGAAAAAAAATGGAAAAATCGAAAAATGAACCTGTTCATCATTTTTGGTAAAAGTTGCTCAAAATTTAAAAGATCAAAGTAACATTTTGAAACAAAACAAAAGTTTTAATATGTCCGTCTCATTTTTTTATATGGATAAAATGTATTTGCACTGTTTCTCATGTATTTACCCTTTTGGAATAACAAAATAATATGAAAACAACAATGACGTAGCGTTATCAAAATAAACAAAATTCTTCTGCGAGTGCCAGTATTTTTAAGTGGATGATAGAAGTAGCTGCAATTTTCCATTTTTTTTTTATGCTAATATCTGAATACATAGATCTATCGAGACTTATAAAAAACACAGCTAATAACGTTGGAAGTACTGGATTTATCACATACTCATTATCTTTAGCGATATAAAGTAACTCACATTAAAACTGACAACTAAATTGAAAAGTAACCTCGCAAGGAAACTTTTCGTTAACTCTCTAGCGTAATGTAGTTTTTAAATGAAGTTGAAAATTAAGTCAAAAAACATGACCTGACGCACACAGCATCTATAAATTCATTAAACTCTTTAAATTGCTTCATTCCTTTAAATTTTAAAAATTTAGTTATGCTATAGATTTACTTCTTTTAA
The DNA here is from genome assembly GCA_963556165.1 of Tipula helvola. Classification (NCBI taxonomy): domain Eukaryota; kingdom Metazoa; phylum Arthropoda; class Insecta; order Diptera; family Tipulidae; genus Tipula; species Tipula helvola. The sequence goes on from OY744482.1 coordinate 44,993,761, forward strand.
TTTAACAATTCTTAAAATTCTTAAATATTTTAAATTGTTTAATATTTTTAAATTCTTTTCTTTAAATTGTTTAAATTCTTTATATTCTAAAATTCTTAAGGTTCTTTAAATACTTAAAATTTCCTCAAATTCCCTTAGAATTTTATTAAAATTTATTAAGTCTTATAAATTGGTTAATTATTCTAAATTCTCTAATTCTTTATAATCATAATTATTTTATATTCTTTAAAATTTTTAAACTTTTCCCTTTTAAAATTCTTAGATTATTTAAATTCCATATATCCTATTTTTTTAAATTCTTTAAATTAACTGGTCTTCAAATTTTTTAAATCCTTTTAATTTAAAAAAAATTTTAAATTCTTTAATTCTTTAGCTTCTTTGAATTTAGTTCTGTAAAATTTTAAAATATTTCAAATTGATTAAAAATTCTCTTAACTTAAGAACAAACTTAGGCCCGAATTTATACTCATATAACTATTGCGATAATTATAGCAACGATTTTTGAATATTATTTCAAAAATGCGATATGAATTTCGAATTTATTTTGTTATTTTCAATATTTTGTAGCAAAGTTTATAGTAATGGATTTTGATCACTATAAACGTTGTTACATTATATAACAAAGCTATTAGCGAGGTTTATAAATACGAAAACTGTTACGATATTAAGAGTTATAGTTGTAGTAACGACTATAAATACACAATTAAAAATATTTGGATCAACTATATTTTCTGCAAATAAAAGCATACAATTTTTTGCTGTACATATTCATCTTCATTCACAAAAGCGTAGAGTATAGTGCTTTTGCTACCAGTCTTGAGGAAATTTGCGCTGCTTTGCATCGTTGGCTGTACTGAACTCGGACTATGATTTAAATCGTTCCCACTCAAATACAAAGTAATCACAATGCTATGGTTTGAGCGCTGACACCTCAAGGTTTCCATTCTTTTTAATGAAACAATTAGAGATATAGAAGTAATTCCTGGATATATGTAATATGTCCTTTAGCAAAAATTTCACGTAATCTGCATCAAATGAAACTAATTTTCTTTGTACTCACAATTAAAATTAAAATATTGCACCAAGATTTACTCCAGTATATCCATGATTTACTTGTCTTACTACATATGTAAACCACGTCATTTATATCTAACATTTATACTAATACTGAATTGATGCCGAAACTCAGTATATTTTAAATTTTAAATTTTAAATTGTAAATTGTAAATTGTAAATTGTAAATTGTAAATTGTAAATTGTAAATTGTAAATTGTAAATTGTAAATTGTAAATTGTAAATTGTAAATTGTAAATTTTAAATTTTAAATTTTAAATTTTAAATTTTAAATTTTAAATTTTAAATTTTAAATTTTAAATTTTAAATTTTAAATTTTAAATTTTAAATTTTAAATTTTAAATTTTAAATTTTAAATTTTAAATTTTAAATTTTAAATTTTAAATTTTAAATTTTAAATTTTAAATTTTAAATTTTAAATTTTAAATTTTAAATTTTAAATTTTAAATTTTAAATTTTAAATTTTAAATTTTAAATTTTAAATTTTAAATTTTAAATTTTAAATTTTAAATTTTAAATTTTAAATTTTAAATTTTAAATTTTAAATTTTAAATTTTAAATTTTAAATTTTAAATTTTAAATTTTAAATTTTAAACTCTAAAATTTAAAATTTAAAATTTAAAATTTAAAATTTAAAATTTAAAATTTAAAATTTAAAATTTAAAATTTAAAATTTAAAATTTAAAATTTAAAATTTAAAATTTAAAATTTAAAATTTAAAATTTAAAATTTAAAATTTAAAATTTAAAATTTAAAATTTAAAATTTAAAATTTAAAATTTAAAATTTAAAATTTAAAATTTAAAATTTAAAATTTAAAATTTAAAATTTAAAATTTAAAATTTAAAATTTTAAATTTTAAATTTTAAATTTTAAATTTTAAATTTTAAATTTTAAATTTTAAATTTTAAATTTTAAATTTTAAATTTTAAATTTTAAATTTTAAATTTTAAATTTTAAATTTTAAATTTTAAATTTTAAATTTTAAATTTTAAATTTTAAATTTTAAATTTTAAATTTTAAATTTTAAATTTTAAATTTTAAATTTTAAATTTTAAATTTTAAATTTTAAATTTTAAATTTTAAATTTTAAATTTTAAATTTTAAATTTTAAATTTTAAATTTTAAATTTTAAATTTTAAATTTTAAATTTTAAATTTTAAATTTTAAATTTTAAATTTTAAATTTTAAATTTTAAATTTTAACTTTTAAATTTTAAATTTTAAATTTTAAATTTTAAATTTTATTAAATTTTAAATTTTAAATTTTAAATTTTAAATTTTAAATTTAAAATTTAAAATTTAAAATTTAAAATTTAAAATTTAAAATTTAAAATTTAAAATTTAAAATTTAAAATTTAAAATTTAAAATTTAAAATTTAAAATTTAAAATTTAAAATTTAAAATTTAAAATTTAAAATTTAAAATTTAAAATTTAAAATTTAAAATTTAAAATTTAAAATTTAAAATTTAAAATTTAAAATTTAAAATTTAAAATTTAAAATTTAAAATTTAAAATTTAAAATTTAATAAAATTTAAAATTTAAAATTTAAAATTTAAAATTTAAAAGTTAAAATTTAAAATTTAAAATTTAAAATTTAAAATTTAAAATTTAAAATTTAAAATTTAAAATTTAAAATTTAAAATTTAAAATTTAAAATTTAAAATTTAAAATTTAAAATTTAAAATTTAAAATTTAAAATTTAAAATTTAAAATTTAAAATTTAAAATTTAAAATTTAAAATTTAAAATTTAAAATTTAAAATTTAAAATTTAAAATTTAAAATTTAAAATTTAAAATTTAAAATTTAAAATTTAAAATTTAAAATTTAAAATTTAAAATTTAAAATTTAAAATTTAAAATTTTAAATTTTAAATTTTAAATTTTAAATTTTAAATTTTAAATTTTAAATTTTAAATTTTAAATTTTAAATTTTAAATTTTAAATTTTAAATTTTAAATTTTAAATTTTAAATTTTAAATTTTAAATTTTAAATTTTAAATTTTAAATTTTAAATTTTAAATTTTAAATTTTAAATTTTAAATTTTAAATTTTAAATTTTAAATTTTAAATTTTAAATTTTAAATTTTAAATTTTAAATTTTAAATTTTAAATTTTAAATTTTAAATTTTAACTTTTAAATTTTAAATTTTAAATTTTAAATTTTAAATTTTATTAAATTTTAAATTTTAAATTTTAAATTTTAAATTTTAAATTTTAAATTTTAAATTTTAAATTTTAAATTTTAAATTTTAAATTTTAAATTTTAAATTTTAAATTTTAAATTTTAAATTTTAAATTTTAAATTTTAAATTTTAAATTTTAAATTTTAAATTTTAAATTTTAAATTTTAAATTTTAAATTTTAGAGTTTAAAGTTTAAATTTTAGAGTTTAAAGTTTAAATTTCAAATTCCAAATTTTAAATTTCAAACTTCAAATTCCAAATTTTAAACACCAAACCTAAAAATCCCAAATTTCAAATCCAAATACCAAATTTCAAATAAAAAATTTCAAATTTTAATTTTAAAATTCGAAATTTCAAATTCTAAATTCCTAATTTCCAAATTCCAAATCCTAAACTTCAAATTCTAAATTTTAAATTCCAAATATCAAATTCCAAATTCCAAACTTCAAATCTCAAATTCTAAATTCTAAATTTGAAATTTCAAATTTTAAATTTCACATTTTGATATCCAGCTTCTTCTTCTTTCCAAATTTCAAACTTTAAATTCCCAATTTCAAATTTCAAATTCCAAATTCCAAATTCCAAATTCCAATTTTCAAATGAAATTGGAGTACACAACTTGATATAAAACTTCTATTAAGCCAAATCGGAATCAGCCTGAAATATATTTAACCCTCTAACGCATGAATTTTTAATCATTTTTTATCAAAATTTCGACTTCAACTCGTAGTTATTGGATAAATGTGCATATTACAACAACAAAAAACCAACCGCCTTTAGGCGGAGTTATGCATTAGAGAGTTAATATTGTAAAAAAAAAAATGTTGAGGAGGCTGAAATTGCTCTAAAATTCGATTGACAAAACATTCAATAGACAGCCATCTATAGTATTCGCTATTTTTAGGATTTTGTGAAATGGAATATTAAAGAATTCCTGAAATGAACGAAATTCATTTTGCTTTTTAGAACTATGTGCCAAAAAGAAGTATAGGGACGTATGTTTCTTGCCAATCTTTCGCATTCTTGTAAAAGTCTTTCCGCTGCTGCTGAGGAACATACAGTAGTGTGCGCAATTAAGGATTTTTTTTGTTTCTTTTTAATTTCGTGAAATTCGAAATATAGAGCCAAACAACGTATATTAATTTCAAATTTCGAGTATTTTAGAAGTTAAATTTAATAAACACGATAGTTGGTTTTTATTACATATTTTCAGCTTTAAAAATATTTTCGGCATTTTTTATATTAAATCATACAAATTTTTAACTTCATAATTATTTTTAACTGTGCATAAAGCACAACAATAGGTAATTCATTCGATTATATTCCAAGTTATAATAAGACAATAATAAAATATAAATTCTGCCATAATATAATGAAATTTAATATTTTGTTGTGGAACCAAAGAAACAACACAGAATCCACTGATTTTTGACATTTCTCCGGAGGTATGGCCATCCAAACTTTTTTGATTTTTCCCATTTAAAAGAAATATTTATTTCGCAACTAAAGAAATGCGTAGTACAACCAAGTTTAACGAACTCTCGAATAACGAATCCTCAAATTAACGAACATCTAAAATTACTATTTTACACTATTTTATTGCACACTACTGCTTATGGAGGGAATGGCGTGTACATCTCCGGGCGTACAAATAAAGATTTACTTATTTTAATAAAGCTGGAACGCCACATTTATTACCTATCATTACGCTGGCATTGTTCGCCCCAAAACCCAAGCAATTAAAAAGTTATTGGAATTTTATGAAGATAAAAAAATTTTATAATTTCATTAGAAAATTGAAATAAAAAATGAAATTAATTTAAAAAAACATAAAAATTATTAACTAATTTGAAAGCTCCAATTAGAAAATTGAACAGCTCCACTGGGCTCCTGGGCTCCCGAAACATTTTAGACCTCCATTTTAGAGCCAAAGCTTTCGACAGCGCTGCTCGGTATACATATATACTATATATAGCTATGATTTTTCAACATTTTTGTTTTATTTTCGTTACCAGCTTTGCAACAAATATCGTAGTAATATGAATAAATTTTATTTTGAAAGCCTACACATCGCATAACGTAGTAATTGTATGAAATATACTTATGGTGTATGCCGTAAATCAGAATAAGATCTAAGGTGAAATCGCTTACGCCATGCAAGCTTGCGTCGAAATTCCTCTTAGGAGTTAGGAGTGTAGGAGTTAGATTTATTTGAAACTGAATATTTTGTAATTTGGTGTTGGGTAAAGCCACCAAAACTGGAAATATTTGAAGATACAACTAAAAACCCTACTCTCTCTCTCAAAAATAACTATCTCACCAATACGACAGTGTCACTATTGTGTACTTTCGGCGGAATTGAAATTTATTTATTTACCAAAAGTCCGTTGAGATAAATATAGGTAATTCTGAAACCCCTAAATGTTACGACAAACCCCCACCACTGAAATCCATATATTATATACGATTAAAATCGAAAAAAAAAAAAAAAAAATTTTCTTCAATTAAAGACGACATTAATTGAAATGGGTTACAAGAGGGCATCATTAAATATAATCAAATTTTTTTTTATTTTAGTTTGTAGTTCATATTTTTATTATTAAATTTTATATTTTTAATAATAAATATAAATATTATTAATGAATGAAATTAACTTTTTTTTTTCTCCAAAAGACAATGAATTGAATGATTACTCTTCTTAACAAATATAAGGTTAAATATTATGACTTTTAACACTTTATGGGGTCGCGTTTTAGACGACAACGACAAAAAAACTACTTTGTACATTTATATTAGTTTATGAATGAAATTTAAATAATGATGATTGTGTGTATTTAGTTTTTTGTCGATTGGGGATGTGACTAAGATAATTTTTGGCAATAAATTAATTAAGATTTGTTCGCACTTCCTGGATAAGTCATCTTCTAAACATGTACACACATGTTTATAAATATATTTAGAGATAATTATTATTATTTACGATATGTTATTTTTGGCCACACTTTCGGAATGTTATCGTATGGTTGCGGTATATGTTTGTTTGTTGGCAAATATCCACCGCAGCTTATCAAAATGTTTATTTACATATACTAGACGAACAAAATTTCTTTAAACAATAAATTAGTACGAGATAAAAATTCAAATGTTTGTTGGGTAAATAACGAAATTGTCTGGTCATAAATTATGTCGAGAGCGGTAAAAGTATGGAAGATAATATAGAATATTACTCGGTTTAATGGTGAAAGTGCGGGCTGGCTGTAAAATTGTATACATTTTTTTGGCTCATGTTGAGCCGGTGGAATAAAAAATTTATTTTCTTAGAAAGTTTTTTATAATATGCATGGTATATATACAATATAAAAATAAATTCAATTCAAGCGCAGTCATAACACTCGAATACTCATGCATTAATTGCGTACATTTCTCGTATATACAAAAAAAATGCTAAAAACCAAACAAATTCACGGACATAAACAAAACGACCCCTTATAAATCGAATGTAATCGATCTCAATGCAATGATCAAGCACAATAGTAAAAATGGTAATATGTACAGTCAATTGATTTTTTGTTGTACATTTTCCCAAATATACGCGGAACGCGGACGTATTGTACCTATATGTATATGCACGTATGCACGGTTCGATGAATTTTTAAGATGTGAATTATAAAAAGACGAAAACAATGAACAAAACCTCTTGAATACGACAAAAAATACATGAAAAATATTAACAAGTTGGTAAAATAGCCCGGTGTTCGGTCGAGTACCATGAGAATTTTTCGGAAAATTTTCATAAATTGGTAAAAAAAATTTTAATTACACTCCGTAAATTAATTTAAGATTCATATTAAGCCGATTTCTATGAGAAGGAAGTAAATTTTAGATCCTTTTGCGCTGTAATAATATTACGAAATAATTTTGTCACCGCAGGATTGTTTTTTTTTTATTCTATTACGGAAATTTATCCTTATAAACACGAAGCATTGTCCTAAAGAGTTCTAAACATTCCAAAATATCTTTTTATGAAAGAAGAATTGAAATCAATTATGATTGAATGTGTTAAGATGAGAAAGAATATGGTACTTTGTATTTAGATATATAAAGTAAAGCCGCAAAAAGGATCCGATTTTTATCAGGGGACCAGTTTTTATTCTAAATATATTGTTCTCATCCTTATCAATAGATTATATATATTTCGTTGTTTTCTTTTATACACAAAAAAATAAAAATAAAGTCATCACATCAATATCCCGAAAAATGTTTAAAAACAACACAAAAAAGGACTTATTGTGTTATTCGTTGCAACAAACGTGCATTTGTCGGTGCATTTGGTATTTGATCTCGCTCTTGGACCATATAACAACAACAATAATAATAATCACAATAGTATACATCTATATATACAAGCAAGATATTGTTGAAAGGAATATCTGTTTCAAACCACTAAAAGATGAAGAAGTCAATATTGAGAAAAAGATTTATGTTTGTTTGGTCCGTAATCGATCGATCGGAATCACATCATTAGACGTCGTCTCATTTTTTTGTTTTTTTTTTTAACACATAATAGAGTTTTAATGTTTTGAATTGCCTGTCAATATTTTTGTGTACCTACTATACCTACGTAGAGTACAACTCAATAATTTACAGTTGATTCCTCAAATTTCCAATTAATAATCGAATCTGATCCTTCTGCAAATTAAATAAATACATTTTTACTAGAAACAATTTGTTTGACCTATACCGCGCATATACTATAAACAATCCTCGAGAGAATGTCACATAAACAACAACAACAACAAAAAAGCGTAACTTGGTGAAATTGTTAAAAAGGACCGCAAATATATACAAAGAAAAACACTTGACACCAATATTAATTGAGCCCAAGGGACATATGTGTTTGTGTGTGTGTGTGGTTCGAAAGAAATTTTTGAATTTCTTCGATAAAGATTGAAAATATTTTATGAAATGTTAAATATATGCTGGCAACACTGTGCGGGCACATATCTATTAGGATGGTTAAACCTACCGTCTTGCAAATAATAATGTCAAATACCAAACAAAACTAAATTACACAATACACAAATCACATTTATTCCTTCTTTTGAATTTTACTTACCTATGTAGGTATATATGTACGTAGGTACGGTGTATACACACAATTATATCAGTCGTCATCTTATTGATTTGCCGATTTCAATATCACCGTTTTGTTTATGTGAGTCGGTCGATTTCTTCTGTTCTTTGAAAAAAAAAATTCTTATTTATATTTATTTCATCTTACTCGTCATCATCGTCTTAAGGATTGTATATTTGGCACGCTCAAGCAAATAATGAACATATTGTTGAAATAAATAAATATTTTTTTTTTTAATCTGTTAACTTTTCTTATATAGGCGATAATAGGAAAATATTAAGACATGTCTAAAAGTCAAATGATGGAAATAGGCAAAAAAATCAAAATGCAAGGTGATACAGGCAATCTAGTTTTTAGCACACATATAATTATGGTAGAATGCGTTAATAGATTTGCATTGTGCTATATATATTTAGAGGATTAAAATATTATAGAATTTTTTTAATTTCAATAGTCAACACAGTAATACGACAAGAGCACAAAGATGTTTTTGAAATTTACAATGCCTCTCGCATTAGACTTTTGGAACCAATAACTTAAAATTTTTTTTGTGCAATCTTATCGGTGGTAGCAAGTCAAAACTTTTGAGAAAGCAGGCATAAAAGTTTTAATTAAGAGAGAAATAAATTGCAATCCAAAAATATTTCATTAAATTCTATATTTCTTGCAGGTCTATTCTAAATATAGTCGTCCATGGGAAAAACCAGTATTGAGCGTCTACACATAATTTAAGATTGTCTACATGCAGGTTTCGACAATAGCGTAAACAATAGTTTTCGACGTAGACAATGTAGAAAATTCGTAGCCAATCGAATTTTTCTTCTTGTTTCTTCCTATGAATAAATTTAATAGCTTCTACGAACTACGTTCATACTTAAAGTTCTTAAATCAACCATAAAGCTAGAATCGACAACTAGAGAAAGGCCAAAGAAAAATATTAAGAATAATTATTTAGATTGTTACACGGACTGGGTACAATTTCATAACCTCATAAATTCAGAACAGAACTTTTAAAAAATTAAATAAAAGCAAATTCAGTTGTAAATTATGATACTTTGACAAATTGAGTGAAAAAAAAAAGAGATAGAGTTAAATGTGGAATTAGCCAAAATAGTATTCGGATGAAACCTGCACTTAAGATTGGTGAAATCGAAACATTTTAAGTCATTCATTTAAAAGTTAAGACCAGTTTACGCTACTAAACTTCCAGGAAGAAAAGCACTATCAACGACTTTATTAGATTATCGTGTTTCTCGATGTATTCTACACGAAGAAAATATTATGTATTACGCCCAAATATAAATTGCTGATGTTGGACGTCAAAGGGTTACACTAATTTTGTTGTAATGGCCCCGATACGATTTATGGAAAATTCCAATAAATTGAAAACACGCACAATGAATTTCACTGAATTTATAATTACTATTTATTTATATATAATAAATTCACAATTGCATTTGTGCATAAAACGTTATAATTATTTTTTTATTATTCTAATTATTCACCACCGTAAGCTTGTAAAAGCAAAAATTAAAATTGGAAAATATTTTAGAAATGACGCCGTGTGTCATTTACTTGGAATCTTATTTAACAATGTGTATGTGTGTTCGTTTTCGACGAAAAAGGCAATTATTTCATTTTGTTTTCTTTTGGTGTTGACATACGAACAATCGTATGTCAAATCGTCGTTGTCGTGACAAGAACGAGATGGAGCAAAACAAAACAATAGTAAATCAAAGAAATTTCTGATACTGCTAGCGAAAACGAGATGGAACAAATATCACTAAAAATAATTTTAGAGTTCCGCATCATTTACGCTAGGTGAAAATGAAATTAGTTACGCTAAGAAGAATCTTGTGCGTAAACCCAAAATGTGTATGTGGTGGCGAATGAATTGCAATTTACATAAATCAAATAATTAATTTATATGATTGCAATGCGTGAGTCACTACAGGACTCCCCCGCAAGTGAGTCCCCCTCCCTACGGAAAAGTTTATTCGGCTGCGAAACGAACATGTTTATGTGAGCACTGAACTGATTTTGCATCAGTGGAACACAGTATGCCGTAAGCCGGTTTGAGCCGATCAATTGAAATGGTCTGATTCTTTCCATTAATTGAGACGGTGAATTGTTTCCGAAGGCGTCGAATGACTCTAAATGGGCCTTCATAGGGAGTGGATAAGCCTGTGCGAACCTTATCTGTTCTTACGAACACAAAATCGCAGTCGGCAAGTGCCTTAGGAACAAAAATGTCATCTTGTTTGGCTTGCCGAGTAGATTTTGGAATAAGGTTTTGCATTGTTTCACGAAGTTGGTCGATAACTGTGTCGCTGGTTGGTAGAGGTAAAAGAGGATTTTCGACGAAGAACTCACCTGGTAGCTTGATGGTTTGTCCATAAACCATTTCAGCTGGTGAGCACTTCAGATCTTCTTTTACTGTTGCTCGGATTCCCAGTAATACGATGGGTATTTCCGAACTCCAGTTGATCGTGTTTCCTCTGGCCATTAACGCAGCTTTAAGTTGCCGGTGGAAGCGTTCGACCATGCCGTTGGCTTGAGGGTGGTAAGCCGTTGTACGAATCCGATGTGAGCCAAGGAGTTTTGTTAACTCTGCGAAAAGCTTGGACTCAAACTGCGTTCCTTGATCAGTAGTGATATTAAGGGGCACGCCGAATCGTGAAACGTAATTATTGACAAAAGTCAAGGCAATGGTTGAGGCTGACATATTAGTCATGCAGTATGCTTCGGGCCATCGAGTGAAACGATCGACACAAGTTAATAAGTATGAATATCCATTAGAAGGAGGAAGAGGTCCTACAATGTCTATATGGATATGCTCAAAACGACCAGATGGTGTTTGGAATTGTCCATGGATAGATTTAGTATGCCGTTGAACTTTGGCACGTTGGCAGGATAAACAAGACTGAGCCCATTGGCTTACGTCTTTGTTCATACTAGGCCAAAAATATCGAGCAGTAATCAATTTACGAGTAGCACGAACACCAGGATGCGAAATGTTATGTAAAGTATCGAAGATAGTTCGACGCAGTGATTCTACGATAAATGGGCGGTTATACCCAGTTGATGTCTCGCAGATGATTTCGAGGCCAGGCAATTGAAAAAGCGCCAGTTTCATTGATGAACCAGAGTGACATTCGGAACCAGAAAATAAATCCTGAAGTTCTAGGTCAGCTTTTTGTAAAATTGCAATTTTGTTTAAGTCGAATTGTGTCTCGACTGCGGCCGTTTCATTGTCTGTTGTGCGAGAGAGTGTATCTGCTACAACATTGTCATGTCCGTGAACATGCTGAATGTCCGTGGTAAATTGACTTATATAATCCAAGTGGCGAGCTTGCCTCGGATTGCGTTCAGTTTTAGACTGAATTGCTCTAGTCAGAGGTTTATGATCGGTAAATATAGTGAATTCCCGACCTTCAACAAAATATCTGAAGTGTTTCACTGCCAGATAAATCGCGAGTAATTCCCGATCGAATGCGGAATATTTCTTTTCAGCATCCGATAATTTTCTTGAGAAAAATCCCAATGGCTCCCAACACTCATTGTTATACTGTTGCAGTACTGCCCCAACGGCAGTATTAGATGCGTCAGTAGTTAAACTAAGCTTTGAATCGCTCAGTGGATGTGCAAGCAGTGTTGTTTTCGCAAGTTCAGCCTTCAGTGACGTAAATGCCTGTTGACATTCGTCAGTCCAAGAGAAATTCTTAGGCGTTTTTGGTTTACGTAGAAGTACGACCAGATGGCTGTGAACAGGTGCGAGTATTTCAGCAAACTTTGGTATAAATCGGTGGTAGTAATTTACCATACCGATAAATCGCTGGATATGCTTGATTGAGCTTGGAGCTGGAAATTCCCTAATGGCGTTAATTCGTTCTTCAGACGGCAGAATACCATTAGGGGTTACTTTGTGGCTAAGGAAATCAAGAGTTGTTACGCCAAAAACGCATTTGGAACTATTGATATGAACATCAAACTCAGATAACCTTTGGAAAAGTTGTTCCAGGTGGAGTTTGTGCTGTTCCTCAGATTGTGATGCCACAAGAATATCGTCAATGTAGACGAAAACAAAGTCTAAGTTACGAACGACTTCGTTCATAAAACGCTGAAATGTTTGAGCGGCATTACGTAATCCAAACGGCATTCGAGTAAATTCGAACAGGCCAAAAGGAGTTGTAATTGCTGTTTTAAAAACATCATCAGGTGAAACAGGAATCAAATGATAAGCTCTGACTAAATCAATCTTAGAGAAAAATTTGCATCCATGCAAGTGCATGGAGAAATTTTGAATGTGAGGTATCGGGTAGCGATCCGGTGTTGTTACCGTGTTTAAACGCCGATAATCCCCACATGGTCTCCAATCATGATCTTTTTTCTTAACCATGTGCAATGGACAAGAGACAGGAGATGCAGATGGCCTGCAAATCCCTACTTCCACCATATGTTGAAATTCAACAAATGCGGCTTTATGGCGGACTTGATCTAGTCTTCTTGGTCGTGATACAGGGAGATGTCCTTCTGTGACAATGTGATGGACCACATTGTGTCGGACTGGCAATTTATAATTCGGCTCTGCTATAAGTTGAGGAAACTTTTTCAGCAAAGTGCCGTAGCCGTTGGTGATAGAATAATGGATCGGAGTCGGTGTGTCGACGTGACCCATTGTGGCGTCGATTGACAGCTTTGTCGCTGAATCAACCAGCCTTTTATTCCTTAAATCAACCAATAGTCCAAATTTTACCAAGAAGTCGGCGCCAATGATAGGACGATTCACAGCAGCTAGAATGAAAGCATGCGTGAATGTTCGTTTAAGTCCCAAATCCAACTGAAGCAACTTAGTGCCATAAGTTTGGATTGTGGTGCCATTGGCGGCGGACAAAACTAGATTAGAATTTCTTTTCAGAATATTAAATTCACTCTTAAAATTATATACTGGAATAACCGAAAGGTCAGCGCCAGTGTCGACTAGGTAGGTTTGCTTGTTTATTCGGTCATAAACGAATAAACGTGACGAAATAGGGTTTTGATTTAGCGGGATCCCGACTCAGTGCCGTGATCGTTTTTTGCATGATCATCAATAACATTCATATTGCTGTTTTGGGTGCCCGACTGTCGTGACGATGAAAAATTGCATGGTGGTATGCACTTCTTCGCAGCTGGCCCGAATTTTACGTGGTACCAACATCTGCCATGGCGGCGAGAATAATTGCTGGAGCTGCGTGATCGTGATCGAGATCGGGATTTCGATTGGTTTCGGTCTCGAAACATGCCATCAAATTTGGCTTCAAGCCGAGCGATTCTCGATTCCAACGAGCCAGCGTTCTGACTAGTAGTCGGAGTTCGATCAGTTTTAACAGTGGGGCGGGATTGCCGAAAAGAAACTTGAGATATACTTGTCTGATGTTGGCCGATGTTGATAACCTCGTACATCTTGTCCGCCGTTTTAGCCAGAGTATCAATGCCAATTGATTCCGGTTGCGCAACAAGAGCTAACCTTATGATTTCGGGCATCTTCTTAATCCAAAGAGATCTAATAACTTTATCATTAAAGTTAGTGCCCGCGAGTGTACGGATTCTTCGTAGCGCGTCAGATGGTTTTCGGTCACCAAGATCTTGGTCCGAGATGAGAGCTTCCAATTGCCTCTCAAATGACGGCGCTAATCGTTCCAACAATAATTTTTTCAAACAAGTATACTGTTCCGTGGTTGGGGGTTTCGAGAGAAAGTCTGAGATACTGTCGCATGTCTCAGGCGACAGTGAAGAAATTGTATGCAAAAATTTTTGCTTCTCGGACTTTATCCCTTGGAGATCGAAAGTGATTTCAGCAAGCAAGAACCAATTATGAACTTTATGAGGCCAAAATGGTTGCAATTTAACTTTATTGCTTGAGGCTGATACCTCCAAGGGTGTATTCTCGGTTTGATCCATCTGTTCTGGTGGTTGCTGTTGGATATTTTGATCTTTCTGCTCGTTTTCATGGACCATTTTGAAAATTAAATTGATTTTAAATTTACTATTTTCAAATGAATAACGAAATCCAATGTCCCGAAATTTCTGCAGCAAAATTAATACCCCAAGTATTTACCAAAACAAAATTTCCGAACCGACAGTAAAATTAATAATTTTAACTTGAAAATAAAATGATAGCTAACACAAGTTTTAATGAATAAAAATAAAAGGAATGGATACCTTGTAGCAGATGGCTTTTATATTAATTACAGCACTCAGGCTACGAGATACCCTCCAATTACGGGACGAGCTTGCCACTTCGTATTGGAGGGGCTCGTTGAAATTTTAATAAAATAATCTAAAATAAAAATCTATAATCACCCAAAGTGTATATAGAAAACAAGTGAGTTAATAATCAAGACAAAAACAATGTAACGAGCGAAAATTGCCGTTATGTGTGAGAAATGTTCACCTAACCGAAAACAAAACAACCTCGAGAAAAAAATTTTTCCTAAAAAAAAATAATTTTGATCACGAAAGAAAATTATCCCGAAATTTACCCGCTTAAGATAGTGAATAATTTTACATTTATATGAAATTCGTAAACAAAAAAAAATTTTGCATTTAAGTGTTAAGTTGATGAAATAATGTTATAAAGAATTACATCAAAATATGTAATTTGTTTGAAGAATCAAAATAAAAAGAACACTTAGCTGTTGTTTCTACTGTTGTTGATGCTGCAGTTGTTGTTGTTGTTTGATGTTGTCTTCTCTTTTAGAATTATTCGTTCTGAATGTTGTTGATTAAAATCCCGTTCCGATGGTTTTTTTTTTAAAAATTTTCCACTGGATTGTTGAGATAGATGTTGTAAATCCCAAATTTTAACTGTAGTGATGTTTTTCAGATGTGACGAGTTGAAATAATATCTGATATATTAGCTTTATTTCTATTGAACTATTTACAGTTAAACACTGATGTGTTGCCTCGTCTGCGAGCGAGTGTGCGACCCTGTGATAACTATGTCACACTGTGCAATCCGTATTTAATTGCCGTTATGATGTTTTTCATATGATTATGCTCGCCGACCGAAAATTTAATTTACACACCCGAAAAACCGAAAAATAAATAAAGAAATTATTTACGTGGATAAATTGATCTTTGTCGTCGTTTACTGCAAAAAGATACGTACCAATTGTCTGGCACGTGTTTGTGCCAGACATCCACGATTATACCGCTTTGAATTTTCCTAGTACTCTATGTACTTTTGTTCTGCAATCGTTGACGTGTCTTCGTATAGGCCCTCGTGTAGAAGAATTGTACTTGTCACGGGTTTACAGTTGACTTACCGGACCAAGTATGTAATAAACTCCAAAATAAATTCAATATCCCGTAAAAACGGGTGTCGATGGTCACCAATTATCGTGTTTCTCGGTGTATTGTACACCAAGAAAATATTATGTATTACGCCCAAATATAAATTGCTGATGTTGGACGTCAAAGGGTTACACTAATTTTGTTGTAATGGCCCCGATACGATTTATGGAAAATTCCAATAAATTGAAAACACGCACAATGAATTTCACTGAATTTATAATTACTATTTATTTATATATAATAAATTCACAATTGCATTTGTGCATAAAACGTTATAATTATTTTTTTATTATTCTAATTATTCACCACCGTAAGCTTGTAAAAGCAAAAATTAAAATTGGAAAATATTTTAGAAATGACGCCGTGTGTCATTTACTTGGAATCTTATTTAACAATGTGTATGTGTGTTCGTTTTCGACGAAAAAGGCAATTATTTCATTTTGTTTTCTTTTGGTGTTGACATACGAACAATCGTATGTCAAATCGTCGTTGTCGTGACAAGAACGAGATGGAGCAAAACAAAACAATAGTAAATCAAAGAAATTTCTGATACTGCTAGCGAAAACGAGATGGAACAAATATCACTAAAAATAATTTTAGAGTTCCGCATCATTTACGCTAGGTGAAAATGAAATTAGTTACGCTAAGAAGAATCTTGTGCGTAAACCCAAAATGTGTATGTGGTGGCGAATGAATTGCAATTTACATAAATCAAATAATTAATTTATATGATTGCAATGCGTGAGTCACTACAAGATAATACGTATTTAAAATGCATTTCATGTGCTAAAGTCAGTGCTATTAATAGATGGTTGGAAAAATAGTAACGACACAAAACTAGTAGTATCTATGCTTCATCATGTCATTAACGAGCTAGCCTTCTTCAAGCTTAGGACCTAACAGATGAAAGCGAGACAGGAGCAATATTAGCCGAAATTTTGTTTGAATTGGTGGACATTGCGAAGCAGCTACACATCGCTAAAGTAAAAATATGCGGTTGTTTCCGATAATTTTTTTATTTATTTATTTATTATACAAAGTTAAACTTTACAATTTTTGTTTTATAATATTTTTACAAAAATGTGAATTTTCTAAGCCACAATTATTAAAAAAAAAAACAATTATTTAATTATTTTATATTTTTATTTTGAATTTAGAACAAAAGGAAGAACTTTATGTTATTTACAATTTAGTTATAAAATACTCAAAGTAATATTAATAAAACAACTGATGCCAGTTACAAGATTCAATAGATAGTCTTGCTTGTAAAAAATATTTTTACTCTCGAAACTTTGTAGGAGCTTTTTGAAATGAGATTCATCCAAGCATCGATTCCGACTAATCAAAAATTAGCAGAGAAAAATGTATTAAAACAAAATTACCACTAATACAATGAATTGATAGCTAATCACCATACGTTTATTAAAAACTTTAAATATTTAAATTGCCAATTACATTACTGTTTAAATCAATATTTGATAACTTATTGGAAAAAATACTTAAATTCTTAGACAAAGTAATGTCATAGTGAATATAGTTGAACAGATAAGGAGCAATAAAGTTGAAAAATTTACGACCACCTTCTTTTTTGGTATAAGGTATCTTATACAGATTATTTCTTATTAGATTAACAACTTTCTTTACTCTTGTTTTAAAATAACCACAATTTTTGTATCAAGTAATAAAACCAGGTATCGAAACTGACTATAGTATTGGCAAATTTTAACACAATTTGTGGAGCAATTAAGTCCCAAAGAATCTCCAGAATAGCAAGTTACATTAGAAAATTGAGATGATATTTTCTTGGAAAAACTAAAAAAACATAAATTTGGATTTATCGTTTAACACTAGTTGATGAATATCAAGCCATTTTCTAATTACAACTAAATCTTCGGTCATTGATAAAATTAATTCATCATAATTAGACTGATAAGAGACAGTAACATCATCAGCAAAAACAGTCATTTAAAGTTAGGTTGCATAGCGAATTAATATACATTAGAAATAAAATTGGCCCTAAAACCGAACCCTGACTCCACTCCACAGTTATAACCCAGAAAATCACTACAAATACCATTGTACTTGCAGTTTTCTATTACTGAAATAACTCCTGAACAATTCAAGCACGATGCCTCTTACTCCAAGTCTATAGTTTGCTCAGTAGAATATCATGTTCAACTAAATTAAACGCTTTCCTAAGATCAAGAAAGAAGACTCGTATTTTATTATTTATTTTTTTTGGCATCTTCAGTACACCGACCTTTTCTGAATTCATATTAAGCCTTTAAGTGCGGCTTATTTTTATCTAAAAAAATCAAGCAAGCGCCCCTTAATAAGTTTTTCTATAGAACTTTCGAAAAGACAGAAAACAAAGATATAGGGCAATACTTAGTCATAACTTGTGGATCGCCTCCTTTAAATAAAGACAATTGTTTGTTTGTTTGTTTGTTTCTTAGTTTTTTGTGGTCAGACTTTCATCCATATGACCTACGATTCCTGTTTTTCCAATTATTGCCTGTAGTGTTTTCTCACGGGAAAGACTACAGCTATGGAACATTTACTTTCAGTGTTTGCTTAAATCACCTTTAAATAGAGATGATTTTTCAGTAATTATATTCGTATATGTATTATATTATGTTTATTAGCTGATTATTGTTTCTATATTATTCGTTTTAGTTATATTTTTGTTTTATTTATTTATAATATCTTTCTCCTTTTTATCCCCTTTTACCCTTATTTCTAGCTTTATAATGCAAAATAATTCCTCCTTCTACCCTTAATGCTAACTTTTATATAATTCAAATTTTTCTTATTCTATTGACGATTGTAAATGTAGAGAAAGCACTACCTGTCGGAATAAAATAAAACTGAAGCGACCATACAAAAACTAGCATCAGCGCTCGCAGAACGACTAAAATATGGTATAGCGGAATTTTTTAAAAGTGAAGCGGCTATGTATAATGTTGTCTAAAACCACGGCTCCAATCGTCAATATGTTAATTGATTAGTATATTAGGCACAAAAATTTTTATTTTTATTTTTTATTTTTACTATCTCTACTTTAAGTCTTTACGAATTTAACTGTTATTTTATGTACATATATAAATTTTAGTATTTTTATTTCTAAGAACCATTAGTTTTGTTAGTATGCTGATTCTGATTGTCGTGTATTTGTCTCAACTTGTCTTGATTTGGTTATTTGTAAATCAAATTCTATCTATTTTAAGCAGTGAAGGCCTACATATCATACCCAATTTCGTCCAAAAAGTCTAAAATTATTTTATACTCCGAGACTTTTTGTCTTTTTAAGATTTCTTGTTGGTCTGTTTGTCTTAATATATCAAATTTATTTCTCTCTCTATCGTATCTCCTACATTCACTAATTATATGTTTATTGTCTTCTATAACCCCACAGCTTTCAGAGTTAGGGCTATCCTCTAGTCCTATCAGGAATCTGTATTTTTTATTGTATGTATGTCCCGTGCGTATTCTGGTCATTTTCCTCACTTCAATGTTTTTAAGATTTGAATTTTTGAACCATACTATTTCTGGTGGTGAATTATTTATTCTTTTGTAAAATCTACCTATATGTCTTACAATCTCTCTATAACAGTTTGACCATTCATCTTTTAATGTTCCAATGATTTCTTTTGTTGTGTCTGATATGGTGGGTTCATTGTCTAGTACATGAGTAGGAGATATTAGAGCTTCTTTTGCTAGGTGGTCTGCTATCTCGTTTCCTTCTATTCCTATATGCCCTGGTATATCCATTGAATTGTGATATTTTTGCCCTCATTGTGTCCTGCTATGTCTAGAATCTGGTTTTCGTAGTGCTTCTTTATGTTTTGGTTTTTTGCTGCTTGTATTGAGAGACACGTACTTTGGGAGTCTGTTAATATAATTATATCTTTCTTTTTATTGAGTTGGGCTAGTAGTGTTGCTATTTTAACTGCTATGGTTTCCACTGTTTTTATATTAGTGAAGTTTTTAAGTTTTATTGACAGTCTCGTATTACTTTCTTGTATGTATATTCCTATCCCTGCTTTTTTATCTTTTATTGTACCATCCGTGTATATGTGTCCATATTCATTAAATTTTCCCATGTATTCTTTGGTTAGCTTATTTAGTTCCAAATTATTAAATTTTGTCTTTTTTTCTATGTCTTTTATAACTGAATTAATTATTATATTTTTCGGCTCAGTAATTTTATCATGTATAGGTTTTATTTTTGCTAGCGTCGTATAAGTATTATAGTGTATTTAGTTTCTTTATCGATGATTGCTCTTTTATCTCATTACCAATTTTCGTATTTCCATATAAATGTTTTATGATGTATTTGAGCGTTTTCTTTTTGTTGTCCATTTTACTCGGCATTTCTGTTGCTTCCGCTAGTAATACCGGTATTGGTGTTGTTTTTATTAATCCTAGGCATTTCGTAATACCAGTATTTTTTAATCTCTGACTTATTTCCATCTCTGTTTTGTTATTTTCATCCGTTATGACGTAGGTATATTCTAGTTTGGATTTTATGATGGCTTTATATATATTAAGTAATACTCCTGGATGTACTCCTCCCAATTTATGGGTTAGAATTTTTAGAAGGTTAATTGATTTTTGAATGTCCTCTTTCATTAAATTATAATGTTTTATTAGAGATAGCCTGTTTGTTAATGTAATTCCTAATAGTTTCGTTATCCCTTTTTCTTTAATTATTGTGTTGTTTATTTTTATGCTTATTTTCTTTTTATTATTTTTGTTAGTAAACATTCTTAGGTAATGTGTCTTCTCTGGGTTTAACTTTAGCTTTATATTATCTAGATATTTATGAATTTCGATAAGTGTTTCATTTGTGTTTAGTTCTAGTTCTTCATGGTCTTTTCCACTGATTATTACGCATACATCATCTGCGAATTGAAATATTTTTCTTTTGTCGTTGTTGAGCTCATGGATTGTATTGGTATAAATGTTAAATAATAGGGGGCTCAGACAGCTACCTTGAGGGGTGCCGCTGTTTGTAGTATGAATAATTTCCGTTTCTTCACCATGAATTACTATTTTTCTATTTGTCAAAAAGCCATATATCCAGTTTAATATTGGTTTACTAAAGTTCATTTTAATCAATTTATTAATTAATATTTGTTTGTTTACATTGTCGAATGCCTTCGTAATGTCCATGTTCAGCATTATCAGTTTTTTGTTCCTCTCTTTTTCTCGCATTATATGATTAGTCATGTCTACCATGTAATCTGCTATACTCCTATTTTTCCTGAAGCCATATATATTATCACTTAATAGTTTGTTTTTTGATATATGTTCATTCATTCTATTAAGGATTAGACTATTAAATATTTTAGAGAAAGTTTTCATTAAACATATGGGTCTATAATTTAATATTTCCCTATCCTGAAGTCCCTTCTTTTTGATTGCTATCGCTTGAGTTACATTCCATTTATCTGGATATTTCTGTAATGACCATATTTTATTAAAGTACTTAGTCAAAGTATTAATGAAGATAGGGTTTAGGTTGAAAATTTTTTTAATGAACTGATAGCTAATTTTATCCGTACCCGGCGCAGAATTTTTAGATTTTTTTATTAGGATTTCTAATTCAGTTTTATTAAATTCTTCTCTGTTTATATGACTGTTCGGTATCTGATAAAGAACTAATTTATTATCCCACGAGTTTGGAAAGTTAATTTTAAGAAATTCCTTTGCCTGAACCTTGTCTTCAAGTATGTTATAATTTGACTGCTTTTTGTTTTTTAATTTATTTATATTTCTCCATATATCTATATTTTTTGTTTGTTGATTAATGTTATTTAAAAATGTTGTCCAACTTTTCTTTTTTTCTCTTTTTATATTTAATTTCAGTAATTGTGTTGCCTTTTTTAATTCTGTGGCCGTGTATAGAGTTTTGTTTCTATTATAGATTTTTTGTTTCTCGGTTTTTATGTCCCACAATCTTTGTAAAAAGATGTTCCACCATGGTTTTGGTTTAAACTTTATACTTCTTGTTACTATCGTTGTGTTTCTCTTGATTATTTCTTCTATAAAATTCTCAATGTCTTCTGTTTCTTCTGATATATTTTTGTTTACTTCTTCTAGTATATTTTTCCAATTTGTAATCTGTTTAGTTGTCCTCTCCTTTAATTTGTATTTTGTGATAATTGCTAGGTGATCACTTCCTAAATTCTCTGTGGTTACTTGCCATGTTAATTTATTTGTTAAATCTTGGGTACATAATGTGATGTCTATTGCTGAATTAGTGTGTCTATATAAATCTTGTCTCGTTGGTGATCCATCATTCAGAATACAAAAATTATTTTCTGTAATGATTTGTGCCACTTCATTCCCAAGCCTATCTGTTTTTTGTGTTAGATTCCATAAACCACTATGAGCATTTATGTCTCCCGCTATTAATGTGTTTGGATGGTGGTTTGGCGTCTATTGAAAGGGGCTCCGTATCCTTCCAGTAGGCGCAAGTGTACGTACTGCCTCCTCGTGGCAACCACCGGTAACTGTAACCATTAGGCTGAATATAGACTTTTGTGACAGGCTAAAGTACGGCGCTAAAGGAGAAAACCTTGACAAAAAATCCCTAATCTAAGGTGGAACAGCATATGCCGATGGATGAATGGCTGATAGGTTAATTAGTCTATATATGCGGACTCTGGAAACCAGGCACCCTCCAGTTTTATTTAGCCTTCCTGTAGTAAACCTGGGTGACCTACAGGCGACTTTTTTATTCCCAGCAACTCGCAAGAGTCAAATCAAAACGGTAGACGAGGCACGGGAAGGAATACACGGGAGTGGGTCTGCCCTCTCAAAGTCCTTGAGTCCCAATGCTACCGCTTTTCTAGCAGAAGTAAATGTTATTACATCTAGGAGGGAGAGCAATGAGCCCAGATAGTATGTAACGCGTGTAGAAGTATTTCCTACAGTAGACATCTAGGAGGGAGAGCAATGAGCCCAGATAGTATGTATCACGTGTAGAAGTACTTCCAACAGTAAACATCTAGGAGGGAGAGCAATGAGCCCAGATAGTATGTCCCAGCAACTCGCAAGAGTAAAATCAAAACGGTAGACGAGGCACGGTTAGGAATATACGGGAGTGGGTCTGCCCTCTCGAAGTCCTTGAGTCCCAATGCTACCGCTCTTCTAGCAGAAGTAAATGTTATTACATCTAGGAGGGAGAGCAATGAGCCCAGATAGTATGTATCACGTACCGGTCGGCAGTATTATCAGGTTCATTAAGAGCCTGAATATTGGCTGGACGGATAATTAAAACATCTAGGAGGGAGAGCAATGAGCCCAGATAGTATGTATCACGTACCGTTAGGCAGTATTATCAGGTTCATTAAGAGCCTGAATATTGACTGGAAGGATAATTAAGTAGGGCTTATGCACAAAAGATCTTTTAGGTCGCAGTGCGGGGTGGCTTGAGCCCCCACATGGCTCTCAAGTAATAATAAATGTGTTTGGATTATTGTTTTCTTCTAAAAGATTATTAAATTCCTGAGCAATTTCTGATATGTTATTATTCGAATTATTATAAAAAGTGACTATATTAAGATTTATACCCTTGTATTTAACATTGATTTTTAGCGTTTGGATTCTATTATATATGTTTGTTAGATTAATTAGTTTCCATGAAAATTTTTTGCCTATTAAAAAACCTACCCCTCCGTATCCATCTGCTCGGTTATTAATTATTAAATTTACATTGTTAAATTTTAGTTGTTCCAAAGTTGAGTCGTTGGTCCACGTCTCACTCAGAATAGCTATTTGAATTTTGTTTTTATACATAAAAGGTTCAATTAAATTCTTATTGCTTATAAGACTTCTTATATTTATTTGTAGGATGTTTATATAATTCATCTTTTTAATTTAGTTATTAGGGAATGTCTCCCCTATTTTTATTAGTAGATCATCGATGTGACCTGGATTACTTTTAAGTTTCTCTAGTTGGCTCAGTTCTTTTACTATTAGTTTTATTATTATGTCTTTCTTTTTAACTTCATTTTTTAGATCGTCTATTAATTTCTTAAGAATGTTCATCCTTTGTTCCGTTAACTTGATCTCTTCTATTCTTCTTTTTTGATCCTCCATATTTTTAGTGTGAAGTTCTCCAAAATCTTGTGGTCTCGGTGTATTTTGTCTACTCCCAAACATCTTCTCCTTTGCCTCCCTATACGATGTTTTGTTTATGGCCATGTATTCCGTTAATTTTTTTTTGTCTAAATCTTTCTTGACATTTTATGAAATTGGTCTTATGACCTTCTCCACAATATTTACATCTGCTTATTTCATCGCATATATGTTCTTCTGGTTCCTTGATTTTCGCACATATCTGACATCTCTCTTTATCTTTCGCCCTGCATCTGGTAACAGTATGCCCATAATTCAAACAAACTTTGCAATACATGGGATTTGGAATGAAATACTCCACTTTCATCAGGATATTTTTGTACATTATGACATTATATGGTAAACTGCTCGCTAGAAAAGTAACTTTGACTAGTTCCATACCTTTTCTTATATTCGCCTCGAGATCCCATCTTGTCATCCTCTCTACCTTATCTATTTCAACTGATGATTTTAAGTTGTTAAATATTTCTACATCTGAAATATCCAAGGGTACATTTTTAATAATCCCTATTATTTTGTTATAGTTGTTTGGGATGAAGACATTATATCCATCCAGGTTCTTCAAATTTAATGATTTGACACAATTATTGGCGTCCGAGTAGTATTTGAATGTAACTCGCACCATATTTTTACTCACTTGTTCGACTTTTAAGATATTTTCGATTCTATTAATTAATAAAGCTTTTCCAAGTTTGATCATATTTATATTATCCTTGGTCATTATTACTTTAAATGGACCCGTATCCATTTTGTCGTAAAGATTTATTTTAACCTCACTTTCGGTAACCATTTCACTACACGTGTTTTCCGTTTTTTCTATGTCTTCCCCCATTTTTTCGACTACACTTTTCATTATTTTCTCGTTGACACTCCCTTTTCTTCTTAAATCTTTCTCATTCTCTATGTTCAACTTCTTTGTCTTGCACTCCTTACGTTTACCTAACCCTACTAATCTCGGTCTTTTGTCGTGACTTATATCAATTGAATCAGAGTCATCCTCAGTTTTAACATCTGTATCCGGAATTTTATAATCTTCCGGATCAGCCATTGCCCCATCGGACTCTCTACATTCTACCGGATTGTCTATTTTTCTCGTATGACTTTTTATTTTGGACGAAACCCGATATATATATATATAAATCCTCCACCACGTACCTCCTATTTTAATAATAAAAATAAATTCCCGTAACCACTTTAATAATATTTTTATACGAAAAAAAATAAAAATTTCTATTTAATTTTAACACTTGATTAACAAGATGGCCAAATTTAATAACTTTTTAAGATATACACTACTTATCCCCATGGATATCACAATCAGAATCCTCAAGACGTTGTTCACTTTTGAAAATAAATAATTGACAGTAAATAAAGACAATACAAAATATATTTTATTAGATCTGGAAAGATGCCTTGCATCAAACGAAGATTAATAACGTACGTCAAAGGCTTACTTAAATACTGACTCTTTACCATATTGCTTGATACACATTTTCTCTTATTAATTAATGATTTTCATAAAAAATATCCAATAAAGGAATTCACAAAATAACAAAATAAACCAAAAATAACAAATTAAACAATAAATTAATGTTGTAAAATTAAACACTTAAGGATAACATAAACCTAGGTATTAATGTCATTCAATGTTAAAAAAATTTTAAATAAAGATAAATTGAATTGAATCTTTAATATTTAAATATTAAATAATAAAATTTAGAAAAAATAAAACTTTATAATAAAATTAAAAATACTAACAACCAACAAAAATACTAACTTACATTTTCTAAAATTCAACACTTATATAATTTTAAATTACAATAAGTAACTACATAATTTTTATTTATTTATTTTTTTTTTATTTCGGTGCTAAGTATTTCGTTCAATAAAACATTAACATTCGTATTTTCAATTTTAGCTATTTTTATGCCATTAAATAGTTCCTGTACAAATCAATAGCAATTTGTAGCATCGATAGGATACTCCTAATTGAAAACATGGAGTATTTTGAAGCATATGTCCGTTGCCCGCAAAATATACTTGAATTCGAATCGAACACCATACACAAAGTCTCACTAATTTCTTCAGCGGTATTTCCCACAGCCAAAATTATAGGCTGAATAGGTGCTTGTTTAGCACTTAAAAATCGGAGATGATCTTCAACCTCTTGGTCGTCTTCCCTATATATAAAGAATGTTCTTACTAGTCTTTAATAGTAAATTTTGTAACCACCTTCTGGCCCGTGTTGGAGTTTGTTACCATCTTTTTTGTTGGCACTAAATAGCCATGTAATGCCCATAGCAATAACGACAACGAGTCCAAATTATCTGTAAATATATAATTAAACATCACATTATGTTAATGTTTTTAATATATTTATGTCGAGTTTAGGATCAAAAAAACTGACGGAAATAAAAACAAAACTGCACTAAATCAATTTCTACTAAGTTCCGGTTCTTATTTACACCAGTTTTTTTGTCCCAATACACTCGACATAAGTAAAGTTAAATTTTAGTGTAATGTTTCACTTAGTTTTCGAAATATCATTCTCCCTCAATTTGCATAAACATGGAACAATATCCCTATCTTTATCGTTTCCTGGTTCTGATAGAAATTTTTTAAGAGACATTTTGTCGGAATATTTTAGCAAAATCTCACTAGTTTCTGCAAATAGGACCTTGAAATCCATGTCAATCTGGAAATAAAGAAACATTTTGTTAATTATTATTTTAATACTTTTGCTAATTTAAAAACTTACTAAACGATATCCCGAAATCTGTTTGTAGAATGGATATTTCCCAAATACTACAGCGGTGTTGTCTATGGGTGCGGTCAAAAATTCAGCCGCTGCACAGTATGCAGCATAAAAAATGTAAAAGCAGCCGTGAAAAAGGAAAATTTATAAGACGAGATTAAATGAGCAGCCAATTTCTAATTTCTACATTTTAATCCGACAGAACGCGCAGATTTTGCTTAATTTTTGATTAATTTTCTGCATACTGTGCAGCGGCTGAATTTTTGACCACACCCTATGTGTAATGGCAAGCTTGCATAATGCGGGCAAATTCAAATTTATATAAAATATAATAAAATTCAAATTAATATTTATTTCTACCGCCATGAAAAATGAAAGTTTATTCAGACAACCATTTACTGCCGTGCTAAATATATTTTATCTAACTACATTTTTGACTAAATTTAATATTGATGCGAATTTATAGCTAACAATAAACGTTTCATTAGAGTTAAACAAAAATAATAAAAACGGAAGAAACGCATAACAAGGAAAATAGTTTTCATTTTTGCTTAAAATACACTAATTTCAAAACTTTAACATCGATTCAAAACGCATTTTCCGTAATTATTTAAAACATGTTTAGTACGGCATTATTATACACGTCGATTTTTCTTTTCTAAGATCAGGAAACATGTATTTATATAGGTCATATCTTTGAGTATATATGTATATATAGAGGAATCACCCCAATTGTAATACTACCTCAATAGATAGCGTTACTTGTATGATTTACAAATTTTTTCTAATTTTTTGTGCATTATATATTTAGGTTGCAATGTATCGAAGTATACAGTAAGATTTGTGGTTGAAAATGAATATAATTTAAACTTTTCCTCTTTCCGCTCGTATCGTAGATGTATAATACAAATACAACAAAAACAACAATAAAACGATTTAAAAACTAAAATGTAGAATAATTTTTTTCCTATTTTCTTCGTTTTGAATGTTTTGATCGTACAGAACAGTGTGATTGTGTGAGTGAAATTTGTTTTGTGTTGATGTTGTACAAAAAGATTGTGTGGGTCATGTGATTTTTGATTTTTAAATCTGTTGAAATTTAATTTTGAAACTATGTATGAACTTAAATACATTTTAAGATTTCTGGAATAAAAAATCAAATGAACGTTCTTGTAGGGATATTTTTACCTCTGCGGTTCTAGTTATAAGTAAAAGTATTTTTTGTTTATTAACACGAATACGAAGGATGTTTAAATATTTGTATAAATGGAAGTTTTCTATCGTTTTTCAATTTCCTAAGTAGTGATAAAAAACGGAATGTGTGGATTAAAGATTCAGGCAACAAATTATTGAAAATAACCACAGAAAAGTTGAACACTCCCATAAAATTTTGCGAAAATCATTTCTACGACAACGATATTCGTATTTTAGGATCAAAAACAATTATAAATAAAAATGTGTATCCCGTTTCGTTCGATAAAGAATATGAAGGTCTATCAATTGTTCCAAATATACAAATTAGAAAGACATTCAAAAGAAAAGCTACTCATATCACCGAAGAAAAATTGATTTTGCCAGAAGTTCAATGTTTTTCTGTTATAGATAATATATCCCTCACTATTTCGCCATTCCTTGAAGACTATCATTTATCACTGGAAGGGAATCGATCACCTGCCGGTAAAATTTAAGAGGAAATATTCAAACCGTATAACTAATATTTGTTTATCTAATTTTCATGATAATGATGAAAGAACTGAAGATCAATTTCCTGTCATGCCTTATATTAGAAGAAAAAAATCCAATATAATAAATTCAACGAAAGTTCCTAGATTTATATTTAATTCACCAAAACAGAAGAAATTAGATTTCTTATGCTCAGATAATTTAGTTAAAGAAACAATTAATGAAATGTTTAGTCAAAAAAGTGATCCGGTAAGAAAATTTATTTTGTCTCAGTTGCATCATAAAGCTAATGCTCATTGGCAAAATGTCGAACGAGATTTATATTTAAATGTTTACTATAAATCTCCATCCCATTATAATTATATGTTAGAATTAGAAGTTTCATTGCCTGCGGTGTCAACCATTCAAAAATGGCACTCAAATGAAAAGTGTCGCAAACATGTAGACCAAGAGAGAGTGCACTTCTTTCAAAAAATGGATAAAAAATGTGTGTTGTTATTAGACGAAATGGCAATCAAACCGGAATTAGAATTTAATACTTCTGAAGATATAATATATGAAGTTTTAGATCATGGTCATTTAGGTCGAAAAAATATCATTGCAACTCATGGTTTGATTATTATTTTACGTGGTTTGAACAGTAATTAGAAACAAACTTTGGGAATTTATATCGGTAATGTCAAAGGTGATGAGTTGCATCAAATTTTCACTTACTGTATTTCTGAAGCAACACGAATCGGATTTGATATATGTGTTGTGCTTGTGAATTGTAACCAAGGCAGTAACAAAATAAGTGCCTAGAAACTGTTAGGAGCTTCGGAGCTAAAGCCTTATTTTTTCTTAAATGAAAAAAATCTTTTTATGATCCGCAACATCTGATTAAAAGTTTAAGAAATAGGTTAATTAATGCTGATATAGTTACACAGTTTGGTAGAGTTTCTTGGAAAATTTTAGAGAAAATTTTTGATTTTAATGAAGGTACAATTAAAATATTTTATAAATTAACGAGGGAGCTTATACGACCAAATGCATTTGAGAAGTTATCCGTAAAATTAGCCACTCAAGTGTTCAGCAACGGAGTTTATATGGGAATTTTTGCGGCAATCGCAAATGTCTTTTTCACATAAGCTGAAAAAACTATAGCCAAATTTTCAAAAAATCCAGATAAAAGTGCAATTTCCAAAGAATTAATAGGCATTATCGAAAATTTAACAAATAGCGCTTTGGAAATCCGATGGAAAAATGGCAATATCTTATTGTTTTACGGGTCTCCAACAAATGATTTTTTTTTTCGCTGGCGCTACATCCCATAGAGGGATTTGGCCGCTTCCTTTTGAATTTTTGTAATCATTTTTGTTAACGGATAATGAGTGATTAATTCATTGATCCTACCCTTAACCAGCCGTGATTTTTTCATCATCCGCCGGGAATCGAACCCGGGACCTCCGGAGCGTAAAGCAAGTATGCTAACCACTGTGCCACCGGGGTGGCAAACAAACATTGGGTTTGAAGAGTTGTAGTTTATAGAACACTTAGCCAAACAGAATATGATTTACTGTGAGAAAATAAAATGTGAACTTCATTATATTGGATTGCCAATTGAACTGATAACCATGTTAT
The DNA here is from genome assembly GCA_963556165.1 of Tipula helvola. Taxonomy (NCBI): domain Eukaryota; kingdom Metazoa; phylum Arthropoda; class Insecta; order Diptera; family Tipulidae; genus Tipula; species Tipula helvola. Next base: position 45,023,699 of record OY744482.1, read on the forward strand.
GTCCAAATTAGTGTGTTTTGGCATTAATTAGAAAATATGGATAAAAAATGTGATATTACATTAGCAGAGAATATCAAATAGGGTGCTTACTTCTTCCCGTAGTATTCTTTCGGAATATACAAAAATTGTATACGGTTGTATAAATCACAACACTTCAAGATCAATGTTAAATTTCAGTTTATTGAATGAGGTAGTTTTCCCAGTTTTTCAAAAATCAGTCGGCCCTTAATTTGCTATTTAGCACAATAACGCTCCAATACAAAAGAAGTAACATTGCCTCAAAATTATATAAAAATATTGAACATAATTAGTTGCCTAGGCCAAGGCAGAGTTTTATTTGCCCTTGTTGGGGTTTAAATGAACCCGGAAGATATTCGCAATCTAGCAAGACAAAAATATATTATGGGGTATTTATAAAACCGTGTGGGATAAGATTCCCTGCGATTTTACATAATTTTTGGGCCACTTCCGAGACGTGTTGGAGGCGTAATAAAAATGTTCCAATGGTTCACAAATTATAAATGACTTAATTATTATTTAATTAGCCAAAAATAATTTTAAATTTAATTAATTTACTAATTATTTTTAAATTTTTCTGCATATCACAAATACTTATGCATTAAAAATATGAATCACAAATGCTTTTCAATCAAGTTTAATTGAATTTATTTGCATTACATTATGAATTTATTTATGAAATTTATATCAAATAAAACGTTATTTATAATTAAATTGAATAAGACAAAAAGAAAATCCAAAAATATCATATAATTTTCATTGGTTTTATATTACAACAAACATAAACGTTACCTAAAATTTTCTCATCACAATGACTAATGCATCAGATAGTAGTTTTTGTCAATTAAATAATGTTAAATCATAATGTTTATTCTTTTGTAATGTTAAATAAATTTATATTAAATAAAATAAAATTATAAGATTGTTTCATTTTTTTTAATATTTTGAAGTTTTCTAATGTTTTTTTGTTAATAAAGAAAAGCACTTTTTTTAAAAACGGCTAAGCGGATTTTGTTAATTTTGATCTTAAATGATTCTTGAAAGGTCCCCAAACAATACCCAATTTGAAATTTTCGAGTATGTTAAAGTCGAATTTAAAGTTCATTCAGGAACACCGTGTAATGCTATTAATTTATTGGAACAAACCTCATCTACACCACTTTCAGAAACTGATGCAAACGAACACATTGATGAAGAGCTTGATTTAGAAACTGTGGAAGCTGCAATGCTCGATGATGAAGAAAATGACATAAAAGAATCCTTCAAATCAGTAATGAAAATACAATAATAAAATGTATTTCATTAAAAAATTGTGCAAATGCATACGTAGCTGGTTTTTTGGCACACAAATTTATTCTTAAAAATAGAGACGCAAAATTTCAAGAAAAAAACAGCAAAACTAATAAAACGTGCTTACCATTCAAATTATACGGAACAACAACTACCTTGCAGAAGTTTGACTACACCATCAATGTTTGTAAAAGATTTAAAGGAAATTGTCTCAATATTTGATAAATTTTTCAAAAATTTTAAAAGGAAACTGATTGTATTGACAAAAATGGCTTCCGTAATATTTTAAAAGCAAAATTTCTTCTTCCATTGTGAATCTCACAAAGATGAAATAATGAAATAAATCAATAAATAATCATGTGAATTAATCAAGTTTTAAATAAATTTATTTGAAATATTTTGAAAAACAATAATTTTTTTTAAAATTACCTATAATATACACAAAACATTTCTTTAATAGGTGCTAAAGTTTACTTAAGCCTCAATTCCATTGTGAAACAAAGTTTGTCAGTCAAAATAACTTGAGATAAAAATATAAAATCGATGGTTGCGTGAACGAGATGAGATGCCCAACGGAGTCAGTCAAAATTTTACTTACAAAAAAGATGTGTCTGTGTTAGTGGACTGATATCAAAATTTAAAAAAAGTTCAAATCGAGAACTATTTATGGCAGTCCAACTAATACAAGGACATAAATATTGTGTACCGATGAGAAATATTTCTCGCACACATTATTAATTTTAATAGTATGGCACCTTTATGGGAATGATTTTTTTTAATTTTGTATTTTAAGACAGAAAATATTCGAAAATAATAATTCTGATATGAGCAATAATAATAATTAATTTTTTAGATAATTTTGGGACTAGAAATAATTGAATTAACACATAATACTTAATTTGTTAATTAATTCTAGGTTATGCTGTTGTTTGCTGTCAAAACATATAAAATAATAGTGTGGCATTGTTATGGGAAAGATTTTATTAATTTTGTATTTTATGATGGATAATGTTCGAAAAAAATAATTCTGATATGAGTAATAATAATAATTAATTTTTTAGATAATTTTGAAACGTAAAATAATTGAATTAACACATAATACTTAATTTGTTAATTAATTGTAGGTTATGTGTTTGTTTGCTGTCAAAATACTAATAAACAATAGTGTGGCATTGTTACGGGAAAGATTTTTTTAATTTTGTATTTTATGACGGATAATCTTCGAAAAAAATAATTTTGATGTGGGTAATAATGATATTTAATTTTTTAGATTATTTTGAAACGTGAAAATAATAGAATTTACACTAATACCTAATTTTGTTTAATAATTTTTGGTTATGTTTTTGCTTGCTGTCAAAATGTGTCAAACAAATTTTGCTATAAAAAAAACAATAACAACATACTTTGTCTTTGTCACTCGCTGGATTATTTTTTTTTTGTCTTTTTCCAACTGAAGTCAGCTCAGTCAATTTTTCACAATGGAATTGAGGCATTCATTATTAGCTGTCTTCTAAAATGTCATTCTAGCCATTTAAATTTGCGCCGTCAGCACGAATTAAATCTAAATCCAGCAACAACTCTGTGGTTTATTTATTCTCATTACAACAAAATTTACCTAACAAGTGATTTTGATTAATCTTCAACTCAAGCTGGGATTCAAGAATACCCTGTATTTTCTTTGTTACTAAACCAACTTTAGTCTGATATGTTAAGCACTGATTGTACTCATTATTATTTCTATATTTCACAGTAAATAAATTTCACTTGTTATCATCTATAAGCAATTATTAAGGCTCTACGCACAAATCCCAAGATTAAAATATACCACAATAAACTGCAGACACTTTGTTTTATTCGTCTCATGACTAATGAAACATTTTATTGTAACGGAAAACCAAAAAGTTTATTTAAAAAATGAGAAACGACAATAATATTGCTTATATGTTTGGATGAGTATGGATAGGTATAAATATTAAACAAATTACATACACTAAAAAACAAGGTATACATATGTTATATGTATAATGTATTGTGAAAATGAAAAAAAAAAAATTTAAAAAACAACGAAAAAATGGATTTGTGTACCATTCAAGGTTATTTCTTCGTTTCATTATTATTATTCATTCTACTTGTATTATTTATAAAAACATGCCGATTGTCGCGCTCTCATCTTGCAGCGAGGTAGTATTACAACTTTTTTTTCGGTTTGGTGATTGCTCTATATATATACATATACTCAAAGGTCATATGTATTTATATTTTATTTCAAGCACTTTAAATAAAACACTGTAACAATTTTTCGCTTACCTGAATAATTAAGTCTGTGTATGACTTTATATACATTATATATCTATGTATCTGGATAATTGGATATTAACATTTTTTATATTAACTTTTTTCACATAAACACCTTTTCAATTAAACGCTCAAAATTGAAATGAAGACGAACGCGATTATTAGACAAATAAGACAGCGAGGACCTCGATTAGATGAACATGACGCGGAGAAGCAGAAAGTCATTACAATTTTAACACTACAGCTTCATTATTTCAATTAAAATTTTAATGTTGTTAATGAAATATTTATTAACTTTAATAAGCTTCATTGAATTCATTGGGGCCGATTCAATGAAAATCTTCTATTTTTCTTTTCTTCTATGCTGCTATTATTTCTATGAAAACTCGATGCGGTTCTCAGAATTTCCACACAAACTTTTGAATTATTTAATAATCGATCAAGTTTTCTTAGAAATAATAGCAGAATAGAACAAAAGGAAAATAGAAGATTTCCATTGAATCGGGCCCATTACCTAATTTATAAAATTCAACAAATAGTTTATAAATTAATTAAAATGTTATTATTTGATTAATTTTTCCTTTAACGCCATTAAAATATTTATTAAGTTTATAATTTTGTTTATTATGTGTATCAAGGTTAAGCAGGTGGATTTTTTTATAAAATGTAACAAGAATATTTTAACATATGTATAGCATTTTTGGTGCAATTTATATTTATTTTAAATCAAATTGATACTGAAGCATACAGGCTATATTTTATCAATTAAAATGAAGATCAATTATTCAAAAAATAACTTTCCGCTTTTAACAACTTTTCTTGGCTTACATAACAGTCGGTATTATCTTAATAAGAAGAAGGGAGAAACCGAATGCCCACTGCATGATTTCAATTTTCCTTTCTACTAAAAACGAGATTGAAAACAGTCTAGCCGTCCATTCGTTGAATTGCGTCTGTAAAATACTAACGCTAAGACAAATTCAAGAGACGCAAACAAAAAACTGATTCAAGCAATATATTATAATTCTAGAGTGGTGTGGTACGATTATGAAACATTTATTTACGGAATTATTAAGTACAAGTTCGAAATTAGGTTAAAATCTCATTCCAATTCTAACTCTGAATTTCGGTCAAGAACACCATTACCACCAGACAATTTATTTGGACATTTTATATACAAATCAGTTCAGATAATTCGTTTTTATTTTTGACTGAATGAAATTTTTATATAATTTAAGAAATATGTTCTAGCATAATAAGGAGTTAATTCGCAATCAAAACTAAATAAGTGCAATATTAAAACAATAAATACTTTATCGATTCAACGAATTATTCTTTCAGAAAATCATATAAATACGTATATTTAATCTATTAATCATTTAAGTGAAATAAACTGGTTTTTACTAGTTTTTCCTTATTAACTTAGTTTATAAAGTTGTTAAAACTTTTATTAACTTCCCTAGATTTCAGGATATCATAGAGAAATCCGTCAATAAATGTCTATTAATTGAATTGACAACCCGGTTATTAATTTATAATCGTGATTATTTTAGAATTAATGTGACCAGTTAATAAATTCATTGGCTCAAAGAATTTTTCTTCCGAAAAATTTAATGAAATGAATTATTTTTTTCAGTGTACCTTTAGAGAAACTCTGTTTTAAATTTGTTAAAATCTTACAAATTTCTGTTTCGGTAGCTAAACAATATCATCTATAGGTAATTTATCATCATTAGAATAATTTAAACCACTCGAATATAAATTTTTCAAATGCTTATAGTAAAGTGAAACTACCTTGTGAGCGATGATGCTCATAAAGATATTCTTACCGCTCTCTAATCGAGAACTTGGAGCAGCTGAGTCAAAAATTAAAAAAGTTAAACAAGACGTTGTTAAACTTATTTTTGACGATCAGTCCATTGAACGAGTGAAGGAAAGTTTACAGATGTTCGAGCCCATATGCCATCTCATTAATAGGTGCCAATCATCTTCATTTTCAATTGCCGATGCGGTTAATTTGTGGTTAGATCTTAAATTACCAATTAAATTTAAATTGAAATTGAATATTCGGCAGGAAATGGCTTTGAACGAATATGCCTACAATCAGTATCCAGTTAAACACGCATAAGCCATCCTAACAAATTATCTAAATTTAAAAGTGGCTGAACCCCACAGTAAATCCACCGCTCTCCACATCATATATATGCGCTTAATAAACTATCAACCAAAACAATCATCACAGCGTCTTAATTTAATTTCTTTATTCATACATTTATTATGATGAGAATCGTAAACTGGCTAATTTAAATCATTGAGACCTTTTTATGAATGAAATATAATCATATTACAACTTACGAGTTTATATACAAAAAAAAAAAAAACGTTAAGACGCAAAGTTTAAGAAAATTAATTAATTAATTACGAGATAGAGTGAGATCGTAACAAATAATTACAGTTTTTGTGTGGCTTATACATGTACATATACATGAATTAAAATTAACTCGATATATGCGTGAATGCACAATTAAAAATGTCATTGTCTTAAGATGATTTATACGAGCGCATAATTATGTTTTATAGTTTAAAGATGCGCGTATTTATGTATACGTAAACATATATAAGAATAAGATGATGTTGAGAAGAATACCGGAACAAATTAATTTGTTGACGAAAAAAACAAAAAATTACTCCTTAATGGTCGAGTTAGTAATTCTGTGTTAAGCATAATGAAAACATGTTATTTATAGTGTTAACATACTAAAAAATATATTCACAACCCTCTTTATCAATATTTTATTTAGGAAATCTCCTCTCATCATTACGAAAAGTACAATTTTCCTGTGTGTATATTACTCCCAAATTTATATAACGCAACCCCAAAAACATTTTTGTAACATACTACAGAAGTCAGAGTATAACAGCAGTTTTTTTTGTTTTAATGATGAGGGTGCTAAGTTGTGTATTTATATGTACAAATTATTAATTCACTTAATTAATGCCTCATTAATTTACATTGCTGGTTAATTAATGTTGAATCAACAGTGGAATTAAATATTCGTATAAAGATGAAGTGTTTTGAAATTAGCCTTGCGCGCCCGTTGTTAATGATAAGGCAGATTCGATCACAATATTATTGCGGTGATAAATGATTGATTGTAAATACATATTCGACTTCCTCGAAAACAAACATGATTCTGTTTGTATTATGAAATTGTCGAATTTGGCCACTCATCGATTATCGATTTATCATTTAATGTCTTGTTACGACACTCGTATCATGCGGTGTATTCTTCTTCATATTCATTTTTGAAAAATTTCTAAAGAATTCTGTATATAGTTTTCAAAATCGATTTGTTTGGCAGATATCTATATGGTTCTTTTGTAACCGCGGACTATAATATAATAACAATAAACGGTAGATGTTATCGTAAGATGGATCAATATTTATCCTAAGACCACGAAATGTCAAAAAAAAAAATAAAAAATATTCTGTTTTGTTGTATATTGAATGAGGTCATCAAATTACTTATATACATACGTTTATAAAGATACTCTCCGGAGACCCAAGATGTTTGATTAGAAATTTGTGATTATTCAATTTGTGTATATTGGATTTTAATTGAATTCTCATGCCACGAAAATATTATCTGGTACCGTAAATCTTTTAAATGTTATAAGTAAACCAGTTCAATAGTTAAAAGTGTATCCACTATACACATAATACAGATCCCATCTGGCACACAAAAAAAAAAGATTTTGATAATTAGTTATGGACCAAGATTTGTGTAATTAAATATTTCACAACAAAAAAAAAAAATCTGACCCAAGACGATATAATATAGACGCATGTTTTTTGACACAAAATAAATTAATCGCGTGAAAAAGATTGGTGACAACCCCCCGAAACGAAACGAAACAGAATTACATACAAAACATGCCGATTTTTTTTTTTTTTGTACTGTGTGCTTCTAATTTATTGTAAGAAAATCTATTTCATAAAATTAAGACACAAAGCGGCTTATTTCGTTTCATGTGTCATTATCAACTTGTTTCTTAATTTTTATTTTTTATTTTTTAAATGGATCTTAAAATTTCTGGGTATTCGTAATTTTTTTAATATTTTGACCCGAAAAAGAAGTTTTGATTTGTTTCAAAATATAATATATAAACACAAGATATAGTGATCTTAACCATGGTTTGGTCAAAAAATTGCATCAAGTGTTCTTTTAGGCACGTCACAATATGGATTACGAGGGTTACTAAAATAAATTCTAAATTCAACCTGTTTCCAAAACAACAAGTATGTCAACCGAATCAATAAATAATCTCATGTTACCGCACCATTATGGAGATCTACAAATCAGAATTTTGTGATGTCATGCGATGATGATACGGTTTAGGAAAGTAATCGGGATATGTTTAATGTTTATATAGTTTTGTTGCATATACATACCATAATAAGGACCATATGTTATGATTGGTTGTGACAATTTATTTCGGGCCATTGAATTTTAACTGTTTCCAAATTAAAAATATTTATTTCAATATTTTTATGTTTTTCTAACTTTGGGGTCTGCCGACTGATTTCTTTAATATACTGTTCAGATCATCATTATGACATAAATAATTAAAATCATTGTGTACCGTCTTTCGTTGGGATGCATAACTCGTTAAGACAAAACCAATTAAATTTTGAATAAAATTAGAACGTTTTGAGAAAAAATGGGAAGCAAAACAATGTAACGTTCTTGAGTACTGAGATGGCATTTTTATTGATGGTAAGTACCGGTGTTAAGTAATTCACATAAAGTGTAACGGCAAAAATTAATGAAAAGTGTACGTGTACTGAAACAATGTAGGCCTACATAAAAAAGTGTAAATAATCAGTAGAACCAGATGTGGGTAAAGTGGACCTGGACAGATCAAGATTTCCGAAAAAAAATTTAACACTAGGGCATGTTCGTGCAAATTTTTGAAAATTGTGAGAAGGGATAAGGATGTTGAAATTGCTGCTACACTATGACCATTTTACAAAATCTCAGAGATGTTACCTGGTGTGGGCCTATATTTCCATATAGTGAACCCAAGCTTGATTTGTCCACTTAATGAAAATATCACCACATACCTGGTTGTTTACACATTTTTATGTAGGCCTACACTTTCTCAGTACACGTACACTTTTTGTTAATTTGTGTAGTTACATTTTGTGTGAAATACTTCACACCAGTAGAAACAATATTCGTATACGAGAAAAATTGTATGCCGATGTTTAATAGCGGCTGGTTCCGTAAGTAATGATTTTTGATTCTCAAATATTTACTCCTAATTTATTGTCGAGCTATTGGAAGATTATCTGCAATCATCTTACCATTTCCAATGTTCTCAAATCTAGCCACCACTTTTTTCGAAAGTTGCTTCAGTATAAGCTTTTAAAATTCTAAATTATGTTCTTCTTGATGAAGGGGTGGAATTCTTAAAGCCTGCAAAAATTGTAATTCCAAATTGGTTAGCCTCTTTACATTTGTATGTGCTGGACAATAATTGTTATTGTTTTTAATTAAAATGTTGACTTCACGCACCCACTATTCAAAAATTTCAGACGTTATTGTGAAAGATCGTCAATTTTTTAATTTTTTTGTGTCCTTGGTTTTATCTATTTTTCGATGAACTTCGATGATTTAAATTTATTGGAGCCTTTTGGTACTTTCGGTTATAACAATACAAAATTGAGGTCCGGCCAACATACGCGGCTTTCTTTTAAAAACGGTGAATTTTAAGAAACTTAATAACCAGATTTCTTACGAATTTTAGATCATTTTGTATCTAACAGTTTTTCTGTAAGCCCCGTTGAGATATACATTTTCTTGTCCGCGAAAGTTACCAATTCCGCTTGGATGATTTTCACTAAAATTCACTGGGACCTCCCAATTTATAAAAAAGGTTAAATGTGAAGTTTCAGTTCGACTGGTTAAACTATCCTGGCCTGTAGAGGGGAAATAGACTGACCGACAGATACCTGTTTAAAACCGAATTGATCGAATTGAGGGGACCCCAAAACGGATAAGTCCCCAAAAATTTCGAGGTAGAAAATTTTCAGAAATACCCTAAAAATTAAATGTGATATACTCAAAGGTCGAAAACTGTTTGCATGATCTTAAAATTCCCCGTTCCTGTTCCTGCCTGCTAAATATTGGTTTCGGTTTTATTTTTGTTTAATTTTTTGTGGTTTTGGTTTTAAAATCCGGTTTCCACCCTTAGTTTGGAATTATCAAACGCGTTACAGGTACGTCCTACTCCGACAAATCTATATAGTAAGTGGGCTACATTCTCAGTAATGTTCGTTAAATGGTTCACCTAATGGGTTTGAAAGATTGCCTAATGTGGAATTAAGTTTTGAAAAATCTATTAATATTCTCGCGACATCTGAAATCCCTCAAGGGCTTCATAATGGGTCCTAGCCCTCATATATGTTCATTTGTGATAACACAAATATAATCCAACATTCTTTTGCCCTAGTACTTGACTTTGAAAATTTATCGTTAAACAGTCATATATTACCAAAATCATTACGATCAAGGTTTGCGTAACACTTTGTTGCGATTATGATTAAGGTTATTAAAGAGACTTACATACATGCACCGATCATATTGGAATACAAGGTAAGTGAAGCATTCTCCTGGTAAACTCCGGGGGGATCTGGAAGGTAAAACCTTATAAAAAGTTATTAATAAATTGTCAAATTTGTATTTATGCACCGATGATTATCTGTTAAGGGCCAACGAAACCGTATATAAATTATTTCTTTAGTGTCTAGTGCGTTTTTAAGTGGAGAATTCTTCAAACGGTTTAAATAACTTTCATATCCCAAACATCTGCTAGTAAGCACTTGACGTGAAACCAAATTTTCACTTGTCTCCAAAAACTACAAGGTAAATCGGACGTGAAAAAATAGTTTGTCGATTTTCGTTAAATTATTTTACGCATCTTTAATATGCTAATTTATATTTAGAAATTCTAAATTGAATAAAATAATAGGCAATTAAAAAAAACAACCTGAAGCTTAAACGATGAAATCTCCAAATTTAGGTTCACATAAATCATACAAGAATGCAGTGATAAAGCTCGGTACGCTGCTGAAGCGAAAAGAAATTTCTCATATAAAAATGACACAAGCGTGTAATTTCCATATGCGGTACGCTTTTTAGCTAGCCAAATGGAAGTTTTCTCTACACATTTTTCACTTCATTTTTATCTTCCCGGACGATAAATGTTAAGCTAAATTTTGACGTTCCATTATTTGAGATTTTTGTTTTTCAATTGCCTATTGCATACAATTTTCAATGTCGGACAAAAAATTGAATTGAATTTACAAGATAAATCCCAGTACGCTGTTCGAGTGAAATGAAATTTTCACTGGTCTCTAAAAATAGGAAGATAAATCTGACGTGAAAATTTCGTTTGACGAGTTTCGTAAATATTTTAGTGTGGATAATTTCATGTTGGATCTATGACAACACATTTTATTTTGTTGTGATTTTTTGATAAGCGACTGAATTGTTGTGTTTTAGATTTGTTGTGGGATTTAAAAATTGTTTGTTTTCGATTTGTATTTGAATAGAACGTTTTTTCTTTTAAAATAAGAAATATATTTTTTGTAATTCTAGCCGAAAAATATGCTGTTTCGGACTTTTTTGTCTGTTATAAATTGTTGAAGTTGTTTCCAAAAATTAATTGAAAAATTAATAGCTTTTATAGACAAATTTTATAAACTAATTTCTTTTTTGTTTACATCCTAATATTTCGACCTTTTGGTCATAACTCATAATCATAGGTAACATTTTTTTAATGATCTGTAATCATCATTGCGTCATCAATTAAGATGCAAAACACATTACAAAAAATAAGACAAAAAAACTACTTTTAACATTTGATAAGAAAAAATATAAGAAGAAAACTTTAAAAAAAGAAATTAGTTTATAGAATTTGTCTATAAAAAGCTATTAATTTTTCAATTAATTTTTGGAAAAAACTTCAACGAAATATATTTTGTATACATATACAAAACATTGTGAGCAAATTCTAAAGAAATTAAGAGGATATGTCCTTAAAACGGCGACGAAAAATGGACGAGCTTATTATAGATACGTCGCTGTTGCTTTTACAGAAGGTAATTGAAAAAAAATGAGAAGCGGAATCCTTCAGTTAGGGTAACACCTTATCTCTGAGAACGAAGAGAAAGAGGACGTTTTCCGAGAGATGTTAAGTTTATTAATTATAAAATTGTATAAATTAAAAGTTAATTTACATTTTAGTTTGACGATATGATTACTGACAACAAGTTTTTTAAAGAAAACTTTCGATTCAATAACTTGATAGTCTTTTTGAAATTTTAAAAAATGAATTAGCTCCGAAGAGAGCAACTCGACCCGACGCGACGGTATTCCGCAAAAGAAAAGTTTGCTATTGCCCTGGAGTAAGTAATATTTAGGTAAATTATTAAATTAATACACATTCATATAGCTTTATAACTATACACAGATATTTCGCAAGTGGAACCATTCAACGCCATGTGACAGCTTCCTAACGTATTAGTAAGCAGCACTTCAGCACTATCTTGGACAATGTTTCCACGCAATATGTAATATATTGAAAAGTGAAATCGGGAATATGGAAGTAGAAAAATTTTTAAAAATCAGCAATGAAATAGCAACAATGAATTATATATGGAATCTACCGAATTGTGTTGGCGCCATCGACGAGAAGCATATAGGCCTTAAATGTCCACAAAATGCGGGAAGCCGATTATTTAATTACAAGGTACTAATTTGATATTAAATAATTTTCAATATTTTTATATTAAATTATGTATTTCAGGGCTTTCACAGTATAGTTCATCACATCTTCCATCTGGAAAAAAATAATCGATGATTCCCTTAGCTTTCCTGAAAATGCACATGTTGCAGGAGTAAAACTTCCCTTCTACTTCGTAGGAGATGATGCGTTTCCCCTAACAAAACGTTTCATCAAACCTTATAGACCAAAGAATAAATCAAAATTGACTGACGAGGAGAGCATTTTCAACTATCGACTTAGCAGAGCCAGACGGATAGTTGAAAACGCTTTTGGGATTTTACATCCAAATGGCTTTGTCTAAGTCGAACGATGAATTGTAATCCTGATCGAGCCCAAAAAATAGCCAGCGCTTGTTGCTCTTTGCATAATTGGGTGCTCAACAAAAATAAATCGACATATTGCCCGCCTTCATACGTTGATTCTTTTGATCAAGAAGATCATTTAATTGAAGGTGAAAATTTGTTGATTCAACACCAAGAAGGGTTTTCTCTGTATCTGATCGGCATTCAAATATTGGCAAACAAACAAGGGACCATTTGAAAGGCTACGTTAATTCTGACATTGGTCGTTTACTGTGACAGAATAAATCGGTTTTTTTGAATTAAAACAAATTTGATATTATGCATAATTATTTTTAATACTATTAAAAAAATTAACTAAAAATATAAAAAAATGAATTTATTTTTACTTTGAGAATCTTACTGCCTCGTAAGCCAATTGAATATATTTTAAATTTAGTTCGGTTTGTTGCTCCCGAATTAAATTCTCTGTAAGTTCATCCATAAACAGGTATGTGGCATAATTTTTAAACTCTTTTTGAGTATTTTCTGGAACAAGTTCAGCCTCTTTATTCCGGATTTCAATTAATTTTGATATGTTGGAGGTTAGTTGCTCCCACCCTCTGGACCCAGTGAATTTTTTTTGCGTGATGTAGTCTGTAAGAAACAAAAGTATAATTATAATATTAGATACTTTAGAGGCTACAGATGCTGATGTTTGATCTGTTACGTCCGCCGGACTATCGGAACTAGAGAATGTACTGTAAAATATAAGTAAATATTAGATGGTATTTAGTTTTTATTTATTCGCAAATTCCGCCGCAGATATTTACCGCATTCTTGGTTGCTCTTGGAATGACATGTATTCTGACAACTCCCAATCAACTTTCTGTTTCACCAACGAAGGTTCGTTTGCATTGTCATCGTCCCATAAACGTTCACTTCCGGATTTCATCCGTTTCTTAGTTTTGGTGTGGTACCTGCGACTGGTCCATCATGTTCTTCCAAGCTGTTTTACATTCTTCAACTGCAAATAAGTACAAAATTTATAAATTAATTATTTATTTTGTGTTATATTCGCAAGTTTATTTCAGATATTGCTAGTTATGATGAGTCTTACCTGTTTTTTGCATGTCATTACTTACCGCCTTCCAAGCAGCTGCCGCGGCATTTGCATTTTGGTGCTGTTTATCTTCTAAATTCCATATAGATGGACGCTTTTCCACACAGGATGCTAATTTAATTTTTTCTTCGGTATTAAATTTTCACTTTTTTGCCTAGTTTGCCGTAGACGGTTCGCTCTTATTTGTTTGTTGTAAATTCATCTCCTCGGCTTGATCCTCCAACAAATGAAAAATCTTTATTTTTGTTTAATTAGTTATTACCCAGTTTTTATAATTAAATTAAATATTTTAACTGAAATACAATAAAATTCACTTCGATAGTTGATTATTTTTCTGTTTTCTTGATTTCAAAATTAAAAAACAAAAACTCAAATGAAATTGTCAAAATTTATCTTCACATTTTTAACGTCCGGGAAGATAAAATTCAAATGAAAAGTGTGTAGAGATAAAATAGGGAGACATCTGTATTCTAATACGAAAACTCCCATTTCGCTAGCCAAACTGCGTACCGCAAAGTGAAATTTAGCGGTGAAATTTTCATTTTCGTTTTCGCTTGTGTCAAATTTATATGAAAATTTCATTTCACTTCAGCAGCGTACCGGCCTTAAAAAATACTAAAAATTTTAAATAAATTCTATTTCTGTAATTGCAAGTTCAAGAAAAAAAGGTTAAGCATATGTTAGTAATAAATTAATAGCATAGCAATAAAACATCTTACACTGTAGAAATAATAATACTCACTGTTTAAATAAATTAATGATAATAAGGCTAGTAATCAGATCAAAACGAAACGATATTTTAACGCGGTTTTCAAAAATCTATTTATTTTCGTGCGAAATAGAAATTAAATTATTTTGGAGAATTTTTTTTTTTTTTACATAATTTTAGTTTATTTTATGAAGCTGATCTGAGGACTAGCCTTAATGAATCACACTAAATATATTAGCTTACACTCATGGGCGCATTTGCTAACAGGCAAACATAGGCAACTGCCTAAGGGCGCCAACTGAAATAGGGCGCTTGATTTTTTTTTTTTTTTCAAAATTTTATTTAACATAATTTGTTTTAACCGTAATTAGAATTTATTTGTATCAACACGATGTCGCTGTTGAAAATAAACAGTAAAAGGTGCTCAAACGTGTTGTGAGCATTATACGAAAACTTGCTAGCCGAACATTGTCTTTAAGAGGAAAAACACAAAACATTGGAAACGTCAATAATGATAATTTTTTGATGGCAGCGAAATTAGTAGCTGAATTCGATCCCTTCTTAGCTACTCATATTGAAAAGTATGGAAATCCAGGAAAAGGGAGAACTTCATTTTTATCGTCAATCGTATTCGAAGAAATTGTAATATTAATGGCCGAAAAAGTAAAAGAATAAATATTTACGGTAGTAAGAGAGGCAAAATATTACTCTTAGCGTTGACTCCACTCCAGATAAGATATATCACATACTGATAAACTCGCTTTTATTATTAGATATGTAAAAGATGGTGTGCCCGAGGAACATTTTTTTAATTTTTTTGGAAAATTTTGGACATAAAGTTGAAAATATGGAGAAGGAAATAATACAATATTTAAATGCAAATAAAATTCAAATCAAGAATATGAGAGGCCAATCATATGACAACGCTAGAGACATGTCTGGCATTTATACAGGACTTCAAGCACGAATTAGGAACCTTAGTGAACTAGCACATTTTGTACCTTGTGTAGCACATTCCATGAACTTGGTTGGAAAATTTGCAACAGATTGTTGCCGAGATGCAGCAACATTTTTTTAATTTTTTGCAAGAATTGTTTAACTTTTATCTTCCTCAACTAGTCGTTGGTTAGTGTTAACTACTGGTTTAAATGAAATTTTGCCCAAAGTAAGAGCAACTCCTCTTCAGAATAATTTTTTTTTTTTACTTTCAACAGTTGGTACCAAGCTCTAAAATATAATTTACTATTTGGAATTTTAACAAACATTAAATAGTGATAACAAATTATTGAATAAAGTATAATTAATTCCAAATGATAATAACCAAAATGTAAAATTCTGATTTATCGAAAAATTGAGAATTGTTATTTAATACCAACTCATAAAACTAAATACATATATTTAATATATTTTCTCTAGTGGTAAACACTGCAACTAGGTGAAGAAGAGAATTTTTCTATTCCTTTTTCTCAGCGGAATGAAACTCTTCATTCCGGATTTGTTGTAAAATTGCCAAAGTAAAACTACAAGTATTTAAGCTATTCATGACCTTTTTTGTAAATTTTTTAGGTAAAAAAAATCTAATGAACGGGTTCGATTCCCGAAGGTTAAGTTTTGTTTCATATGGAAACAGAATATGAGAGTTTGCAAACGTTTAATTTTTGTTTCACTTGACGTTTTGAGTGCTTAAAACGTGATAAAAACCGTTTTTTTAGCGGCCTATTAATTTGTTTGGTTATGTACAAAGTGCAAAGTTCATAAATAGTGAAAGCTTAGTTGGATACAAAGAATTTGAATATTGAAGCATTTGTTGAATCTAATGCTTTTTTGGTGAGATTTTGTCTCAAGATGTTCCTCTATATAAAGGATTTTAATAAAAGCTTATTTAGTAGGTAAAACTTTTTTTTTTAAATCATGCAAAATGCTAAAAAATGGCAAATAAACTTTTGTGTGGCCGTTTTGATCAAAATAACACAGTCCAAAATTTAGCTACGAGCTAAGCAGCAGCTTATACCTAACTGAATCATTTTAAGATGCTAACTGATACATTGTGAGAAAATACATTGTTTACAAAAAATAATAAATGCTAAAGCGATTAAGCTCGAGATCGATGAATTTGCATGTACTTAACTTAAAAGTGCTGAAAAAACTACAGGCTCCTAAAGCGTCATAATAACAAATATCAATCTAGTTATAGATTTATCATGTGCACACCAAATACAGACGCTCTTTCGATTATTGGAGCTTGACAGCTTCATCAACGCTTTAGATTAGGGTTTCAAATAGAATTTTGAATTAATTTTGATCATATGCCAATGGAAGGTTTTTAATACATTTGGATTATATTATTGGATAGGAAGTCTTTTTAAATAGACCTCGCAGGATTTTGAAAGCTTTAAGAGAAATATACAAAACAATTATATTTAACGCTGAAATCTGAATTCTTAAGCTACATAATTAAAGTTTCAGTAAAATGTTGGGATTGTCAAGAAAGCTTGGGGCTAAGAGCAGAAACTAATTGTTCTTCTGACGTTTTTATTTGTTAAATAGAAAGCTTGCATATTTTCACTTGGATTTCTATTCAAGTTTCAAATGCTTTAAAATTTTACAAAAATAGTTCAGTTTCAGTTAGTATCAACTTGACTAAAATTTAAATTTAGAAATAGAAGCTTATCATTCAAAAATATGTCAAAGCATAATCCAAGTTAACCGGCCAACTTAAGTTTTCATTTTAAAACTACATGAATTTGGAAATAATTACAGGTTTGCAAATCTATTTAAAAATGCTAACGTAAAATGCTAAAACATAGTACGAGCTTATACCCAACTTTCATTTCACTTCACATGTTATGTGATTTAAATGATGTCATATCGCAATACTGTAAAATTAACGTATCAAAGCCTGTATGTGCTGAAAGCTTTTTTATTTAAAAAACAAATCATTAAAATTCGTGATCAATGTTTCTGCGAGGTTCTAATTAAAAGCTTCAAAAATACAATACCGTTTACCGGAACTTTAAAATGTTGAAAGCACTTTTAATTTCAAAAACAATTAAAAGTTTGAGATCGATGTATCTAATTTTTAAATGATTCGTTCATAAAATATAAAGCTCAAAACAATCATAAGATCCATAAGTGTTGAAACTTCAATATTTTTTTCTATAAAAGCAACAAAATGTTTGTAAAAAGATATTTAATATTTTGAAAGTAATATAAGCAAAATGGAGATTAAAGCTTTGTTATTTTTATTAAAACTTATTTTCTAAACATATCTTCAATTATAATAGCTAAAGGTTAGCACTTTCTCAAAGCTCTTAATAGATTAAAAACCTTTAGACCAACTTTTCGATACTCCAAATTTGCAGAGATTGAATAATTTAATCTCGTATCAAAAAACCTACTTGTTTTCAGGTACTGTTGGATTTTGTAAGCTTTTATTGTGATTAAATAGAATCGTTTTACAGTCATTTAACTGTGAAGATTAAAAAAAACACTTGAAAGCTTGAGAACGATGAATCTACATTTATTTTAAAATGATTAAAGAGAAGCTGAAAGCTTGAATAATTTAATTAAAAATTTAAATTATTTAAATTTCGTTCATAAAGTATAAAGCTGATAAAAATGGAAATTCAAAGTTTATTAAAGCTGCAAAATACATTCCATTATATGGTTTACTAACAGTTATAAATGCTAAGGCTAATTTGTATACATATTAGTGCATAATTTTAATAATATTGAAAGCTTGGAAAGCTTCGTAATAAAATTTGTTCAGTTCAAATTTAACTTTGCTAGCGCAACATCAATCTGTTATAGGTTTATGATGTGCATACCAAATACAGAAGCTCTTTCTATTTTTGCGGCATAGTAGTTTCCTAAAGCGTTTCATTAGCTTTCTAAATGTTGGATTTTGAATTAATTTTGATCATTTGTCAATAGAAGGTGTCTAATGTATTTTAGGTTATTTTAGCGTCGATTTTTGCAGGATTTTAAAAGTATTAAGGGAAACATACACATAATCGAGTAAAATGCCAAAATTTAGTACAACCTTATACTCAACTTTCAACTTTCTTGAAGTGTACTTTGAAAGATTTTTATTTGAAATCAATTGAATGTTTGAAATCGTTTTTAAAATTAAAATCTCAAAACAATTATTAATGCATTAAAATTTTAAAACTTCAAAGTTTATAAAAGCTCATTTTTTTCTATAAAAGTTTACAAAATGTTTGTAAAAAGTTCTTTAATGAGCCGAAAGCTTTGTAGTTTTATAACAATTTAAAGCGTTCTTTAATAATAAAAGGTAAAGGACATTATACCTACTATTCGATATTCCAAATTTGCAGAGATTGGATAATTTTAATTCGTATAAAAAAGCAAATTAGTGAATTTGTGATTTCCTCAATTCAGAAAGCAAGAGTTAAAACCTTTCAATAAAAGCTACGTGTTTTTAGATACGGTTGGTTTTTGAGAGCTTACAGAATTAATTAAAAGCCGAAAGCTTCAAAAATGTATATAAAAGTTTAAATGAATTGAATTTCGTTCATAAAAATATAAAGCTCATAAAAATGATTGCAACATTTAAATGGTGAAACTTCAAAGTTGAAAGAAACTGCGAAAAAATATTGGGCTGTTCGGAAAATAATTTTAATTTTTCCCAACAGAGGACTTAATTGTATTTTTTTACAGCCAACTTCACACTTAAGCCGCATTGTCATTTTATATTTTGACAGCTGATGTAGCAAGGCTTGTTTGTTAAAAAGTTTGTTTGGTGCCCTATCAAATATGGAAGGTCGAAAGCAGCATTTTCGGCGTATTTCACTTAAGCAAAAAAGTTATTGAATGTGTATGGAGAAGATGTAATGATAGAGCGCCAGTGCCAAAACTGGTTTGCAAAATTGTTGAAGATGCACCACGTTCTGGAAGGCCAGTTGAAGATGATGAAAACAAAATAAAGGCATTGATTGATGCAAACCGCCGAATAACAAATCGAATTCCACCGTTCATGATCACGTGAAACGCCTTGGTTTCATTTCAAAACTCGACATATGGGTTCCACAAGTCCTTAAAAAAAGAAATTGTATCCGTCGCATTGACATCTGTGATATGCTTCTCTGCAGAAAGAAATTTTTCATTGTTTCAAAAGACTGAAAACATATTTGCGATCAACTAAATATAAAAGAACAACGTTTAAACGCATTAGCTATATTGTCAATAAGAATAGAATTTACATTGAATATTGATTATTCTGGAATAATTGATGCTTACGCCGACAAAAAAGCTAGAAGAAAATTTTAATAAATATGTTAATATGTACAATTATTTTTGTTGGTTATTAAATGAATATATTAACAATAACAGCAAATATGTAATTAAGTTTTCATTATAGTGTTACTAAATATTTTTGAAATTCTCTGTAAAATTATAGGGCGCTTCAGAATGCTTTGCCTAAGGGCGTCAAAGGTACAAATGCGGCACTGCTTACACTTTAATTAGATATACTGGGTCTGTTTGATAATTCACTGCAGTTTAGAATTTTTTTTTTATTTCACCACTATAGAAAATAAATTAATTTAGACAAGGAAAACAGTATGCAACTAGGCACTGCAACGCGCCGCGCGAATTATCAAACAGGCCCACTAGGTATAATATATTATAACTTTTGTAATGGTTTAAATTTTTAATAAAATACACAATATTATTACGTAAATGACACCACACAATGTTTTAAATGACACAATTTTATAATAATTGGTTTAACGTTTTTGTTTCTTTTTGATCCTCGTTGCTATCGCTACCAATAAATTACTATAAATGAAATGAATTAAAGTTGTATCTTCAAAATCATGATTTTAGTCAATTTTACGAATTGTCACGCTCCTTTTGAGAAAGTGGAGGATATTTAAAACAAACCAAGACGTCTGTAACATTCACAGTCTCACATACATAAACGGATCGACGCACAATAAACAAATTTGCGGGAAATTTGTATATAACATTTAAGTTTTAATGGATCTGTGAAGAACGCACACATTTAGTAAAATTAAATTTGTTCTGATGACTTGATGAGTCAACTATGAGTTTGGTTTAAAATTTTCAGATACGACCGAATCTTCCGATTTATTCGACGAAACTTTTTTTTGTCTCTTGCAGTAGGTGCTTGTCTGAATTAATATTCTGTTCAACATTTTAGTTTTCCGGGTGGGAATCACTTTTATCATGAGTTATCCGAATTGTAATATTACCTCAAAATTCTGTGGAACTATTCTGAGCCAAATTTTCCAAAGGTATAAATTATTTAAATGGAAGTCGTTTTTCGGTAATTTTATTTTTTGTATTTTCGAAATCCAGAAAATACCAAAAATAAAATTACCGAAAAAACTACTTACATTTTACAACATATAATTTTGATTTTTTTTTTCTTTTAATTTCCTTTTTTCCAGGTAACACACCTTTTCTGACTCTAAAAAGTTGAGATGGTTATCAGTGCAAACATTGTTGACCGATAAATCGGAGCCAACTGCATCAGGCAACCTCGAATCCTCAAAGTTACCTATTGAAAAATTTTACATCTTACAAATACTGGTCGATACTTTTCAATGGTTCCTTGGAACTATCGAATGATTCACCTACCTGTGGTAGTTAAATTATTTGCGAACCCAAAAGGCATTTTAATAAATTCTACGATTTCCGGTTTACCTTGCTCCATAGTTCCCCTTGGTTCCGGTTCCAGTTGAAATTCGTCATACAGGAAGACAAAGTCATTAATATCGAAAATGTTCAATTTATTTTCTATATTTTGTATGGTTTATAGAGTCTTATAAATTTCGTAAAGACACTTAAAATTCTGTGTTTTAAATCTGCCTGTCAATACCTCTAATTCCTGCAGTTTATTCCTTTCTACAATGTGAGAGTATGAGAATTGTACTGAAATTAGGTTTACCTTTTATTAAAATCCACTTTAAAATCAAAATAAACACTCAACTTTTCCTAAGGAAATTCAGGAGAAAATCAAGAAACCCGACCTACATAAGAGTTCGTTATCCGCACTAATCCACATCTTGAGAATAATAAAGAAGCGACTCTTGGTCGAAATGTAGAAGCTATTACTGAGGAGGCAGATATCGATATATGTGAAACTGTTAACAGTTTTAATAGGCAAAATAATGAGGAGAGCAATACGAAACTAAGTGATACCGAACAAACAAGCATTTGTGATAATATTGCATACTTGGCATTACGAAATAAAGTTCCACATACTCATGTATCTGATCTTCTTACACCATTGTCCGATTCCGGTATTAAACATTTACCAAAATGCGCTATAATTTTTTGAAAATACCCGTGCATTCTATTAATATTATCTATATAAATCTAGGAGAACATTACCATTTTGGCATACAAAATTATCTTAGAAACCAAAAATTTCAAAACCTAAATGAAACTAAAGAAATAATTTTGGATATAGGCATTGATGGAATGTCATTATTTAAAAGTTTGAAACGAGACTTGTGGCCTATTTTAGGTTCATTTGTGACCGAAAAGAAAATTCCGCCTTTTTTAATTGGCTACTATACTCAGGTAAAGAGAAGCCATATATGGTTAATGAATATTTAGAAAAGTTTTCAAATGAAATAAGTCATCGAAAAACGGCATAAAAGTTGGTGAAAACAGGATAAAAAATATTCAAAATACGTGGATTTACATATTATTATATTACCTTTACATATTGTTTGTCAATTAGATTAAACAGACATTGTTGCTACTTTACAGTTTATTTCAAACAAAGATGAAATGTGGGCACTACAACAAGCGGATAATAAATTGACCCGCAAAACTTTTTGCACTTGTCAGATGATTAAAAACAAAATTAATGAAATTATTTCCGACCTTCTAGCTTTGGAAAAAAAATTTCCAAAAAGAACACAAAATGTAAACAACAAAATTAATACAATATTTTTGCCGATAGAATATCCAAAGATTAAACATAATAAAATATGTATGTATAAACTCAAAAGAAATTAATTTATATTTGATAAAAAAATTTACAAAATATTCCTTAAAACAAGAAAGTTAAAAAATTATATTTCTAAAAACAAAAAAAAATAAACAAAAAAATTCGGCCCTTCCACCCATTCGGCCCTTCGACCCATTCGGCCCTTCGACCCTTTTGGCCCTTCGACATTCGGCCCTCTGACCCATTCGGCCCTTCGACCCATTCGGCCCTTCGACATTCGGCCCTTCGTCCTTGAGGTCATTCAAAATATATATTTGGACGTACAATTTCCCGCTCTTTTAGATTCTGGCACCAAAAATTGGGCTTCCCATTTAAAAAAATTACCTTGATCTCAAAATCACCTTACAAATGAGGTTCAAGGTCACATCCAAGCTCACGATTAAATACCTTGTTTAAAATTACCTAAGATTTAACCTTGTTAATTTTTTTTTTTCTTTGACAAAAGTTCAATTCGGAGCAACAGTCGAATTTAATGTTGAACTGCGAAAGTCAAAGATGCACCGGTAATGTCAAAGGCGATGTCAAGTAGAACACAACACATTTTCTGCTACCACTTTGTCTACCGCAATCCACAAACCATTCCTATACTTAATATACAATCATATATACGATGTCAATAATAAATTTCTTAAGTAAATTTATTTAATATGTGATACATTTGTCAACAGCATCTAATATTACAAAAAACCTCAAAAAACTATTAAACAACCAAATCGGTCTTAATAATCTGTTTAAAATTATCTAATCCATCTAATTTTCTTAGTAAAAAGGCAATAAATAAAATTTCAAACCAAACCAAACTAAAAACAGACAAAAAAAAAATCTGAAGAAATAAATCTTAAAACAAAACTAAAAGACGAAAGAAAATTAAGAAGAATCAACTAAAAATTAAGGCGATTCTATTTATTTATTTATTTATTTGTGTGTGTGTGTGTATGCGTGCTCAACTCGACTATAATTTAAAAGATTAACAAAATTAAGAAAAAAAAAAATTATTTAAGATTTATTTTTATTATCTCATACAGAAAGATATTATGATTTGCCGGGATCATACACCATAGAGGCATAAAAAGAATACACTTGTCCCATGTTGTAATATTAACACAGATCGGTTAGGTATCAGGGCATTGATTTAATCCTACTGGATGTTTATTATTTCTACCTCAGATAATCCGTTTTCTTTTAATTTTCTTATACCGCACTTAAGCCCTCTCCCTCTCAGTGTAGGTATTTGTACAATAAATAAATGATATTCTGCGTACGGCCGTACAAGTGAGCTCTTATTAGATTAAACTACACAAGCATATTTTATTTACACATAAGCATCCCGCCTTGTTACCACCTCGATGGGCGTTCTATTTGATTTTGCTAAAAAAAAAAATAAAAACCTATACGAGAAAAATTCACTTAGTTTTTCTAAAAATAACCGTCATTTTTCCTCCCCACATTTTCATTTTGTTTTATATGTGTATTCCACAAACGGAACGCACAGTGGAAAAAAAAAATTCCAAATCAAAAAGTAATTTTGATTTGATTACGCGACCAATTTGTTTATTCATATGGTTCACGAGCATTGTTTTCGCGCATTAAGTGCGGTGCTTAGTCGAGAGGAAAAATATGCTTGTTTTGTTGTTTATGTATGTTGTTGATTGTCGGAAAATTGTTTGTGTTATTATTCATATCGAATATTTGTATTGTTTTGTATAATAATCGATTGTTAATCAAATTCGAAATAAAAACGCGGACAAAATTAATCAGATGGAAATTTTTGTGTCCAGATGTGACTGCGGATCTAGGGCTTAGCGTGTAGTAATTTACAGTCAATAATTAATATGATATATGGTTTAAAAACAGGGTACCACAACTTTAATCATTTGTAATTAATTCAATTGAGTATTAATATTAATTTCTGAAAACAATAAATTTAAGCATCCCATCTTAGCTTGATAAAATGAGAGTTATATGTTAATTGCCAATTTTCCCTGGCGGGTAGTGAATTTAATCAACGTTAGTGGCAACTTGTTGAAGAATTCAAATCTTGGGTACCGAACTAACTTGTATTAATGTTGTTGATAAGACAATATTATTATTGCGTCCTGAATAGAATGTTTGAAAATAATTAATGTTCCAAACTCCTATTTTTTTTTTTTTTTGTTTTAATGCTACCAATGGCTTTATTCTTGAATCTTTCTATACATAAAATACTCACAAGAAGTAATCAAATCGTAAGCTAAAATTATTACACATTTTAAGTCTTACCCAGTGTTAATACTTATTTTCAGTGCTCACAATTTAATTAATTTAGATTATACTTATATGTATAACAAAAACATTTATTAAATTTACAGGTTCACAGGTCCCTTGAACACCTAGTGACTGACAAACGGGAATTCTGCTGGGATTCTGCGTAAATAAGTATCCTATCTGTTTTAAGGGTTGATCCGATAAATTGAACCAATAAGACAAAATCGTGGTTTTTCAATTATTCCAAAGTCTACTATAATTGTCTGGGAACCATTTTATTCGTGTGTCTAAAGTGGTTTTCATACCGACTGCATTGACTTTGGAGTTTTATAACAGTTTCAAAATATTTCTATAAAAGTGACCCTGTTAATCAAATAAAACTTAAAAGTTAGAGTTTTCATTTTTAAAGTCCAAAGTCAACGTAGGTATGAAAATCACTTAAGTTTTGTATGTTTTTAATTCAATAATGCAATAATTTGAAATTTGTTGTTTACATTTAAACATTTGAATTTTGTGAAATCTTTAGTTGTCAAAATTCTTAGGATATTTAACTTTCTTAAACTTTTAAATATGAGTTCTTAAATTTAAAAAAAAATGTAAAACAAATTAAATTTGCAATATATTTAAAATTGTAGAAACCTCTTGAATAACTCTTCAAACTTCTTGCGCAAATGCAACACACACAGCATAAGAACCAAGAAAGGAATTATAGCGACCACAAACGCGTACTTGTTTCATGACTCCATAGGATTTCGTTGATTTTCTCAGCGTTCGTATGGACTCCATTGAAGGTGTCAAACAAGAAGTTAAATCAGGAAGCAAACAAGATAGTTACGACAGAAGAGTTGTGAAGGTACTTCATAGTGAGTGGTACAGTGGCCACTTGTTTGGGTTATAATCAAAATGCCGATCACAAGCTATAAGGATGTCCGCAGTTTCTAAAGCTAGACATTTTACATCGCAGACATTTGGCTAAGTCAAATAGTATTTGTTTTAATTGCCTCGGTTCTACGCATCAAGCCCACCAATGCCGATAATCACCAATTCTGGTGAGTAATGCAGCAAGAGGCACAATACACTTCTACACTTACAAGCAGGGCTGGAAACCAATTTGTAGTTTAGGTTGGTTTAGTTTTTGGTTTTATTGACTGAAAAATTTTGGTTTTGGTTTTGGTTTCGGTTTTATAAATTTTCGAAAAATCTCTTTCGATTTGCAGAATAAAAGAAAATTTGTTCGCACATTCGCCACTTTTTCTTTTTGAAATAGGAACGATTTACGAAAATTGAACTTTTTATATTCGCAAGTTCTGATTTATGTATATACTTTAAACAAGCAATTAAACCTTCTGATTTGAGACCTTGAAAGGCTTAATGTGCAACAAAGAATTCCATATATTAAAAATACTATTCTCAAAATAAGCGGTAATATTCCCAAATTCCGAACCTTTTTTCCTCAAATCAAAGAAGTTTTCTTCAGAAAAATCAATTTAAAACAATATGTTTTTGAATTTATTTATAGTTTTTATTTATTTAGAACCGCCCGTTTTTATTTAATTAGCCCGAAGTTTTGGTTTATTTCTCGGATAAAATGTAGCTATCCCGAAAAAGTCAAAATTTTGTCAATCCAATTCGCTCCGTAAATGCTTTGGTATTCCTGAATACAGTATATTTTAATTTTTGTAGTGTAGGCAAAGGGAAATTTTGTTTTACGTGAAACGTCCTTAACATGGCTGAAAACAAACATAAATATGTCAACTTTTGACTTTATGATGTATTTCTGCGTAAGAAAAATCGACTACAACGGTTCCAAAAAATTTCCATTTTTTTAGGGTTTCTTCAACATATAGGCGATATGGGAACTATATATGGAACTTATCATATCGCTCGGTGGATATGTTGTAGCGGTGTCTTTTTGCTACGATTTGTCAAGTAGGACGATAGCATAGTACATGATCGTTTTATACGGGTCTCTTACAGGCTCTTTTTTCTTTTTAAGCACCGGACATTGTGTTTTGGAACATGTCGTTACACAGAATGGGTTGTTACCCACCTGGTTATTGTACGATTCATCTGGATTCAACTCACTTTTTTGTTTTTTTATATATGCACATCTTCGATATCGTCGGAATGAATGTCGTTAGACAATAGGGCTTTCAATCTAATTTTGCTTAATACTCGCCTGCCTTTTAACAGTTTTGCCGTATTTGTTTTAGCAAAAAAATTGAGATCCTCCTCGTTGGTTAAGTTTCCCGAGACTGTCTCATCAGTATTTAGGAGCAACTTTTCTTTATATATCGATGGTTCAAAGGTAAAAGTCACTAACTGCATTTTCGTCGAAAATAATATAAGTACATTATGACTTTATAATTTACTAAACTTTAGTCTTGTAAAATTATTTTCTATATTTCCTTCATTATATGTAAGTATAATGAAGGAAATATAGAAAAGTAATTTTACAAGACTAAAGATTATTAAATTATAAAGTCATATATGTACTTATATCAATTTCGACGAAAATGCAGTTAGTGACTTTTACCTTTGAACCATCGATATGTCCCTTTAATATTTAGATGTAAACATAATGGAATTTTTTAAATGGATAAGAAATAGATTCTTTTGGCCTATAGGTCATATCCCTTAGTATTTATAAGACAACCAGATATAGCTGAATCAATTGATTTGGTGACATGGTAAGTATAATGATAAGCGTCGAGTTTTTTTTTTTTGATTGAAAATTCTTTTCCATATTTCTTCAGAAATTTGAACCTTATGTTCACTATCCTCATTGCAGCAGCTTCAACCTGGAAGAAAATATTATATTAATAGTTTTTGGAATAATAATAGTATTAGTTACTACGTAAATTTAGATACTCATCTAATTAACCAACGCGTATAAATCGTTGTATACGGTTTCCTTAAAATAAATTGTAAATCATGATTAATTGTTTTACATATGTTCATTGTAACTTTAAATTAGTTCTTACAATTTTTATTGTTTATATTGTGAAACGTCAAAATATTGATAGCCGAGCAATTTATTACGGCCCGTTTACACTGGGTCTTTTCCATGATATAAAACAATTAATATTGATCTGCCATCTGTGAGCGGGTAATTTGACCATGGTTATTGTGCCATATTTAATGTGCCATAATTATTGTACTATAGTTATTGTACTATAATTGTTGTATTTTAAGAAGAGCTGTCAAATTTTTATTTCCTTTAGTTTGTTAGATTTTTGTATAAATTTAATTGTATTTTTGTAATTTCTTATGAGTACCTACGTAATCTGGAGCCTTAGAATAAATACTCATTTTATATACCAAAAAAAGGCGCTTAATAAAACAAATCACTTAATTTGTAAAGCATGCAAATTAAAACGAGTTGTACCAAAGCAACCTTGATTATACAAGCCATAATCTAAAAAACGAAGCTTTTATAAGGGAATTAGAAACGAGGAAAAAACCAAAATTTCCATAGTAAAACAAATAAAACATATGGGAAATCACTTTTTTTCCTAAGACAAATTTGTAATTGAAAACGTTGCAAATTCTCAAATATTTTCATAAATGTTTGAATTTCAACATATATAAATCTCGTTTAAGTAAATCGTTTTCATTTTCTTGTAATAATTTATTTATTTAAACCAAAATATAAAAAAAAGTTCATAACAACAGCATTCTGGTCTAATTAAAAAGAAAAGCTTACTACAAATCGTGTGCATTAAGTCAATATACATTATATACACTACTCCAAAAAATTAAAGGAACACTAATTTTTTTCAATTTTTTTAGTGTTTTGTGAAGAGCTGTATCTTAGTAAAATACGGTCGTACAGAGATGAAAAGAAAAGCATTTTAAAGCTTCAAATCTCTAGTTTTGAGACTTTTGAACGAAAATTTTTTGTGAGATACCGTTATCACGCAATCATAAGAAAGAGCGCGAAGAAAAAAATTTAGAATTTTTTTTTTTTTTTTGTAAGGTGCCATGGGCTCGGGAAATTTTTTTTAAGTTAAACCAATGCATAGGTCGGTTAGCCTGTTAATTAGCCGTAAATTTAATTTCATTTTGGTCTCTCTATGTCAACTTTTTGCTGAGATATCTGACTTTGAATCAAAAAAGATCCTTTTGCCTTTGATCATCGATATCTCAGCAACCAATGATTGCACAGTAAACTTTAGCGCAGCCTTAAAAACTTCAATAAATTTCCTACAAGACCCTTTAATGATTGGTGGAGAATACATTTTTTTTTCACCCTCAATACTGATTTGAAAAAAGTACAAAAAAACGACATTTTAGGTTGTCTTAGTAAATCTACCGTTACTTTACCGTTATTGATGAAAAGACTAATGTTGCCAGGTCATTTTACAGCTTAATGTACTCCTAATAGCCCTGTATTATTTTCAAATTGATCCATCCAACCGTTTTTTCGGACAGATTGATCAAAGTTTTACAAAACAAATAAAGGAACAAGTATTCATCAAAATAAAAAAACGACTTTTTTCACATTTTGCGTTAGTTACTTGTTAACCCTTAACGATCGTACGATCTTTTTTGTAACACTCGCCGATAAGAGACGATAGAAAATTAAATGAAGTTCTGCAATATGAGCAATAATTATGGAACTTGGCCATTTCTCATCCGATTTTAGTGAAATTTGGTATGCACGATGGAAATGGGATTCTAAACTGATTTATGGATAAAGTTCTGGAATATGGCCAACTAGGATGAAACTTGGCCATTTCTTAACCGATTTTGATGAAATTTGGTATGCACGATGGAAATGGGATTCTAAACTGATTTTTGGATAAAGTTCTGGAATATGGCCAACTAGGATGGAACTTGGCCATTTCTTATCCGATTTTGATGAAATTCAGCATGTACGATGGAAATGGGATTCTAAAGTGATTTTTGGATAAAGTTCTGTAAAATGGCCAACTAGGAGGGAACTTGCCCATTTCTCATCCGATTTTGATGAAATTTGGTATAAGCAATGGAAATGGGATTCTAAACTGATTTTTGGATGAAATTCTGGAAAATGGCCAACTAGGAAGGAACTTGCCCATTTCTCTTCCGATTTTGATGAAATTTGGTATAAGCAATGGAAATGAGATTCTAAACTGACTTTTGAATAAAGTTCTGGAATATGGCCAACTAGGATGGAACTTGGCCATTTCTTATCCGATTTTGATGAAATTTAGCATGTACGATGGAAATGGAATTCTAAAATGATTTGTGGATGAAGTTCTGGTATATGGCCAACTAGGAAGGAAATTGGCCATTTCTTATCCGATATTGATGAAATTCAGCACGTGCCTTAAAAATGCTATTCTAAAGTGATTTTTGGATAAAGTTTCAGAATTTGGCCAATTGTCATGGAACTTGGAAGTTTTGTATCCTATTTTTATGAATTTCAGCATTCACGATGAAAATGAGATCCTTAAATTATTGATAAAATAAATCATTAAATACAAGGAATACCGATTTTAGTTATTCACTTTTAAAGCACATATTGAATTTCTTTTATTCGTTTAAGGAATAGGCAGACGCCTTCCAACTTTAACATATAACTTTAACCAAAAATAATTTTAGAGTTTTATTTCTATAGTACATGCTGAATTTGTTTAAAATCGGATAAAAAATGGCCAAGTTCCATCATAATACGGCTTATTCCAGAATTCCATTTAAACATAATTTTAAAACCCAATTTTCATTACACATGCTGAATTTCATCAAAATCTTAGAAGAAATGGCCAAGTTCCATCCTAATATGGCTTATTCCTGAATTTCATCTAAACATAATTTTAAAACCTAATTTTCATTACAAATGCTGAATTTCATCAAAATCTTATAAGAAATGGCCAAGTTCCTACCTAATTGGACATATTCCAAAACTTTAGCTAAAATTCATTATAGAATCCCATTTCCATCGCGAACACTAAATTTCATCAAAATCGGTTAAGAAATAGCCAAGTTCCATCCCAGTTGGCCAAATTCCAGAACTTTATCCAAAAATCACTTTAGAATCCCATTTCCATCGCGAACACTAAATTTCATCAAAATCGGTTAAGAAATAGCCAAGTTCCATCCCAGTTGGCCAAATTCCAGAACTTTATCCAAACATCACTTTAGAATCCCATTTCCATCGTGCTTACCAAATTTCATCAAAATCCGTTAAGAAATGGCCAAGTTCCATCCTAGTTGGCCATATTCCAGAACTTTATCCAAAAATCAGTTTAGAATCCCATTTCCATCGTACATGCTAACTTTCATCAAAATCGGATAAGAAATGGCCAAGTTCCATCCTAGTTGGCCATATTCCAGAACTTTATCGAAAAATCAGTTTAGAATCCCATTTCCATCGCCCATACCAAATTTCATCAAAATCGGTTAAGAAATGGCCAAGTTCCATCCTAGTTGGCCATATTCCAGAACTTTATCCATAAATCAGTTTAGAATCCCATTTCCATCGTGCATACCAAATTTGACTAAAATCGGATGAGAAATGGCCAAGTTCCATAATTATTGCTCATATTGCAGAACTTTATTTAATTTTCTATCGTCTCTTATCGGCGAGTATTACAAAAAAAACCGTACGATCGTTAAGGGTTAACAAGTAACTAACGCAATATGAGAAAAAAGTCGTTTTTTTATTTTGATGAATACTTGTTCCTTTATTTGTTTTGTAAAACTTTGATCAATCTGTCCGAAAAAACGGTTGGATGGATCAATTTGAAAATAATACAGGGCTATTAGGAGTACATTAAACTGTAAAATGACCTGGCAACATTAGTCTTTTCATCAATAACGGTAAAGTAACGGTAGATTTATTAAGACAGCCTAAAAAGTCGTTTTTTTGTACTTTTTTCAAATCAGTATTGAGGGTGAAAAAAAAATGTATTCTCCACCAATCATTAAAGGGTCTTGTAGGAAATTTATTGATGTTTTTAAGGCTGCGCTAAAGTTTACTGTGCAATCATTGGTTGCTGAGATATCGATGATCAAAGGCAAAAGGATCTTTTTTGATTCAAAGTCAGATATCTCAGCAAAAAGTTTACATAGAGAGACCAGAATGAAATTAAATTTACGGCTAATTAACAGGCTAACCGACCTATGCATTGGTTTAACTTAAAAAAAATTTCCCGAGCCCATGGCACCTTACAAAAAAAAAAAAAAAATTCTAAATTTTTTTCTTCGCGCTCTTTCTTATGATTGCGTGATAACGGTATCTCACAAAAAATTTTCGTTCAAAAGTCTCAAAACTAGAGATTTGAAGCTTTAAAATGCTTTTCTTTTCATCTCTGTACGACCGTATTTTACTAAGATACAGCTCTTCAAAAAACACTAAAAAAATTGAAAAAAATTAGTGTTCCTTTAATTTTTTGGAGTAGTGTAGATGGCAGTGATTGCAGAAAAAATTTTATAAAATCGTACCAAAAATTGCCACCTGGAGAAATTTCAAGTGCAAAAATTGTAGGAAAAGCAAAACAAATTCTCGAAACATTAAGAACGTGTCATAATTTTGTGATTAAACAATTTTTTTTCATATTTTTCCAGTGTTGTGAAACGTTATTGTAACGTAACGCAAAAACGGAAAACCGGAATTTAAATTTCGTACCGTAACCAAAACGGAAACGATATAATCCATATTAACTGTAACGAAAAACGTAACAAAACCGCTATATTTTTTTTAGGTTATTACGTTACATGTTTATAATATTTTATGTTTATTAGGCGTTTTTGGAAATAGACCATGGGTAAATTCACTGTAAATTTCGACCATTAAATTACACTATAATGGTCTAAATTTACGGTGAATTTACTCAACATCTATTTCCGAACACGTCTATTATATCATATTGACCTTGAAATTTGAAAAAATAAAAAACAAAAACAAATTAAAAAATTCAGCTATTGCAGATAATAAACTGAATTTAATGAATAATCTTATGTAACAAGTTAATTACTATCCATAATTCATTTCCCAATTATTACTTTTATATTTTATTTATTCATGAGTGATGTATTACGAAGTTTTCTTGTTTTACCCAAAGGCCTGCTTCTTCAGCTGTCACATCTTTAAGAAGATCACTGGAGTCCGACTCTTCGCAGATATAAATCTCTTCAGCCGCCTTCCGTAACTCTGTACGGGCTGACAAGAGAGGCGTCCAATCGTTGGGGGATTTGGCTAATCTGAATGGGTACCGTGTGATGACAACAAAATTATATGTAGTGAAATATGTGTACCTGTTGTACGGGACGACCCGCCACTTCGTCTTGGGGCGACTACTCGTCCGATTTCAGTGGAAAGTGATGATAAAATTAATAGTAAATAAGATTCTAATTACGGCTCTAATAACCCGAACAAAACCGTTAAGTATTTGAATCAATTCGAGAAATCAACCATGCCCATGGTGGAAAGTTCACATACGATTTTTTTTTTTTAATTTGTAGATTTTGAATGATAGTAAGAAAAATGAAAGCAAAGAATGAAATAGAAAACTTGGCTTATTGTTGTTGTTGCTGCTGATGATCCCGTTGTTACTGCTTCTGGTTTATGTTTTATCTGCTATACACAGTTTTTGGAATGTTTGATTCCAGTGGCCGGATGATGCTCGCTATGCTTATAACAGTAGGGTACACCAAAAGAAACCACAAATCCAAAGCAACAACAAGAATTTCCTTCTACATTAGCTGAGAAGCGGAAGCCCTCTTTTCTGCTCCAGTAGCTCCTTCGTCGAAGAGTAGGCTAATGTGAGGGTTGTGGTAATATCATTTTGGAATGTTGTACCCTCTATGTAGCCAAGTTCGAAGCATAATCGCTTAACCGCTGGATATATTAATCGCTCGACTATTTTATTAATTGAAGTTCAGGTGTTAGCGATGAAGGGTCCCCAAGCTACCGCCACATTAGTGTTATAAACGTACTTATTATGCAATATAATAAAAATATAATTTTTCAAAAATTAATTATTTTCAAGAGAAACAAAATAAATGCGACCAACTGGCTTAATAGTTATAGCCAACCAACTGATGATGGTGCTATAGCATAGAAATCGATATTGAAGCGAAAAAATATTTTATTTCACAATAAGGAGCTACTTATTGGCGTACAAGTGTATAATAATAAATATTTAATTAAAGAAATATTTTAAAAATTGTATTATTTGGCTTTTATTAATTTAAAATGACTTATCCACAAACACCGGAATCGTGGATTTCGTTAATAAGTTCCTTAGCTCTTCGAACTAATTATACCTTCCGGTTTCTTCAATATACAGTGTTGAATAATAAGGATTGGAAGGATCGAGGTGGGCTATTTTTTATAATGAAATTCGTTAATATTTAAGGAGTATATTCGATGGAAATCGAATTATATTTACTATAGATTCTAGCCTCGTTCGTAAAAGAAAGTGGTTACCACCATATTTTTGTGTCTAGATTTTGTAAAAATTCAGTACCCATGCTGTTCTGAAAGTTCAAACTGGAAATTCATTCAAATTTGAGCGAAATTTATTTGAACAATCATCCACGATTAGAGGAGTCCTTCGAGTGGATATTAAATAAATTGATTTTTCAGCACATAGTTATGGTTTATAATCATAGATAGGTTTTTAATTTTGTTTAACGTCTTCTTATTCAAAACAATGCCTAAACACAACTTTGAGTGTAGTGACAGTTCAAATCCATATTTAAACATCAATTCCCATCAACATTCTGTGTGAAATGTGATCCCTAAAATTCGAATCAAAATAGAGATCTATCCATCAAATCAAAAAAAAAAAATGTTCAAGTGAATTTCGTCATTCATCGAACATGAAGTTTCATAAAAAGGATGTTTATTCTGTATATAGAATAGAGGATATACACACAAAGAGATAAGACCGAAAGGCAAACGTCACTCAACATAATTATTTTGATGATGAGTGCAATAGTCTGACATATATTTATATTTATATATAATTAAACGCACATTTCGTATATAGTGTGGTTTGATGCGGTTTTGATTTAACGCCGATTATAAACCGACTCTTGTTAAACAGATTAAGTTACTAAAAAATTGTTTTGATTAAACTTATATAGATGTACGCGCATAAGACAAAAACTACAATTGTTTAGATTTGTTAAACATTTTAATAATAACAGTATGTTGTCTGAACCAAATGACTGGTTAAGATGTTTAATAAATCATATTTATTGTAAACTACCAAACAGTCAAAGTGTTTTATGTACAAATGCATATATATGGAATTTAATATGGTTAGAAGATTAAAGATTATTATTTAATAAACACTTCATTATGCGCTCAATAGTTTCATGTTATTTTAAATGTGCGGTTATGTCATGGTGGTAACATATCATAGCCGAATTGTCTCTCAATTCGTATAAACTTAATTTTATTGTCATATTATGGAGATTTTTTTTATCTTTCTCCCCAAATATAGAGTTAACCAACTAAGATTAAGTAATTTAAAGGCGTGCACGCAGCTATACAAATAATTAGTCATAACAGAAATATTTCTATGCAGCACAATATTCTCGCATATAGAACAACCGCAAAAGGTCAAAATTTGATCTTGATATACAAACAAAAAAGTCTAACTATATATAAATTATAATGTACGGGTACACCCAGTCACCGATTGTGTCAACTCTCCAAATTAAAATAATTATTAATGAATTTAATCCGCCGAATATTTTCTAAACACTAACAATAATTGTTTATAATGATCAACATATAACATATAACGTACATACAATATAATGATGATCATTTAATGAAAGGCGCATGTTCATTTTATAAATCCCTCACACTAATCGTACAGTGTTTTATATAAATATATCCCGCTGTGTGCCGATATGACGATACCTCATGCTGTGTGTGCATACAAAAATAATTGAACACACAAACATTTTTGTTACATTTAATTAGACGTTTTGTGTATAAATGAAGGTCCTTGCGTATTATATCTGGTGGCTAAAAATCCTTGTCTGATCGCCCATCGTGTGCATTTCTGTAGGTATCTCTTCTGGTTTACCAAAAACCAAAAAAAACATTTTATTCTTTATTTTGGTTTCGCATTATACCAAAATAAAATATTTCACACTTAAAATCCTTAAACGACTTAGTTGCACAAGGACATATTGACTTCCACAACTACATATTTTGGGTAACGTTCAATGTCATATCCAATATTTTTTTTTTAATTAGAATGTATTTAACAAATATTTCAAGGATTCGTATCTTTTTCGTCGGAAGTTGTAAAATCATTTGTTAAAAATCAATATTGTAAACAATCATAAAACCATCGAGGATATTTTTCTTTTTCAAGGAGGATTACCACAAGTTAATTATGTAGCAAGCTAACAAATACTAAAATTGGTTTCAATTTATAATTTATTGCACATCTCATTATAATAAATATTTTTATTTGATTTTATTAGCCTTGCATAAGTGTATTCATATTTCCAATGTTAATCCTTAAATTACAAATTAGATCAATTTCTCCCTTTTTTACAATTTGGATTTTTTGTTGTATGTCGCGCATTTCATTCAACATGAATAAATTCCCACCGCGACTAATAATTTTCAATTTTTTTTTTTTTTTTATTTTTATATCCTTTGCACACAAAAATATCCTTTTTCCCCGATTCGTAATATTCAATTGAGTAAAATAAACAAAAACATATTGAATGGATTGTAGATTGAATAATAAAAATTGGTAATAAGACAAAAGGCGATATTTTTTGGTAGACCGAGTCGGGATAGGTAATATTTGTACATAAATTGGTTTTGTGTGCGTTTAGTCGAATTACAGGAAAATCGAGATCGTGGAGGGTAAATATTCACTCCGAAAAATAGATAATTTTCAGGTTTTAGGATTAACGTCTAAGCAAGTGAAAATACAAATATAGGTATAGTATAATAAATATATCATCGACGAGAAAATTTGAATGTTTAAATTAATTTTTCCAATTTTGAATTTTTCATATCAACAGAAAGAGGAGACAATTACTATATTAAAGGGTAAAGTAAGATAATTTTTACTGCGTTATAAAAAAAACTGAGAAAAATAAAATGTTGGCTTACGTTATGGTTGAATTAAACAAATTCGTTTGCGACAATCGAATTTTTTTGTTATAAACGGCATTATTTTAGAACGAATAAAACTTACCGACCAACACCGCGGTTGTACCTGGCGGTACCGGGTTCGAAACCCTATATGGGGCGAGATGCAAAAAGGATTTTTCATCATCTGACATGAAGCACGTGGTTTAAACAAAAAACGGGTCTACAGCCAAGCCGTATGTCCTTGATTTGGCTACTACGGCGTAAAGTAGGATGGTAAAATGAACTGCGAAAAAGTTGGGAGTGCCAAGCCCCAGAAAAGATTGCATAAATGAAAACATACAAAAAAACCAGTGTTATTAAAACGAATCAAAATTAAATTTCGTTTCAGTTTCCATTATTCTATAAATTAAAATAACGGTTTTCGTTTCAGTTATTGTTTCGACCAATTACAGTTACAGTTACGGTTTCGTTATAAGTACATCACTCATGAATAAACAAAATATAAAAGTAATAACTGGGGAATGAATTATGGATAGTAATTAACCACTTAACGCATAGCTCCGTGACATACACGGGCGGCGCGGCGTTTACTATCAAAATTGTGTAGATCCGTATATGTCACGGGCATAAAATATTCTGTTAATTTAAATATTACAGTTCTTATAAACTACGTCACACGCCTATGGGGGGAGGATGGTTCGGTGGGGGGGGGGGAGTGAGGTGGGGACGATTATAAAATGTGACCATTTAACAGATTTAGAAATTGAATACATTTTTGTACTGTAACAAGTCATAAATATTTTCCGAAAATTTAAAGGCTATAAAAGTATGTCGAAAAGGAGGGTCTAAATTTGTAACGTTGTTTTATAGAAGGGTATAAAGTTTTGTGATATTTGTGACAAAAGGGCAGAGGAGTTAAAATTTAAAAATGATCAAAAAATGTGTGACATAGTTTATTAAGGAGCACTAAGTCACGTTTTATATTAGATTTATTCTAGAAATTTAGATTTGTATACGTTACGGTATTTTTTCACTTAGTTTGTTTATTTTAGTTTAATTACTATCAGCGAACACACGAACAAACAAACAGCAAATGAAATGAAAACAAAACGGGAAAGTAAAAAAAAAACTGAAAATAAGCAAAATAGAGACAAAACCTTACATTTTTTTTCGATTATCCTTATTCTATTCTCTGTTCTCAGTATGTATGTATATGGATTCTGAAGTATACAAAGTGCTCCATACAGAAGCTGCAGTATGCATGTTGTTTAAAAAACAGTATTTTGTTTGAAAAAGACAGCAATGGAAAGAAGATTAGAAAAGAAACGAGGTATTGGTGCAGGGACTGCAACGTTGGACTGTGTGTTGTGCCATGTTTTTGTATCATACAAAAATAAAATTTAAAAACAACATTTTTTTTAAATAAACTAATTAAAAACAACATAAATGATCATTTTCTGCAAAAAAAAAAAAAAATATATGCGATAAAAATATTATGCGTTAAGTGGTTAATTGTTACATAATATTATTCATTAAATTCAGTTTATTCAAAAAAATAAATTCAGTATAAAAATTATAAATAAAATTTCAGTATATAAAATAAAATATGAATATGAAAAATATTATATGTAAATATGTAACGTAATAACCTAAACAAAATAGCGGTTTTGTTACGTTTTTCGTTACAGTTAATATGGATTATACCGTTTCCGTTTTGGTTACGGTACGAAATTTAAATTCCGGTTTTCCGTAAATAACATCTACATTTTTGACGTAGGACTACGTCTTTGTTTTCATTATATATGGGGGGTAAACCAAAATTTCAATGTGATGACGCGCGTCACGGAATTGACGTATTTACGAAATTTATTTGATTAAAGCAATGTCTCTTGATAAATATAATGTTTTAAAAACTGTAAAAATCAAATCAAGTTAAATAAAAATTTGTGGATTGAAAACAAATTAAAACTTAATTTCAATTTTAATTAAATAGTGATGAACTTGATCAAACACGCCGCACGCCATATTGATTTAAAGCTATAAAATAAAAATAAAAATAAATTATTTTCATTATGTAAAATATTGCGTACATTTTTAGAATTTATATGCTGTATAGCCTATGCAGTCCTAGAAAAATATATAGTAGCAAAGATCAGGCCGAAAAACATTTGGGTTTACGAATTATGGGACTTAAAAGTTTCCAAGTGTCCGGAAACTAATTTGATTTAATCACTCAGTCATTTGAGTCGTCAGTATTTAAAAATAAATTATATCTAGTAAGCGTTTATTAATAGATTGAATGCTAGACAACTTCATTGTGATTTTTTGTGTTAAGGAAAACAAATAAACGTCAAAATATTGTTCATATCTTTTTGTATGAAGTGGCACAGATGCAATTTTATTTCTATAATTACAGACATATATTAAATATTTTTTAATAAAAATTTAATTGAAATGTATTCATTTTATGTCATTTTAAGATAAGCAAGTAAAACATAAAATTAAAAATTAAAACATAAAAAGAAAGCAAATTCGTATTCTTTAGGTTTAATCTTGTGCCGTTTGAGTTTTTTGTGTGGTTATTTTTATTAAAATTAAGTTATTTTCAAACATTTTAAGTTAGCTTCATATAAACTGCTGTTTGTTTTCCTTAACACTCAAAAAAATTTGACATATTTTGGCTGTCAAATAATCGATCTATAGCAAGACATCCCATTTCTGTGGCATTGACATTTCTGTGACGTTTTATTGACTTTTGTGACATTTTAATGATTGAAATTTCAACGGTATATTGATCGATACATTATTTGTGAATTGCGTATTAAAATCGTGTTTAAAGGTATTATTTCTGAGTAATAAACCTTAACAGCAAATTATTATGGGACGCCATTAGAGTGGAGCAAGTTTTGGAGAAAGGCGCTGGGAGATATAAAAAATGGTTTCTTTATTGTCTCACAATACAAAAAGGTTCCTTTGTAAGATTATTTGTGACTCTTTGATTTGGTGGCATGAGAGTAGAAGAATTATATTGTCGTGACCAATTGTGATATTGGGGAAGAGGTTTCCAAATTTAAGAAAATGCCTACCCAAAATAATAGAAAATGGTTTTTAAAATATAAATGGTTAGTTTGGTGATCTTTAACGGGCAAAGCTTGGGTAAAGTATTGTCCGAGGAGCCGGATAGACCCAATTTTTAGGTTAAAACGGCTTTTCATGTGGCATATCGAATTGAGAAAGATAAAATTAAGTATTGTAAACAATATATGTACAACGGGTAACCAACGTTTCGGCTGATACAACCTAATGCATAAAGATGGCATTAGGCATAATAATGATTTTTTTAATTTGTAATTTCTAAATTTTCGTTCAAACTGTCAACTTAAACTGTACAAATAAAGTTTTCTCAATTGTACGTAGTCCTACGTTAATAGGTCGTGCCTCGGATACAAGCTCATCGGTCTTCTCTAACTGTAATTTGTTTATCACAAACTTAATTCTCTTCTCTCAAATAATATAAAATAACTACTATCCAATTCATTAGGAATTGTGATGAGAATTTAAGGTAACGTTTATGTTTGACAGTTTGTTGCCATAGAAAAACAATGAAAATTATTTTTTTTGATTTTTTTTTCTCTTATTTAACCCTTAAAATACACACTGCGGGTTAAAATCACCCATAAAGCTTTTTTTTTACCAGTGTGCGCCATTGTGGAACGCTTGGTCCTTGGACCATCGGGCCTATCGATTAGGGAAGTTTGAGATGTCCTCTAATATCCCCCCCCCCCTCTCTTAGGCCAACAACAAGTGCTCTTATAGAAGCCGAGCAGCGAGCGTCGCAAAAACAGGTACGGGTAAAAATCACCCAGTGTGTATTCTGCGTCAGAAAAAACGGGCTCAGTGAAAAAATTCATTTTTGTTAAATAATGAATGTTTGTGCGAAACTTATAGTATTTCTGTCTCTTTGAACTTAAATATGCACGTATATACATTATACAATAGATGAGTCGGCAGGAGCTACATACTCGCTATCATAATTAATAAGTAAATAAAAATATTGAATTGAAAAATTGTGTGTGCACCAAAAAAATTAAATTTATAAAAACATTTATCAATACAAATAATATTGGACGATTGTATAATATTGCTTATATCCTCAACAATGATAGAAAATTGTAAGGTTGAAGTAGGAGATGCGGAGTTTCTGATTATTTTCGTTTTTTAAAGGATTTGGAGTCGGAGCTGGAGCCACGACGAAGCGGCGAGCTCCGACTAAGTTTTTTGTATTACTTTCCTATTCCACTAAATTGTGAAATAGATATTGTGTTTTACAGTTGTACAGTGCACAAGTCGTTGAATCATAATTTAAAAATGAGTTATCGGTGCTCCATTTGTTCGGAAAAGAATATCAAATTTCAAAATTTAGGATCATAGAACAGTTAAAATTCAGAACGAAATTCACGAAAAAATCAAATAAACGAAAAAAATTCACTTTTTTAGGCATTTTTTCACTTTTGTTACAAATTGAAATATTTCTGGTTCACATCTATCAGTATAGAAGCAATTCGAACGATATAATTCCTTTGATATCTGTTGCAAGGTTGAGGAAGCGATTTCCAGGATCATAAATATTAAAATCGCTTAAGGAAAAATCGATTTTTTAGAAATTTCATAAATTTTAAGTTTAACTTGGGCTGATAATTGGGTTCCTGGATTTGCGTTATGTTGATTTTCCTTTGTGAATTTCTTTGTTTCTGGATTCTCTTTTCTGCATTTTTCTTTCAAAATTTTGGGTTTGTATATTTTATTCTAGATAAGGAATATTCAACCCTGTTATTATATTGCAGACGGAGCCGCACATTTTTCCTCAGACTCCACAACCCTGAAAGATTGGCTTAATTGGTTTTTCAAATGCCTAAAACAAAACAGGGTTGATAATTTAGTTGAACGCGAGGATACAAGATTGATGGAGCCATCATTTCAGTCATTAATTTTGCTAATCTACATTTTGACTGCTAATGACAGAAAAGTGTTTCTGTTTCCATTAGTATTGAAATTTTAACGCCTCCGGCCTCAATACTGTTAGAAACTTCGTGTGCCATTTTACGGTTTACTTCAATCTTATTTCTGAGGTATCATCGTTAAAAAAACATTCGACTAACTTTGGACAAACTTCTAACGAAGTAAACTAGATTTTCAACGTTTGCTAAAGTTTTAAGATTCCAACTCGGCATTAGCGAAAGGCAACGAGTTTTGCAGAAATGTAAAATTATTTAAACAATTATTCAACATCAGTTCTGTAAAGAAATTCTTGAAGTACGAGTACTCGAATGTTATATCGTTGGGAATAACCAAATATAAATCTACTTAGTATTGATTTCCAAACAACTGGAAGACGACTAGCTGCAGATTAAATTGCTTTGTGTGAAATACGGGCAGGTCAGACAGTACCTGTATAATCTCTTTCCATAAACTTTAGCATTTTATTTACTTATGCGCAAATCTGTAAGTTTAAATATAATTCTGTGGAAAATTTATGTGTGAAATGTGGAATATTGTGGTCATGCCATCTATGACCTTAGAAAAGAAACCAAAATCCGTTTAAGTAGGGACTTTAGTGGAAGATCACTTATGGTTTGGGGTGGATTTTGCCACAATGGAAAACTTCCACTTGCATATGGATTTCTATCAAAATAATATCGAGAGATTACACGAAAATGGTGGAAATAAGTCAAATTGAGCATGCAAAAGGTCTATGTAATGGTGTCAAGTTTTATCTTCCTGCAAGATAATGCAGCAATTTACACATCAAAGGCGATGAAAAAATGGTTTAGCGAGAAAAATATTGAGGTGATGGACTGGCCAGCTTGCAGCCCGGACCTAAACCCTATTGATCATTTATGGGGCATCCTGTCTCGAAATATATATATAAGAAGGGAAACAGTTTCAATCAGTGATTGAATTAAAAAATCGGTTACGGGAAGTATGGGTCAAAATCCGAGTAGAAGTCCTCCGGAAATTAGTTTCAAGCATGCCCGATAGATTATTCGAGGCAATTAAGAACCAAAGTGGACACACAAAGTATTAAACAACAAAAGAAGTCAATAGTCAAAGTTTTGTAATACTTAAAATAATTGAAATAAATTTAATATATTTTTTTCTTGTAAATAATTTGTCATTTTTTTAAAAAACGGTATGCGGCTAATTTAATTTCGCTCACTGTAAGAGTGACACAAGTATAATAAAATTGTACAAAACATTGAGATCAAAATGTATCTCAACACAAACATTAGTGCAAACGGGAATTAAACGTTATATTACGGTGGCGCTAAAGAAAAAAGAAACTCAAAATCTCCAGGGGAGGCGGCTTCAAACCTAAAGAGCGTAAAGCTAAATCAATCCGGAATAATATCTGGCAACCAATTCGGAGTTCTACAAGTGGAAGGTGATAAAAGAGATGAGACGGAAGGGCCTAAGGAGAAACCTCCTCCAATCTACAAACAATTTTG
The DNA here is from genome assembly GCA_963556165.1 of Tipula helvola. NCBI lineage: Eukaryota > Metazoa > Arthropoda > Insecta > Diptera > Tipulidae > Tipula > Tipula helvola. The sequence continues at coordinate 45,067,093 of OY744482.1, forward strand.
CCGACAATTAGTACGTTTATACACAGAGTCGATTCATCTTAGAGTTATCCTCATACTAATTTATTATTGTGTTTTTTAGGTTCGATTGAATTTAATAGTGTAGAAATAATCATTTTCGATTATGTTTCATTAAATAGTATTCCAAGTCATCTATAATAATTTAATAAGTGGATAACTCTAAGATGACTCGACGCTGTGTATAAACGTACTAAATAAAAAACGCAAAATTGCATTTTTTTATTTTTTTATTCTGTTGTCGATAAACACAATACACATACACAATTTTTTATTATGCTGTTCGAATACGTTTAATAATTTATTGGCGTATTTCTCCACATTATATATTTATTATCTCACGTTAAATACAATAATTTCCGAGGTTTGGGGAGATTTTTGGATAGAAAAAAACGTTAATGAGCGTATCCAGCGAGCTTAAGCCTCACTAAAAAATAAAGACAAATCTGTCAAAAATGTAGGATAAACTCATTTGTAGACTGTCTACACCCGCTGGATGAAAAGTCAGAAGTTTTCAAGAATAAAATTATGTATATAGGTTATACAAGGATTAATAAAATAATTATTGATGATAATTATTCTTAAAATTAGGTTCATTAATTGGGCTTCATTACTACTATTAATTTAAGCGGTTAATATTTCCTTTTTCACCAAATTATATAAGAAAAATATTAAAATAATGAAAACTGTATGTTTTTAATTAACGATATTTAAAATACCGTGCAATTACTAAAAATAAAATATAATATTTTAGGATGCATAATATTACAATTCAATTTATCGTCGTAAAAAGTGTTACAATTTTATATTTTATTTTTGCGTTGTTTGCCAAACTTAATAAAAAATTTGTCAAAGTAAAAAATCTAAAATTTGAATCATCGTCGTCTTTTGAGATTTCGTAATTTACCACGGATACCGAATGTTATGATTTAGACTCAATAGAATAATTGAATAGCCAAGCTGGTAACTCTCCTAAGCCAAATTTTTTTTTCTACTTTGCCAAATAATTATTTATTTAGTTTTGGTCGGTAACTATCGTTAAATAGAAACATACGGTTTTACTGTTTTAACAATTTAAAAAAGGAAACACCGTTCTCGACGCTCGTTCTAAATGTGCACTAAAAATGTTAAGTCTTCGTGTCTGAAAAATAAAAAAGAAGGGAACCCATTACAGGAAGAACCCATTACAGGATGTAATCGCATTACCGGCACCTCAACAATGCCGTCTATATAATCTATATATGTATACCATTAGACACCTATCCTACAATAAAGAAGGATAAACAAAATTTTTATATTACGTAATAAATGGATTTCCATGTATACTACTTTATATACATATGTACATACATGCAAACAAAATCATTTTCATTCATTCAAAGGCAAAACAAATTTTTGAACATAGTATTGTATCAGAGCCTACTGTATCGATTGTATTTTTTTCTAAGCTTAAAATAAGGTACAAACAATTTTTTCTTTACTATGAAAATCAAACTATATAGGAAAACGGTTGAGCTTTTGTTTTGTTTTTATATGAAAATGTTCATGAAACATGTAATGTTATTTAATTGAAAAATCGAGTCGGGGCCCTATTCTTGAAATTCACCCGAAAAAAGTCGCCGACGAATATCTGTCAAATTACATCATTTCACACATCAAATACATCAAATTGCAAGATATTTCGAAAAAACCGAAGGAAACTTTTTACCAAAAACGAACTGTATTTACATAAGTACAGTAGTTTTCACCTATAACGACCTCCAAGGGACCGATCAAATTCGGTCGTTATATCCGAATGTCATTATAGATAGGATAGATTTCACAAATAACGACCTCACAGGACCGTAAAATTTCGTCGTTATATCCCTAATGTCGTTATATCCATAGTCGTTATAAATGAAATCTACTGTATATGTATAACAAATCTAACTTTTTCTGTAATTCTAGAATGTAATCATATAATGTGTAACGTGCTATCCAATTTGGTTCGTCTACGCGCGGTGATTTTGGTAGACTCTTCATTGATTTCCACTGTGTGTGGTTTGGGCGCCAGTCTACCAGCACGATAAGCCGGCTTAGCTCACTTTTGAGCAGTCTGACTTTGGGCGGAGTGCAAAAAAAAACACCACTGAAAAACCACCGCGTGTATCTTGTACCTTCTGGAAAAGATCGCGCTGACGGTAATAATAAAAAAAAACTGTTTCGCACCAATAAAGCGAAACGACCAAAAGCAAAGCGTGTCACGACACCATGCGACAACCGGACGGGACAAAACACAAAAATACGGGACACACAACTCACCTGAAAGACCTCTATGCAGCGAACTGATGATTTGTCTTCCTTTAGTGCATCCAAACTCTGCTGTTCCGCACCTTGCACGTGCCACGACGCCGATTTACCATTCACTGATAGTTTATTTTTTTTAGTTTACTTGGCACTATGATCACTAAACAAAAACACTTTTGATCGTTTGTCTGATCGCTCTTTGATTTGTTTTGTATTTGTTATTTTTTTTTAACTTCACATTCTTTTTCACATCACCAAGTTTGTCTCTTATTGTGTTTTTCTTCTTTGCAACGAAAATTATAGCGGACTGAGCAAAGTAAGCGAACACAGAAAAATAAAATGAAACAACCGCACTTTTTAATACGTTACAAATCGTATATCTCACACGTATTTTATTTAGATTTTATTTTTATCAAAACATACAATAAAAAAAATTACACTTTTATACATAAATATTTTGTGCTTGAACCTACCCGTAAACAAAAAAACAACGAGCGAGTTCACCCTCAACTCGCAAAAGATTTATGTGAAACTTTTTTGTATAAATATCTATTGAATCATTTCAAGCCATTTCGATAAGGTTCAAAAACTCCTCCAGAAAGACGGCTGTTGTTCGCTCAGTATTTAAACTAAGTTACATTTTTGATTCAAAAAGTGAGTAAGTTATAATTCTATTTTGAATTTGGAGGACAAACCTTACTGACATTAATTGATCATGAGAAAATTCCAGGTTTATTAAGTTAATCACCTAAACCTTCTCAGTACGCTTTAAAATATACATACCATTACTTATACACAGCAATCATTTTCAAGATTCCATAGTAGTAAATGGTCACGGCAAACTCGCTGAACAAAGCAAAATCGTATCGCTTTATCACTGATCAGTTTAAAATAAATTAAATAGAGCGATTCTATTTGGGCGCAATGTTGACCGTAAAACCGCTGCAAATGGAAAGAGAGTAGCGCGAAACCCCCCATAACCAAACTCACCAACAACATGAGCTTGAGCAATACTAATAAGAAAGCATACCGATTACACAATTTTAAAATTTTTATTTTATTATATATCAATGTATATGTGCAATTTTCACAGCTCGCTATTTCCATTTAATTTTTTTACAATACACATGCATAATTTATGGTCCTCTTGCTCGTATGTAATTTTCATTTTCAAAAACACTTGCTGCTGCGGCCATATATACATATAGCAGATATTTTCAAAACAAAATAAATTAAAGTAGGCGGTTTTTTTTTTTTTTTTGTATTCGGCTCACGATGTTTTTGAAATGCCGGATGATGTTGTATATTGCATTGTGTAGTATGCGTAGATTTTGTAATGATTTTACGTTATATTTATTTTTTGTTCTTGTCGATATTCACACATACCAGCAATATTTTTTGTTCGGCACTTTTATTTCCGTAACCCGATTTCTATACAATTTTTTACTTACTCCTGCCTCTAAAGATGTTTTCACATCAAAAAATAAACAGCGGATACTAAATGGTACACATTGATTTTTGTCCACTTGTTCCGCGACGTTTACGGGCACACAAAAATTTTCTTTTATGTGGAGGGATTTTCTCCCTCCGCATAAAATATAAATTATTTGGCTTGTACCGATAAACCTAATATCTCAATAAAAAATTTTCTTTATTTATTTATTTTTTATCTGACCAGTTGTCAGATTCAGACTTAACTTTTCTTCTCATACGCCATTTTCCGTGTTTATATACTGCCACCCCTCTCCTCGTCATCACCTCTTCTTCGATTTTTGTTTGGTTTTATTTATCTGCCATCGATCGAGATTTTCCTCGAAACTTAGAGCGCTTTATTTGAAAAAGATTTTTTTCATACCTAGCGCCATCTGCTGCCCCGAACTGTCTATCAGCAAGTTGTTTGTTTTCGATGATGTTGGATTGGTTTCCTGGATACATCTATTGATTTTCTCCATTCGTCGCCGATCATGGTAAATGAAATAAATAGAAAAAAATTAATTATCCATTCATAAATTATTTTGGAACATTTATTAGATTTATTTTTTTATTGCACTGGTTTTTTTTATTGTATCGATTTTTTAATCTGATTTTATTTATTGCACCAATCTTCAGATGAGTTGCGCGGGGAGGATGGTATATTTATTTAAAGAAGAATGATGGAATTATTGGATATATATATATTTTTTTTGGATGATGTTGGAGGGAAAGGTTCAGCCGCAAAGTTTTATGACCCGCTTACCATTTCATTCGTGAATTTAAAATACACACGGTAGCTTTTCTTGTTCAAAAACTCAAACGCTACAAATGTCGCTGCTACTAACCTAGATTGATTGATATTCAATACTGAAAACATATATTTTAAAAATATCAAAAATAAATACATTCATAATTATATTCTTGAAACCTTGTTATATATTTTTTATTTTAAAATTTGATAAAATGTTAAATTGAATAAAAGTCGCCGACGACTTTTTCGGGTGAGTTTCAAGAATACAGGTCTTGAAAATGTTTATTTCTTAGTGAAAATCGTCATGAAAAATAAGGCACTTTTGAAATTTAAAATATTGTTGTTTTTGTAATATACGTCATCAACATAACTCGAAATTTATAAACAGTACAATAATCATCCCTTTCATTGCCTCCATTCAAAGCTCCTAGATATACAAGCCATTAGCATCGACGCTTTAAATTAAGAAGCTTAATTTAAGGGGGATACATTTTACGATTTCCCATAAGAACCCATGTCAAATTGAACATTTTTGATTTAAATTTTATGAATGAAAAATACTCGTAACAGAAAATATTTTTAGGTTTATATTTAAATCAAACCTTTGAGTACCTATAACATATTTTAAAACTAATAATTTAAATTTAGTAATTTGATTAATATAATTAAAATAAAATTGTACAAATTTACTTTTTCTTTGTATGTATAAGTAAACAAGTAATGTAAAAACATTTAAAAACGAAATCAATGACGTAAGATATTATGAAGTTAGCTACACAATGTTTTTTTCTTTTTCGAAAATTCGAATTTTGAAAATATTTTTAACAGTGCAATAATTCTGTTAAATATTTATAATATTTTTTGGCGTATTTCTTATGAAATACATTCGCATAATCGTTAAACTTGCTAAAACATTATTTTGGATTGTTTTGCTGAAATTTCAATTTTTTTATTACACGTCCATTTTGTTTTTTTATATATATTTAATTAGTCGAGTTTATAAGTAGGTGGCACTAATGGCTTATTATTAAAAAAAAACTAGAACGAATGGTATGACGTCATGACATAAAGATGTGTTTGTAAATAAAGGGTTTTTAGTAAAACATTAATTAAATATCTATAAACAAGATTTTATTAATTGATTTTCAAATCATATAGTTATCAATTATTCTTCTTGGTAACGAATAAATCAAAATACATTTTGCTCATTGGTTGAGCGGTTGCGGTTGCGTTGCGGTTATGTGTAAGTTATATGAGTGCGCTGATACGTGTGGATTATTGTAGTGGCGAACGAATGGATGTATTTTGCATGAGTGAGTATGTTTTGAATGAGCGCGAATATTTTGCATGAGTGAGATGCTACAGTTTGTTAGCGATTTGATAAAAAATTGTTTAATGCGGGTTTAACTTTTAATTCATGTTTTATCTTCAATCGGAATTGCGTTTTTTCATACAAACACTATGAAAATAAATGAATTTTTAGTGTTTCTATATCCCTTATTTTAAGTTCATTTTTCACATGTCGGCTCTATTTACATAAAGATGGTTCTGATACTGATTCTATTATGTATTTTTATTGTTTTTGTTTTTTACGTGAATATTATTGCAAAGGAAATCTTTACGCGTCTATAACTTTGGAATCTGACCACCTAAAGATTTTAGCCATACCACGTTTTTCTTATCTGATCAAGTTCTATAAGTCTACATCAATAGCGGGGAAAAAAGGCATCCCTCTGGCTCTAGCGCTTTGTTTGAGTTGAGATGCCTAAAACCGTGTAAGTTAAAAATTTATGAACTATAACTGATCAAGTTTCATAGAAATTACGTTATTGAACTATAAATGTCCGTTTAGATTTCTGTCGCCCACGTTTCTGTTTTTCGCCAATCTATATATTACGTGCTGCCAGGGATGGTACCGTGTGTCGTAAACTAATTACCAACCCAACTAAATGTTTACTAACGTAAACGTCCTTTGAGCCAGTTTTCTGTAACTATTGGCAAAATAATTTCCCATGATTTCATTTAAATTAATCAAAGTTGTTTATTTCCGAAATCGATGCGGTTATGTTTTCCGATTGGCCAGCAGGAACGGTGCACGTGTTTCCCTCTGCATATTTGTTTGTTATTAGCACTGTTTTCTTTAATTTGGCCCAGTTATATACCGTTCAGGCCATAATTTTAAATAAACCGAAGTTTCTTCTGCGATTTTTTTCTGTGAATATTTATAGTCATTCGACCATTCAAATACCATCTCTTTCATAAGAACTAAAAATCGTGCTAGTGAATGAAGTTCCCCTTATGTATGTTTATCTTTAATTACTTTATTAAAGGCTTTTAAGGCATTGTTGGTACTCGATGATCCTAATAATGCTCTCTTCTACATATTCCTTTTAGCATGTGCCCAACACATCCGGATTTTATTTGTAACACCAAATACACTACGATAAGCAATCTGAATGCTGGTTGCCATGCAATCCATAGACGAATCATCTTCAGGAAAAGAAGATAACGTGTTTGAGGATAGTGAAGAAAATGATTCAGAAGTTTTAATGTGCAGTTCCGCAGAAAGTGCCATGGAATTAAGCCAGAAGTATATGGAAGACGATACTTTGGATCAACGGCTCTTGGATGAAGGAGAGCGTCAAGCTCGGCAGGTTCATTTAAATATTTCGCGCTCGTTGAAGATGATTTGCTACACTTGCTAGTATAAAAGGGCTCCACTTAATATGTACAAATGTTGTACCTCTATTACCTACAACTAAAACTAAACCATCGGAAAAGTCAGCAGTTGTATTCCATCTATTATCAGAACGTTAACAAAATGGCTTCAAAAGGCATCCAAATTTTACCGTTTTGTTCTTCAAACAAACTATACCTCGGATTCGGTAACAAATGATAATTAACGTTAATTCTGATTTTGTATTGTTTGTATTTTCGAATGGTCCACAGTGATGCTCCGTCCAGACTGAAGCACTGAGTAAAGAGTTATATCGGCCAAATCTCACGTTGCTCACATAATATTGTAAATATAATAAATAATAGATTTTTGAACATTGTTGATACTCTCTGAATGGGGTAAATTAAATTCTTAACGACTATCAACGGTATACTAGAAATGTATAACTGGAACTAATTGTTAAAGGTCGAAGATGAAAAATATCGAATACGACTTTAATTGCTGCTCAACACGTGTCAGTTCTAAATAATCTAGCATTAGTTGTGCGTCTGTGATTTGGCGGTATATGAGAGTAGAAGATTTAAATTGCCATGATCAATTGTGTTATTGGGGAAGAGGTCTCCAAATTTGAGAAAAGCCGTGACATAGTATGCCAACCCAAAATAACGCCTGCCCAAAATAACGAAAAATGTTTGTAACATATAAATGGTTGGTTTTGTGATCTTTAACGGATGCTTTCTGGGAAAAGTATCGTCCGGGTGTCGGATAGACCCAATTTTTTTTTTTTACATGACTATGTTGTTAATCATAGCTGTACATTCTGAACTAGTGAGTGCTCCAGTAACGTTAGTCCCATCAAGCGTTGATCAGTTTTGTGTGAAAATTAAAATCAACAAACGGTATATATTTATTTACACAGCGTACGTCGACTCGATTGAATAAGTCATTAATACATCAAATTCATCTGATTTCGTTCTTGCACTTAGTTACTTTAATCTTTCGAATATAATCTGAAATTTTGACCGTGAGTTTAGTTGCATTCTTCCAAACAATATAAAGTCAGACGCAGAATCTTTGTGCGTTGATGCAATGCTTGGTTATAATTTAAACCAATATTAACTCTATTGCTAATAATTTGAGGAAGTTCTTAGATCTTGTCTTCACCAATGGAGTAGATGCGTTTAATGTCACTGAATCGACAAACCATACGTTTGCATATTTTTTTGGTAGCAGTGAATTGGAATGAGATTCTAAATGCAAGGGATGTGAATGAAAATGTCGACAAATTTTATGAGACATTTAAATAAATGAAATGAAGTAGTTGTCCTTTATTCCTGCTAGATTTGGTAATGTTAGCGATTTAGTTATGAGAAATATGCCCAACATTTAAACGATTTAAACTTAATTGTCGTATTTCACATGAACCAAATTTATAATCGCGCAATCTATCTTACAAAACAAACATAAACCATCTTAGCATATACTCCAATAAGCTTATTTTGTATCTCTTCAAATATATTTTGTAAATTCGCGATTTATTGAACAATTTAATAACAATAAAAAAAAAGGAAATGTTAAACTTTTTTGTTGTCTTCACAACAACATGGCGGATTTTTGCGTTTCTTTTTATTTCGTTTGTGCTATGAGTGGCTTCTTTTGTTGCATGTCACGAACTTAATAAACACAAAAACAATCAACCATAATATTCGCTATGTACTATATATACATAGAACATTATTGTGTTATATAAAAACGAAACATTAAGTGAATGGATGGATAATTGGAATTTTGAATTATATTTATGTACAGAGTACCTCTATACATATTTTCTCTTCTGTGCTGATAGATGGTAAAAATGATAACATAGAAATGTAGAAAGAAAGCTTTCTAACCTAAAACAATGTACTTTTCAATAAATATACATAGGTACATAGTATACATGATATAGAGCGAGAAGTATGAATATTTTATGTAAACCGACCACCTTTATTCTGTATAAATGACTCAACAGAAAACTACTTTTCTCAATACAAACAGATTGGTAACATACAATTAAATAGTTTTGTGTTTAAAGCTTACTCTAGAACTTTTGACACGGAAACTCGACGATTTACTGTTTTTTTTGTTGATGACTACAAAAAACAAAAATTTCAGTTTGGCTAGAAACAACATTTTTATATCAAAGAGCACAACATTTCAAACAAACACTTTACCGTACGTACCAAACGATTTGTATTTATTTTTCTTGTTTCTCGTTAAAAAGAAAATTTTTTTTTGTATTTTTTTTTTTTTGATCAATTTTTGCCCCCCGATTTTTGAAATCTACTTTGAAAAGAAAAATAGAAATAAATTCAAAGAAAATCAAATATCAATAAGTGTATATGAATGAATGTATCAATCATTACGGTTGGAAGTATTGTATACAACATATTGGGTTAGTTATGGAACTGTATTATAACTAGTGTACATAACTGTGTATAGAGCAGAAACGAATTATGTATACCAATAATATAAATAAGACCAAGAAAACAAGTCTGGCTCCCCAAAAAAATAAAAACACATGCATCATTTTGCTAATTTGTTGTGTTACCGCAAAACGCCAAAAAATTAGCCGATTCAAAACATCAAAGGTGTTTCTAATTAAAATAATTTGATACTATTGAAAATAAATCTAAATAATTTTGATTGTTACATTTATAAGAAAAAAAAAATATTTTTTTGATTGTTTATGTTTACATAAAATTAATTTTCAATAAAGAGAAAACGAAAAATTTATTTCCTTTTCATTCAGCACCTGATTGATGATGATACTTAAAGATGAAGGCTGAAAAATATACAAAAAAAAAAAAAATATTTCGGTTTTTTTTTTTTGATTATTTTATTTGAAAACATAACGAAGTGTATTATGTCTAAATCGCAAAAGAACAATCAAATAGAATCAATCAAAATGATTTTGGGAAAATTTAAAATAAGATTGGATAATTTTGTTGGTTGGTCTACGCACGTGGAAGTGTTTTTGTTTACAGTTTTGTGGGCTCAGATTCAAACATTTTCCAGTTTTATAGTAATAACAATACTTTTTCGGAATGATTTTAGAATTACCTAATTGGAATTTCATAATCATAGTTTTCATTCCCTTTCAAACCATACAAATAGTTTATTATAACTTTCGTTCATGTGAACCTGTCATTTTAGCTTCTCTTTGTATTAGTGAATCGAGGCAAATTCTTCCTGCGAGTGCTACCCGTCTATATCAACGAGGGTTTTCGAGGCTATTGAAAATCAAACAGGTTAATAAATGGACATGGTTTGAAGTGGTAAGAAAAGAAAAAAAAAAAATATTTGCCTCACTAGGTGAAGCAGTAAGCGGCCGGGCCAATGCGTCCCCTTCTCTTATATATACGAACTAATTATTGTGTCGTATCAAAATAAAGGAAAAAATACTTGCGCTTCCAATTCTCAAAGTTGCCGGACATATAAGTTATTATAAATGGTACAGTGTTGAGCGCCTACGCCTATTTACAGATTGTCTATACACACAAATGATGACAATAACGTATAGACAATACGACGATACTTGAATCGAACAGCTAATTTGTCAAATTTCTGTTTTTTTCATCATTTAAAATCGCTGATGTTGCTCTATACATATATGACTGTTTGAAAACTTTTTTGTTTTTTTATGAAAATCCCGCTATGTTTTGTAGAAATTACTTTTCAAATATTCTAAGCGATATAAATCACATGTATCATTTGAACTAAGGCTTTGGCCAAGAAGAATCTAATAAATTTCAATGAACGCAACAATTCGAAGGGATTCCAGAAATCGAACGAAGGTCTGAAAATGAAACAATGCCAGCAACCTCTTTAGAAGAGCTGAACGCGGTTTGTGGTAG